>JABXJD010000204.1:0-507500 GCA_013375575.1 Percina caprodes | reverse complement strand
ACGCACGCACGCACGCACACACACACACACACATTGTGGCCATTTGTGGGCCAGATTTACCTACATTTGTGAATTGAGCGTTATCAGTGCCATGGCCAACCCGCAGAAAGTGCATGCTGTGATACATTAGCTTACGTCGTACTTACCAAACCTGAAGTTCATCGGGTAATAAGCGCCTTACTCCGCCTACTATACCATGAAATGTGCGCATTTAAAAGCGCAATTGAAGTAGCCTACTTGTGCTATGATACGGCTGAGTGCAGACTGCAATATTCCCACTGCTGATGCTATGACTGTTTGAAATTATCTTGATGCCAATGTTTGTAATATAGCGAGGAATGTGAATGGAATGTGAATGCTGAGTCAGAGATTCAATGTCATCTTTGATTTCTTCCAGTGACTGTAATATTGCATGGCTGCTTAATCTGTAATTGTGAATGCTTTTGTGTTCACTCAACGGAAAAATTATGATCCTTGTGGCAAAAATCCTTTCAGCTCGTCTCCTTGGTCTGTGTCTTCGTATTGCTCTGATTTCTGTTGCCATTTCACCAGGAGGCATATATGCGAGGAAACCCTCTCGCAGCTGTTCTATACCTGCTTTTAAGAGACGGAGAATTTTTACTGCAAAATAGAAACACGCTTTCACGGCTGTTTTTTGTATATACCGTGGAATACATGATCAGGCACACTTTACGCTTCCCCTCCCATCTCTTCATGGGAAACTCCCACTTTCATGCATATGCATGACATGGAATACGCAATTTGCCATTTTCAGTCTCCGCGACAGGCAGTCTACGCTTTTACCTCGCGGCCTGTTTGTGCATACCTCGCCATGCTTTTATGCATACGTTGCAAAATAGATACACCTGAATTGGGAGCAAAAGCGTTAATATATCCTGACCAGTGTGTTTAGGTCAGTGTGGTTTAAACTTGACGCTATGTACAGGCAAGGTGTGGCTTCTTTTGGCCATTTGTGTTTTGGAGTTGACTGTGGTCATTGGTGTGTGTGTGTGAGTGTGTGTGTGTGTGTGTGTGTGTGTGTGTGTGTGTGTTTCTTAGGGATGTGAATACATGGCTCTTAGTCAGGGTGTGTCTTTTGGCTCAATATAATCATATCCAAAAGCTCCACTTACTCATGCTCGCTCTCACACACACACACACACACACACACACACACACACACACACACCAAATGCCGTTTCTTCCCACAGAAATGATGTAAACATGACATTGCTGACAGTTGCAAGTTGTGACAGTGTAAAATTTGAGTGTTTTTAGTGTACAGCAGTTTGTTGATTTGCTCATCTCATCATTAATGTCATTACTCACTGCAGAAAACTTAAAGGAAATTCAGGATAAGCCATTCATCGCTACTGTCTTTAAACGGTACATCAGACTGTGTTGATGTCAGTCTTTTACTCAGAAAAGTAGTACTTTCACTTTTGTTTAGCCACGCCAGCAAAAAAACAACAACCATAGAATGACCACAGAGACTATAACACATTTTAAGTTAACACATGCACGCACACACCCAGTCAAGGCTCTTGATCCAACTGTGTGTAACTCTACCCCATCCAGCTGTGTGTGAGAGCACTGCTGAGGGATATATTAAGAAGTCAGCTGTGTCTTTGTATGTGTTTTTGTGTGCCCTTGACAAAACATGCGTCAGGGGTTGTGTTGATGTAGATTAAGATGAATATTTTTACTGTCCTCACTAGAAATACCTCTGATAGTCTGGGTTCAGGGGCGTTGGTGGACTTAACTCACTAGATGTGACAAAAGTTCACTCTGCTGATGATGTGACAACTATGAACATCATTTATATTATTCTTATATACCGAACATTTAATGTATGCTGTAGTTGTAGGGAAATTCCTGTTTGGATGAGATCTGGCCGATATTGTGTTGCAACAGAACTCGAGTTACATTAAGGCAGTATTCCCTAAATCTAACAGGTCTTCCTGTTTTTGTTCTTAAATTTGGCTGAGGGTCTTCACTGCTTTGCTCAGGACACATGGCTGTTGATGGACAAGCGTTAGGGTTCAGAGATGTGACCTTTCAGTTACATCTTGATCTCTGTTGCCAGCAGACCTAACCTGCTGTGTGAACGTCAGTCACTGGAGTGGTTCTGATTACAGAGTTTTCCACTTTGGTTTGGCCAGGGCAGCAGGAATGTCTGAAGGCTGTTATTGTAGATTAAGAGGAATATTTTTACTGGAGGCGTACAGCAGCTGAGAAATGGGATGGGTTTCATTACTGGAGGGACTGGTATGATCAGAACAACGTGTCTGTGTTTGTGTTCCTAGTATGTGCATATGTGCACTGGGAAGGTCAACTTTCCCCATGTGCTTCAGATTTTAACCGTGATGGCAACATACATGTGAAACTGCCGCAAAGACCAATGAATTACAATGTCATTGTTCTGAAGGACTGCTTGTTAGCACATCACTTCTTACAGGTCGGTTGCGCAATTATAGCAAGATGGCTTGAAAATCTATTGACACCAATACAGTGGCAGACTATTGCATTCAATAATCAAAGCACTAAATAGGACCTCTTAAACCAAAGTTCACATGTTGTCCTGCGTATGACTTTGTGTTCGTCCTGAGTAAACCTTCACACTTAGTTTTGAATGCATGGCATCAGTCCCACTGAGACACAGAGAAAACAGTGTTAAAAGACTTGTCTGTGTCCCATGGTCTGCTCATGCCACACTGATTATTTGCAACTGGAAAGCCTGTAGCACCTCAGCCCCAGTTGTCATAAAAGTGCAAAAGGCCAGTTTTATTGCTTTGGATTGGAGAGGAGTTTCTTTGTCCTCGTAAAATAATGTTAGTTTTTCTGAAGTGGGATAAAATTATATGTTACAAAAAACTAACATATTCACATTTGTCACAACTATTCATACATCTAGTCAACATACTTATGGCCATTATGTGGATCTAGGCAGGAATTTGGCTCCTCAGTACCTCCATGATGTTCTGCGGCTTATAGGGTGACCAGACGTCCCAAAAAATTTGGGACAGTCCCGAAACCCAAGCAGTTGTCCCGAATCTCGAATCCTGCCCTAATTGTCCCGAAAATTAGAGCAAAGTCTCAAGAGCAGACTCTCGAGTAGTTATAGTCTGATTAAGTGTTCATGGTGATTGAGTCGTCCTGCAGCCAGCTCCCGTCAGCTGCTACGTAGGTAGCTAAGCGCACATTTTGATAACACGCATTGCTTTTTTTCATTCATTCATTTTTGAAATGGCGGCTCAGGCTGGTGTCCCAGGACCTGATGAACACCTAGCCAAAAAGCTAAAACGTCTATGCAGGACTTGGTAAGGAAATATTTCTGGATTACTGTAGTTTTATGTGATGCAAACAAAGCATTGTATGTATGCAATGTACGTATATAGAAAGGAGTTTGATATTTGAGACGTCAGCCTGCATGCTAGTAGCAAACTACTTATACCTAACAGCCAAAACTTTGTGTTTGTTTTATTTGTTTCATAATGACACAAACCCAAAGCCTACCGTTAGCCATCCTCTCTTCCCCCCACTTTCTTTACCGTCTTAAATCAGCGGAGACAGGTTGGTAACCCTCGTCATTATTTCAGTACTCAATTTTGTCACAAAATTGACCACATTTTTACTTAATGGTTTCTGATAAAAAGGACAGGATTTTTCCAACAAACACAACTGCAGGTCATCACTTACTGCTTGTGCTTTCACAGATTTTTTTACATCAATGCTACTGACATTTGCCGCGGTAACGCTTCATCACGTGGGTAGAGGTAGAGATGTGAAAGCAGTGAGCGAAGACCATTTCCATGAAAACAAAAATACATTCCCGCTGCCTGGTTTGCCTGGCCATAAGCAAACTGCATGTTAATTTTTTAAGTTTGAATAGACAGTTGCTGATCAAATATATAACTATTTACCTCGTCAAAACAAATAATGCTTGTGTGTTTTGAGTGTTGCTGGCTCGCTCATCACTTAATCTTTTCCAAACGGTTTAATCACCATAATAATTATTGTTATTTCAGTGTTAACAAAAAGGAGACAGGGAGGAAGGAGGGAGAGCCTGTATGTTGCAGTAATACAGAACATGAACAGTAATAATACTTTGTTAACATTTCTGGATGTGCATTGGTTAAGCATCATTCAATTAAAATGTGACTGCGAACTAAAATAAAACAGCACCTTGTAGTTTCTGTACTTATTACCAAAGCATGTAACAGTAATTAGGGCCTACTATAATCCTAGTACAAAAAAGTTTGGATCCCTTCATGCATATATTCTAATTGTGAATTTGCAATGTGCAAAGTCATAACTTATCAAAAATAAATGTAAATTTCCCTTTAAAGAGTTGCCATCCCTCTCAAGACAATTATAAAAACCTATTAATTTCAGCCTTAAAAAAAGATTGAACAATGATGTAAATGTCATCCAATTTCAATACTGTTTTTACTACTATAAAATGTTATATTTAATTCTTAAAACATAATAAATCACTTTTAATAGGACTACATGTCATGTTTGCAACCATAACACACACAAATCCCCCTCACACCCACAGATGTCTGCACTCAGAACAGCAACACTGGCAAAAAATGTGTGTGTGTGTGTGTGTGTGTGTGTGTGTGTGTGTGCGTTTATCTGAGTAAAAGACAGAAATGTCTGTTACAGAAAATGTGTGACGCAGTGTTACTGTGTCTGTGAGTGAGTGAATGAGTGTGAGTGTGTGTGTGTGTGTGTGTGTGTGTGTGCGTGCATGGGTGTGTGAGTGTTGCAGAGAGCGAGAGAGAGAAAAAGGGGAGGACAACATGACGCAGAAGGAGTCAGCTGTTATTCTAGTGTGTGTGTGTGTGTGTGTGTGTGTGTGTGTGTGTGTGTGTGTGTGTGTGTGTGTGTGTGTGTGTGTGCCCACATACTGTACATGTCGAGTGCACGTGTGTGTCGCTGGACGCATCCGGCGGCACCCTGCCACGGCTGTTAATCTGCCAGCATCATCTTCATCATCATCATCACCATCATCTTCCTCATAACACACATCTGGAGCAGGAGGCAGAGGTTGATTGAGAGCAGCTTGTGCCCCATCAAGCTGTGGTGCAGTGATTTCCCATCTGAAAGAAAGTGGGAGAAAGAAAGAGGGAGGTGTGAGGGGAGAGAGACAGAGAGAGAGAAGGGGATGTCACTGCAGCAAAAAGCCAGCTGCAGATGGATGACATAAAGAGAAAGAGAGATGAAGGGATGCAGATAGAAAGATATGGGGGTTAAGACGGATGGAGAAGGTGTGGAAGAAGGAGTGGTGTTACAGAAACGGAGACATGCTGAGAGGTGTAAGAAGAGAAGGAGGTGACAAAAGATTGAAGGATAGAGAAAAACAGGGAGGTAAAAATGAAGGATGCGGTGATGACCTCTCTTTTTTACCGGTTTATAGGTTTTCGTGTTTGTTTACTGTAATAATTGAATGCAGTGTCACATTAGTGGGATTTACACGTCATCTGAGAACACACCAATGCTGGAGAGAGTTTGTATGAGAGAGAGAGAAAGAGGGAGGGGGGTGGAGGGAGCATTGGCTGAGCAGAGAGGAGAGAGAGGGAGAGGGGGGGAGAGAGTGTCGTGAATCACAGCACATCACCGGGCGGACGAGAGGGAAAGTTGTGATGAGGATCGCTCTCGTTTCCCACCCCCCCTCTAAGCTTCTCTCTGTCAAGTCTCTGGCAACGTTTTTCCATGTGAAACCATAAAGGTCCGCTGATTCCCAGACAGGCTGTGAAGATGGAGTGGAATGAGGTGGATTTGGTGCAGGAATTTACTGTTGAAGGACAATGCAGCAAAATTAAAGTCCGCTCCTGCAGGATCACATGGGACAGCCTGCAGGTAAATACAGGACGGCGGGAAGCTGATAGAAACTGCCTGTTAATATCAGCCGGGGCGCTCGCAGCAGCGCAGTCTGCAGGGTGTTGTACCGTGTGTTGACAGCGTGAGCAGCAGAATGCATGACACCTTTGTGAAGTGTCAGGCAAATTGTTAACTTTTCTGTAGCTGTGGGATGCATGTCATCATCAATAAGATTAGGAGGACATAGCAGTGCCTAGATGATATAAACTTCATCGATGGAAAATCCCCGAACACTAATGTCACACTAATGTCACACTAATGACCACACTGTTTTGACTGACAAGTGAGCTTTAGTCCAGCCGATAACAATCTTGCAGACTAAGGCTTTAAAATCTTGGGTGTTGTCAAGGGAGTTTACAATGCAAGTGGTGATGAATATTGCATCCAGATACTGTAGCTTTAAAATGTTAGCTTTTGAGCATCTAGGTTAATGGCCAAGATGTATAAGTCCACCTGTAAAATGTAGTTTTAAAAAAAATAAAAAATTTACTCACCTTTTTATTACATCATATGCAAGTATATGGAAGCAAACAAGGCCATAATGATTTTGAAATGCTTCATTTAAAAAAAAGGTTGTTTAACATTCCATGTCAACTATTTTTAGTAGATATTTTCAAGTTGTGCAACTTAAAAATCTAATTTCAAATCTAAATTCAAATAGGAAAAGTTGTCCAATAGTATTAACTATATTCAAGTTTATTTTTGGATTTAAAACTTCAGGTCAAGTAAAAATATCAGGTGCCCAAATTACAAGATGTAAATAAGATTTTAACATCTGGGCTACCGAGGAACAGTTAGATATCAGTCCTACCAGTTCAGATTAGTGATGTTTACGCGCCATTAGTCAACTACTTGATTAAATGTTGCTACTCTTGCTAGTTGACACCAGAAATACTAGTTGGTTGGACTTACAATTATTATTTTTAGGTGACCATGGGTTTAGCAGTCAGTCTGGTTCTTTCCTGTTCCACTGGATTGGCCAATAGCAGGGGCGGCTGTGGTTCAGTGGTAGAGCCTGCCAATTGGAAGGCTGGTGGTTCGATCCCTGGCCCTGCAGTCCCATGTCAAATTGTCCTTGGGCAAGACACTAAACCCTGAGTTGGCCCTGATGCTGCTCTTTTGGTGTGTAAATGTGTGTGAGTGTTTATCTGATGAGCAGGTGGCACCTTGTACGGCAGCCTCAGCTGCAGTGTATGAAGGTCTGTGAATGGTTCCAGTACTATGTAAAAGCGCTTTGAGTAGTCATTAAGACTAGAAAAGTGCCATATAAGAACAGTCTATTAACATTTAGCACACTGACACTAGTTTACTAGTTAGCTAGCATGTATGCTACAGATTAAAGCTAGTGACCTACTGTACCGTGCAATAAATCCACAAAGCGGAAACGCTAAGATACAAATGGTACCACAGGACCTACTGGCATTTCATCAAATATTACACTACATACGGGGTTCATGAGGCACATTCCTAACATACATATTGACATATTGATTTCAGTGCCATTTAAAGTACTATTTGGTTAATGAAAGATGTGAACGATTTCATATAGCTCTCATGATATACGCAATATTTGTTCTGACAATGATTAACCTTATAGATTAAATTGTGCTAAATTTTGACTCTTTACTTGGTGTTTTCTTACTTTTAGGCTAGTCAACTAGCCTAAGTTTTAACTTTCTTTTACACATCAGGGAAGTTAGTTGTTAGGAACATCCCTTGTTAAGATAAGTGTGGCTATGAAACCCAAATTTCCAACAGAGTTTGAAAGGTTTTGAAATTTCAAAATTTCAAATTACCATACCAGACATTTTAGGTGGGAATTTAAACCATATACTGGTAAATACACTTCGGTGCTTTTCAAAGTAAAATATTTCAATGCTATTCAATTAGAATTTCAACATGAAATATTCAGTAGTGGTTCATTTTTCACAATTACACATTTAGATGTTCAGTAAATCTTAATTATTGTGGGCTTTATTTGCTGCTATCCAGTTACATTCACATGATGATAGATGTTTAAGGAAAATGTAACGTAGCTCTCTCTATCTATTAACCACTTCATCACTGCTTACAAAGATGACGCAATAACAGTACTGCACTGCCTGGGCCCTCTGGTGATACCAGAGGGCATTGGCAGGATATCAGTTAGTATCTGCAGACTCATAATACACATGGAAGTGAGAATCTGCAGAATTCCACAAGTCAGCAGTTTGCTAATGACATGTAGCACCACTGACTGGAAAACCAGTGTAGTGTGCATAATGCCATTGTCTAAAACACAATGTAGTCTGCATTATGTTGGAATACTCTGTCAGCATTATGTTTTTTAAGAATGAAATAAGTCAGCATGGAGGCAGTGATGCTGCCTATAGCACATTGTGACTATCAGTGTCATTAATCACTGATACTGATATTTAGCTTTGTGCTAATGCCAGAGTTAGATATTCCACTCCCTGAGTTGTTAAATGGCCAGTGGGTTTAAATTTGTCTCACTGATTTCATTTAATTTCATTTATTATACAGGAAAATTAAAAAGTAATATTAAGTTACAATAAAAACGGGCTTGACTCAGTTTAAAAACTGGTTTCCAGCAGGTTCCTGTTCTGCAGAAACATAGAACTTTGAACATAGTTACAGCATATGAGGACAGAAACATTTGTATGGGACATTAGCATGGGCTAGACAGACACAGACAACTAAAAACAAACCATACAGAAAGTGCAAACAAGACTTGGACCATACATGAACAATCAATGTGTGCGAGTGTTACTGTTGAGAAGGAACTGTTTGTATGCCTTTTTGAAATTTGTGATGGATGGTAGTGCTCTGATGTGATGGAGAATGTCATTATAAATTTTGGTGTATGTATGAAAAAAGGATTTCTGGCCATAGTTGTTTTTGTTTGGGGGGGACTGGAATGAATGCCTGTGAGAATGACCTAGTGAGGCGTACTGGTCTCATGTTGTGTGTCGGGAGAAGTGCAGCAAGTGTCATTTTGAATCTGAAAATAAAATGCAATAGCATGGCTGTTAATGTAGTTCTGGTAAGTCAGAGCGTTCGAGCGTGTGAGTGCAATGCAATGGTGAGACCACTTTCTCTAGTGGTAAGAGACCAGATTGGAAGACAGTAGGACATTGTTAAAAACACAATTGTGTGTAGGTAGGTTTCAGAAACAGAAAAGGAAAGACATGATCTAAGAATTGTCATCAATTACCCTCAGGGCTCAGTTTAAGGTAATGGAGTTCTTCATGAGCTCATGACATTAAAGCGTCCACTAAGATATGTGAAGACTTTTTTTTAACATTTAACAAATTTGATTGAAGCCTCCAATCCCTTTGAGACCATTTCTCTCCCATTTCTGGCAGAAATTATGTTTCAAATAAAGTCAACATAATGTTGTTCAAGACCTTGAGGTCTAGACTCCTTAAATCTCATTAATAGGCCTCTATAAATATCTGCAGCTTCCATTTTCAACTAATGTTTTAGAGCAATGCTCAGTTCAAGCAGTTTAAGTAGCTAATCAAGTTTATCCAACATTTTGCTTAAGTTCTGTTTTAAGGGTCAGTTTTCCCAGTGTTTTTTAACATTGATCATGTCATGTAAAGCAGATACACTAACTGCAAAACAAAAACATCTGTATAATGTAATGCAATGGAGTACAACAGGCCTGCTATTCATTCTTCCTCGAAATGTGAAATTGAGACTTCTACTTTAGTTCTTTATTTGTTTTGATACTGTACTTTGTGGTGATATTTTGTTGGACTACAGTATTTTAAATTCTGTTCCTATTGTTATTTCATCCTCATTTACTTATGAAGAGGCACAAGCATGTCATTTTGATCCTGCAATTCATGTTATTATTATTTTTAGTTTTGAAGGTTAAGACAACAATAATGGGGTTAGCGTGGTGGCCCAATGGTTAGCAGTGTGACTTCCCAGCAAGAAGGTTCTGTGTTCGAATCCAGGTTGTTCCAGGCCTTTCTGTTTTGAGTTTATATGTTCTCCCCATGTTTGCGTGGGTTTCTTCCGGGTGCTCTGGTTTCCCCCCACCATCACAAAACATGTACTAGGTTCTCCAGCCATTGCCCTTGATCAAGGCACTAGATCTAGAGTTTGTCCCTAGGCTTGGGATTGGCTGCGCCCACAGCTCCCTTAAGGGATGGGTTAAATGCAGAGAATTAATTTTGCTACATGTATGTGTACTGTATGTGACATTGTACTGCATCATTTACACATTTTTGCTGATAGTGAAAGATCTGCTTTGTAAGGCAAGACTTGATATTCTAATATTGTATTGTATTCTACGCTACATTATATCTTTATTTGAAACAAGTGTTGTTGTAACTATGTAGTCACAAGTCTAGAAAGTAGTCCAAACATGTTTTCCATTGGACAAATACCACTTAGCAGCTTTTAAATATTTATTACTACTACTATTAATACTAGGAGAGTAATTCATGTTCCACTGTATACTGAGAATGAATGCAACAGAGGCAGACCAGGTGCAGTGTGTGTGTGTGTGTGTGTGTGTGTGTGTGTGTGTGTGTGTGTGTGTGTGTGTGTGTGAACATACACAATAGCAGGATGTGACTGGGCAGAAACTTTCTGCTATTGTCTGCTAAAGGCATTTCTCTCCCCCCAACCCACACACACACACACACACACACACACACACACACACACACAGTACAACTACAATCATTGAAATATTTGTTCTTCTACAAACACAGCTATAACAAAGTGTTCTGGTATGTGCGCTGTTTGATAAAAACACTCCTCTGATAGTAAAATTCAGAACAAATGATCAGTGTTATTACATTTTTTTTTTGTGCTGTTGATGTCTGTGTCATGCCCCTCTAATGACCAGAGTAGATAGGATTCTGGCGATTTATCCCCCAAACAAAACTATAATTCTGTCACTCTGCCAAGGCCACCAGCTGCTAGACTAATAACATTTCTGTAGCACACTGATGGTGACCTATGACCTAAAGTGTGAGGTGACGTGTGTGCAGCTGTACGCTGTAGTATAACATTTATCTTCTGTCACTGTTGGGTTTCAATCTTGTCAGTAACATTCCTAAACTCAGTAATATGTAGTGGATGGAAGCAGTGATGTATAGGGCAAACACAAGCTTTTTCTATGGACATACTGTATTAATATATATGACTCTTTTGTGTGTGTGTGTGTGTGTGAAGGTTCCCCGTGTGGAGCTGACCCTCTCTGAGCTCCAGGAAATGGCCACCAGACAACAGCAACAAATAGAGGCTCAGCAACAGATGTTGGTCGCCAAGGTAACTTGCACATACATGCACACACACACACACACACACACACACACACACACACACAGAGCAGTTGGAAGGATTGCCTGTCAGTTAGTGTAAGGTTATCTACATTAGAGTCTGTCTAAAAAAGGTTGGCTTTGAGGCCCCAAGAGCTATGGCCTTGGAGGAATTTGTGTGTGTGTGTGTGTGTGTGTGTTGTGTGTGTGTGGGATCAAAACCTATACGTCTTCCTTGGAAACAGTTTAAGGATTGGCAGGAAAGAACAACTCATTTTTTTGAACCAATAGAAAAACATTGTGTGTGTGACAACATTGGTGTGTGTGCGTGTGCGTGTGTGTGTGTGTGTGTGTGTGTGTGTGTGTGTGTGTGAGACACTGATTGTGGCCATTCCCACACTAGGAAATAACCTTTGAGTTTACAGGAAATGAGGTCACCAGGGAGCTGCTGGGAAGTTGAAGCAGAATTGTACTCAAAGGAAAGACACAGAAGGGCAATCCAAGAATTTGTTAGTCTCTCCATTAATTTGATGAAGTGTCTCCTTAGTCTAAAGCGGACTTGGATATTTGAAGCCATTGACTTTGATTTGGCCGATTTGAGCTTTTTCAGTGCCAACTGTGGTACTGAGGTTTTTTAATTTATTGCCAACATTATGCTGATATTCAGCATTTTTAAAAGCAGCAATTTCCCTTCTAAATGACAGCTATTAAGTGTTTCCTTCCTTTGTGTAAGTGTTTAAGTATTTCCTTTTCTTACTGAATGGAAAGGTCTTCCAGCTGCCATGAAGAGGCAGATTTTATCCTTGTAACATTTATATAATTGATTGATGACTTCTGGGAAGAAAAAAAAATTCCAAAACCCAGCTACTGTACTGGCACCTACTGCATGCACTTTAACTTTTGCACTGTCTAATGAAACAAGCTACTGTTATGTAATCGGTTACTTGAGTATGTGTGAACCGTTGTGAATGTATGTGTGTGTGCGTTTCCAGTGAATGACAGGAGGCTTCTTGCCAACATTCCATTTCCCTCTTCCTTTGAGTGTGTGTGTGTGTGTGTGTGTGTGTGTGTGTGTGTGTGTGTGTGTGTGTGTGTGTGTGTGTGTGTGTGTGTGTGTGTGTGTGTGTTGAGAGAGACACACAGGTCAGCTGTACATGCACAACACAGAGAGAGGTGCAAACTGCCTCAGTCAGCATCACACAGGCCTCCCTCTTCTTCTTTCTGTCTGTCTGTTCCTCCTCTATAGGCTATGTGCTTTCTAATGTGTTTTTATGCATCCAAAATACACACAAATCAATATATTATTAAATATTATGTCTTTTAAATTTTGCATGACGTGGGGAAAAGTTGGCAGAGTAATGCATCATGCTACTAGTACAACATCATGACATTTTTATTGTTATATACAGTATGTAATTCAAGTTGCCAATATTAACAACATTTCTTGTGCCATCTTTGAGCTTCTCTGTCATCACTGTATCTTTGAGAAGGACCCCTGGATGTGATTGCTTCAGCATGGTGTTAAATGTCTCATGGAGAAATAAGTGATTCATTTACCTTGCTAAAAATATGTGCTGTGACAAGAGGTCTATTGTTCTAATCTATGGGGCAACATATTAAGTGAAAGTACCGTAAATTAACAGAAGTGAGGGAACTATTAATGAATCGGTCTGTACATTGGCTTTAATTGCTAACTTTTCTAACTGCAGACTAAGTTTCAAATACAGGGGCTTGTATAAGTCTTGCAGCATATATTTCTTGCAAACCAGTAAATGGTATCTGTATTAGGGGTGGGAATCAATTCGCACCTCACGATTCGATTCCAATTCAGAGGCCACAGATTCGATTATTGATGCTTCTCAATGCAACAATTTCCATTGCAATTTCCATTGCAATCCATGCGTGAATTTATTGTCACACACAAGTTATAATAAAATGTTTAGCCTACTGGGGATTTTATTTTGTACTCATTCCATGCTTAAGCCTTAAACATGCTTGTGAAAGTCACCTTCTCTCACAGTAATCTTCCATCTCAGAGGCTCAGTCATGTTTAAAGGTGGAGAATTGGCTTCTTAGAACATGAAACATGAACAGCCTATATGTGTTTTGCCAAGTTATTTTATGTATGTCTTATTAGATCACATGTTTATATACAAAATACTTTTGGCCATTGTTGTGTGTTGTTTTTCTGCACTCTTGCTTAAGCTCTAAGTTGTTGTCCATTATCCCATCCTCTTTCAGTCTCTGTTTTCTGATTTGTACATATCTAGTAACAGTACCTTTTTTTTTTTTTTTTAATAATCAATTATTAACTTGGCAGGATATAATGCCATTATCAGTGTGATAACAGCAACACCAATATTTCTATTCTCTTTCCTTTCTGACAGCATCTCTATTAGTCAGTACAAAGATATTCTAAATTATATATTTTTTAAAGTATTTATATATATATATATATATATATATATATATATATATATATATATATATATATATATATTATATACACCAATTCTGAAATTTCTCACGTGAAATAATCGAAATTGTTAAAACTTAATCAAAAAATGTTTGTGTACGTGTCGTACTCCATCGCTGTAGTTAATTGAGACAATACACTGTTCGCCTGAAAGGATGAGCAAAGAAGTATGGCCTCGCCCCTTTGGAGTTAAGAAAAAAATCACAAAAAGTTATTTATGAAAGAAATGTTGTAGCAAGTAGTTTAGTAAACTGGGGTCATGTTTGTGCCATCACAGAGTCTGCAACTGAAAAAAAATCGAAAGATTGTATATGTCCTTACCTTTTTTTCTTTTCTTCCAGGAGCAGAGACTAAGGTATCTTCACCAAGGAGGCAGATCTAACCAGGGACAGACGCAGGTGGGGTCCATATGACTGTCTGGCTTTTATCAGTGTTTAAAAAAGAAAATCTATAAGATCACCAGAACATATTTGTTATGCTAAAACCCTTTATGTGACATATAAACCGCAGGTTGTTAACCATCTTTTTTCTACCAAGGTGTATTAGTCAAAACCCCACTATAACCTAAAGTTAATGTTTTTAAGTTTGGTATAGCAAGGTATAACTTAGCCTATAATCTAGCCTGTTTATTCAGCTCAAGTTATGGAAACAACTGTCTATTATGGAAACTTTTCAATGATTATGATTATAAATTATGATTAAAATGAGAGGAAAATGCAAATGGTTATTTAAACTCTTTTCTTCTTCTCTATTGTTTAGTCTGAAGCTGAGAAGCTGCAGCGGCTGAAGGAGCGAGTGGAGACTCAGGAAGCCAAGCTGAAGAAGATCCGAGCCATGAGAGGACAAGTCGACTACAGCAAACTGATCAACGGAAACCTCTGTGAGCCCAAACGCAATGCAGAGATTATCATTATGGATTACAAATGCTGCACTTTATGACTGGATATTAATCATATAATAGTGGAAGTTATGTGTAGAACTGTAGCTGAAAATACACTCAGTTTGACGGGTGACCATTTGAACCTATATAAATAGGTGAAATCGACCACATATTTTTGGCTCTTACATATTGCTGTAGATGTATACAAACATAGAGACAAATTAGAAAAATTTTTTTATTAGTAAGCAAAAAGAATGGCATTTTGCTTTAAATATTTAAGTCTCATTTGTGTTGTCTTGGTGTCTGTGTGCAGCTGCAGAGATTGACCATGTCAGCAGCCTGTTCCAGGAGAAGCAGGCCGAACTGCAGTCTGCAGTGGTCAGAGTCGACCAGGTAACGTGGACAGTTGTTTGTCACTGAGGCAGTGTTTCCTTTAGGGGTTTTTTTTAGCATTGGGGGCCCCCAGCCCTCGGCTATAGCTGGCTTAAAAAAAAAAAAAAGAAAAGAAATTCTTCATATTGAAACCAAAACCCAAATGTCTACATCTATAGACTATTTCCAATTTATATTATATTACGTTGACTCACTTACCATTTTAATGTTTGCAAATGTTTCATATCAGGACGATGATCTGACAGAACTGACAAGTTAAACGTTGTCCAATTAGAGCGGATCCACCGCGGTGACATTTTTGGTGGAGCTGTTTGTTTAATATTCGACTCGGAAGAAAGCAAACGTTTTGACCATAGCCTACATTAACACAACAGTATGTGAAGTTAAACTGGACGGGCCCAATAACCTCTGAATAGTTCTACTTGATGTTGAATTGCAATGTGAAATGGCAGCCAACGGGGGCATTATGCATTAGGTTGGCAGGATAATTTAAAAGGCAACCGCGACTACATTGTGCGTCTGCCCTATTTCCTATACCGTGGCTGCAGAAATTTTGCCATGGCGGGCCGCCACTACAGAATCAACATAGAGGAAACACAGCTGAGGTCTTTTGTTTTTATTATACCAGTCAACACCAAGAACAACTGAGTTTGAGTTGGGTGAGTTGTTAAGTTTGCTCTAAATGTTTTTTACCAGTTGACCCAGCAGCTGGAGGATTTGAAAAGAGGACGTCTTCAGCTACACCCTGTTGCAACATCTCAGGTGGCTCAATCCGGTTCCCAGGGGGCACCCACTGGCCAGAAAGGATCACCCCTGTCTGGTCCTGCAGCCCTGGAACTGAGGAAACTCTACCAGGAGCTGCAGGTAAATGATGCCATTCTGATTATCTCTTTCTTTCAGCATTTGAAAGAAAGGTAAAGCGTATAAGACTTCTAATGCTGTGTGTTTTAGGCTCGTAACCGTCATAACCTGGAGCAGAGCAGCAAGTTGGCTCAGAACAAGGAGCTGCTGAACAAGAGGAACACCCAGGTGACGGTGATGGATCAACGCATCGGAGACCTGAGAGAACGACTGCATAAGAAGAGAGCAGAAGTACACAACTTTACTAAAGTCTTTCCTTCACAAGTTATCAGCTAATGAAAGTGCACCTTATTTGTTTTTTTATTGACAGTTGGTGTAATGTTAATGTAGTTCTAATTCCATTTGTCTATCTTTACTCCCTTTCAGTTGAGTCGTATGAATGGAGCAGGCCTGTCCTTGCCTCAGACCTCGTCCCACCCAGGCGGTGGAGTTTCCGGGCGAGTAGCGGCTGTTTGTCCTTACATCCAAGTTCCAGCAGAGGGGAGACAGGAGGCGGGGTACCCCCTGCCAGCTGACCCACCGCCCAAACCCACCCCACTTAGCCACATCCGCTCCCTCTCAGGTTGGTAAAATTACCAATTTTTTCCTTTTTTTGACATTTTTAGGCACTGCTAATCAGTCTGTTTCACATCAGAGTTTCGTATATATCTTATCTTGTATCTCTGTCTGGACTCTAACTTGCTGTCTATTTCTTTTTCCTGTCTGTTGACTCCTTCTTTTCCTCTTCCCTTATCTGTTGTTGTTGTTACCTTAAATGTGATGTGTTACTGTTACTGGTGAATTTGTGATCATCGTTTTGTCACTTGTTGATGTTGTGGTGGTGCTTGCTGTTGTGACTGTTCCTGTTTTGTGACGCCATCATCATGTCATTGTGATGATGTTCATGTTCGTGTTGATCTTGTTTTGGTGGTTGCTACTGTCCTGGTTGGTTTCGTTACTGTGTTTCATGGTGGCCATGCAGAGGAGGACAGGAGTGGCATCCGGAAGCCTCCTAGCCAATGGAAAGTGACAGATTTAGACATCATCCTGTCAGAGCCCACTGAGATGTGGGAGGGACCTCGGTCCCCTCAAGGGGGCGACAGTAACAACAGTGAGTCTCTACAAGGCGCTAGAGAAACTTACTCACCACAAGCTCCATTGGTGATAGATTAGCAGCACCTGCTTCCTCACTCCTTTATCTGCACCTTAAGGTGTAGTAGTGGGTCTGTTGATAGTATTTCCTGCCTGATTCTAACATGTATGTTTAATTGAGACTTAATCCCAAGGCAGATGTTCTTACTTTGAGCACTGGACTGAAGAATCGAAGGGTGCATTCAAACTAAGAATGCTGTGGAGTGTTTTTGTCTAACTACTATACAGAACAGATGGTTAGGCGAACATAATTGAATTAGCTAGAGAAAATGACCTCAAAATGTAAGGGTCATGTGTATAAGGACACAAACATGACATCTGATAGCCAGCAGCTGCTAAGGGTTAGGAAGCGGGGCATAACAAAATAAACTGAGGGCACAATCTGGACTGAGACTCATAATCTATTATTCCTTTAGGTAAATTGTAGCTGTTATCAGTCTTTATGCTGACATTACATGGCTGAAGCTTCATATTTACCGTTCAAGCATGACATTGGTAACAATCCTCTCTCTCAACTACTCTCGGCGAGAAAGCAAATAATACTGCATCTCCACTGCGTGGCACGGATCTACTCAACTTGATTCGCTCTTTTTTGTTTTTTCATTAGAAAAAGTTGCGGATAGAACCTGGTACTTTTGGTACCACCTTGAAGCTGATACTAGAAGGCACCGTTAAAACACTGCAGAACTAATTGCCAGATTTAAAAGAGCAATGGCATCCCGCAAAACTACAACCTTACACTAAGCTGTAAAATTCACTAGGGGCAGGCATTCCTCTGTTTGGTTTCTAATGAGATTTACACGTGGCATCGTTATGGCGATGAGAATCAGCTGAGCGAGTACTATCTGCAGTGGAAAACATAATAAAGAAAAGGACCTGGTACCAAAAGTGAGTTGACTCAAGCCAAACCTGGCAGTAGATTTCTTAAAATGTGGATCTATTACTTTAGCATGATACATAGTTAATAATCACACTAGCTTAACTTATCAATGTCAACATCCATTCCACATAGCTAGAATTGCCAATGCGTCATTAACCACTGACCATGTTGTTTCAGGTCACTCTTATTTTGCAGTATGCCAGTCAGACACTTGCTTATAGTAAATATGTTAGTACACCCAGGCTGGAATTAGCAAAGCACTTCTACTCACTTAGTTAAACTACTGGATATAATAGAAGGGTCTTGAACTAGCACCAGTACAACTCCCATTGTGCTCTTGAATGCCAAAGCAAATGCCACAATTCTATTTATTGTCCCAGCTTACGTAATGTAGAAAACAAGTACTTGTAAACCATGTCAACAGTCTAACAAATGACACAACAAATGAATGAAAGGAAGTCTGAGGTACTGTGTTCTGTGTGTGTGTGTGTGTGTGTGTGTGTGTGTGTGTGTGTGTGTGTGTGTGTGTGTGTGTGTGTGTGTGTGTGTGTGTGTGTGTGTGTGTGCGTGCATTCGTGCATTCGTGCGTTGTGAGTATGTCTGTGTGAGTCAGATAAGGATAGATTTTAGCTAAGAGGGCGTTGGGGGTCATGGCAGCGGTTGTTGCTGTCATCAGAGAGATTAAGACTGTAACAAATGTAGGTGCTATCTACTATACTGACTGAATGCTGATATAGTATAAGCATAGATGTCTACAGTATTCTTAGAGCAAGGAAAAATCACAGCAAGGAATTTCATGCATTCCTGTTAGCATTAGAATGCAAGTGAATTGTTTAGTTAGGACTGAGATGAATGAATTCAAATCCCACTGAATCAAAAATCTCTCTTTTTAATGTCCTATTAGGAGGTTTAGTTGATAAGGCCTCAAAAATCCTGATGCTTCTGTTTTAGAGAAAAAACAGAACGTGTAATTTTATGAAAAATCACATTTGCTCCAGTCAGTGTTGCCTACGAATGATGATGTATGTGGCTTGATTAAACACAGTACAAGGTATTAAATGTAGTATTGATTACTCTTTAAATATTTATGAATTTTGTAGGAACAGTATATTTTGGGAATGTCAACTTCTTGCTTAAAGTTAGATGAGCAACTCTCATGTCTATGTGCAACTTCCTGGAGTATTTTTTGTTAATTAGTAAGCCAAAGGTGGTGCTAATAGGAGCATTTTGTTACCTTTGGACAGAGCCAAGGATGCTCTTTCCCTTCTGCCAGTCCTTATGCTAAGCAAAGCAAACCAGCTGCTTGCAGTACTGACACAAGAGTGGTATAAAGCTTTTCTTTTATGTTTAATTTTAATTTAAATGCAATGCGACATGTTGATCAGATTCCACATTTTACATCATGCATTAATATGTATTCACTGTGTGTACTATTATAATTAAGTGTTCTTTGGACAATATGGTATTTCATATTGCCAATAATTATCACCAATCATCATACCTCAGTTCGAGAATGCAGAAACTCACATTAGATGCTATCTGAGGAGTAGTGACGAGTTTGAATCTGAACCTGAGCCCTTTTGTTTTTTTGAATCAGGGCGTTCTGTGATGGGGCAAGTAAACTGTACTGTCTATCCTCTACAACACTGAGTGACTGTTTTGAATCTGGGCTCTCAGGCAGTTGGCCAAGTTTCCACTGTCGCATAGAGCTGTCTGTTTGTTTCCTGCCGTGCCCGTTTTCTTCCTGAGGTCAGCAGGTTACAGCCACAGTCAACAGGCTGCACAGCACAGCTTACTGACTGCAGGACTCGCAGGGCTCACTAGTTAATCAGTATTAGTCTGGTGTGTGCCAAAACTATGACGTGGCTGGGCCACAGAGAGCTAAGCCAAATGTTTAGATAACAGCTTGAAATTATACTTTGACAATTGCATCTGCATTTTAGCCAACTGTGACATGTATGGATTAGTGGAATTTTAATATTCCAAATTATTGACTTAAAAAAATAAAAAAAGTCTATTGGTGTGCCTCTAAGGATGGCAATGTCTGTACTGCAGTCGTTTGTTTGGCCCACCAATTTGTAAATATCTTCTGTAACGGCTATTCTCTGACCTTTCTAGCTCCATCTTCAGGTCAAAACTTTCATTCTTACAATTCTTTTTATGACCAAATACCTTTCCATTAGCCTCAGCTGTACTTTGTTTTTGGTGCTAGTTAGCAAATGTTAGCATGCAACACGCTGACCTAAGTTGTTGAACATGTTAAACATTACATGCCAAACATCCCCATGTTAACATTGTCAGTGGAGCATGTTAGCATGCTGACATTAGCATTTATCTCAAAGAACATAGAGCTGCTAGCATGGCTGTAAAATATGCCTAACTTGTTACGTTGATATTATTTTGTCTTCATTAAAACTAACCAGCAAGATTTACAAGGCTATTTCCTTTTAGCTAGTCTTTAGTCTATATGAACGTTTAGTGTGTTTAAACTGCTGTGAAATTGTTAGCTAGGCCACTGACATCCAGCATTGTCACTAGTTAATTATAACAATGGAACAAGATTTAGTGACTGACTGGTACAGTGACCTATTGAACTGTGCCAATGAGTTATGTAACACCACCTCTGTGGAGACAGACTAGCTGGCAGGCTTCATTTTGTAAGAGCTTAGCATGTCAGCACAGTTAGCCAAGTCCTATTTAAACATTCAACACAGCAGCTTTATGTTATTTTGAGTTTTGAAAATGCTTTTTCTCACGTTAACAACTCTTCTGGTAACAACTTCTGGCAGAATAGCACCCAAAAGTAGTAACACAATTGTCAGTTACTATGAATGTTTGTTCGTCTTTTTTTATTATGAGACAGATGTTAACAATAACAATAACAACTACACTACTCATACATTTTGCAACAAAGCTCATGTTTAGAGATGCTTCTACTGTCGCATTGCTGTAGACTACTACTTACAGGATGCTAAACATATGTTTGCAGTAGAGAGTGCACTGTAAATAGTCATTTAAACATGTAGAAAAGTTGTTTTAGCAATTTAGCTCCAGTCTTGTTGCATTACAGAATTTGTTGTGAAATACTGAGGCAAAGCAATTGAAAGCCAGATTTGTCTGGTCAAAATAAAAATAACTCAATGACTTAGAGTCTGTTCCAAATATTGCATAACTGTTATGTGACTAGATAATGGAGCATTGAGGATTTATGTTGTTCTTGGAGTAAATTATTGTATATGTACAGTATAGATAATGTTTTTTATTTCAGTCATTTGTTTTGTGACATACTGTAAATGGCAGCTAGTGTAAAACATTTAGGCTACTATTTAGCTTGCACATCCCTTCCAACTTCCTCTGTAACATATGAACTTCATATCAACGTGCCTCCTACACTCTCTTTCTCATCTTACTTGTTACTTTCCTTCTTTCTTGTCCTCTCTTTTCTCTCCTTAATTACCTTACTTGTTTTAACCTTTGTTCTCTCTCTGTTTAGCTAATGAAGCATCGTGGCCTAGCATCAGTAAGAGTGTGTCAGATTGGAGGACCAACAGTCCAGAACAGGTAATGTACTGCTTTTCACTGGATATTATCATTAAATTAGTCATTATTTTTTTATTACCAAATAATATTATAGAGGCATTTAAATATTCACAACTTTTAATTCTGGGAATGTTCAGGTGCCGCCTGAAATTCTGCCGGATGTCCGTCACCTTTGTGTCTGCATTTTAAACTCCGGTTGATTTATGAGGGCTATGGTTAACTGCTCCTCAGATCTCTGCATGTTAATCTAGACAGCTACATAGACTATCTGTTCAATCAGTTTTCTGTTGCACAACTAAAGCAATCTTTCAACGAACACATTTCCCACTCCAACAAGTTCCTATTTTGCAAAGGTGCCGTTGCTCCATCCAGCGCTTAGCTCCGCCCAAGACTATTGTGATTGTTTTAAAGAAATGACAATAAACCAGAACACGTTTTTCTCCCCACCCGGGAATGGTGTGTAGACTAGTCAGACCCTCCTGTACAGTGCTGTGGAGGAAGGTCTGGCAATGCAAGACTGTAATTCTGTGTGGTCTTTGATGTGCATCTGTTTCTTTTACTATTTGTTCATGTAAGACACCCATAAATAAAATGTGATATTATTATTATTATTATTATTATTATTATTATTATTATTATTATTATTATTATTATTATTATTATTATTATTTTAGGTGCCCTTGCCACCACCACATTGTAGACCAGTGCAGTAAAATATCTGCTTCCAAAATACCAATGCAAAAAAAGGTTATGCAATCAGCTTTAGAGAAATCTTTTTCAACTTCTCTCCTTATTTAAATGCCTCTCCCTCCCACCAGCTTCCCTCTGGTTATGGTACCTACCCCAGTGCCACCCATCAGGCAGCAGGGCATCATGCTACCAGCTCCCTGCCCCGTTCTGCCCCTGGTACACTGGGCTGGCCCCGATCCACTGCTGCAAATGCCACCTCATCGTCCTCTTCATCATCTTCCTCTTCACAACAAATACAGCAACGGATCTCCGTTCCTCCAAATTCAAGCCAAGGTAATTTAAATAGTAACTCATCAACACCATGCTGAACTTCCTATCATTTTTTAAGCACTGCTCTTCAATTGATGTCAGGTAGGTGTTTGACCTTCTACACATCTTTCTGAGACAGAGATGTAAGCGTAGCATTAGGAAAAGTATTAATTGTATATATTCCTTACTCTGTTTCTACTGTTAGGCTCAGCCTCCCAGCCATCTCCCTTGTCCCCACAAACAGAGCGAACAGATCCCCCTCCAGCAGTGGCTGTACGTCCCTACGTTCCGGACCACCCCTCCAGGCCCCAGTCTCCCAGGAAGGGCCCCGCCACCATGAACAGCAGCTCCATCTACAACATGTATCTCCAGCAGCCCCAGGCCAAAAACTATGGATCGCTTAGCAACAGGACTACTGTCAAAGCAGGTAATTAAACAGCAGATTTAAACATGTTTTTGCAGATTGTGACACATGTAAAGATAGTGTTTAATTAATGTTACAATATCCACAATGGCAAATCCATCTAAGCTCTGTCCCATTTCCTTTCTCTCCACAGTCTATGGTAAACCCATCCTCCCCACCTCCTCCACTTCTCCATCCCCTGTCCCTTTTCTCCAGGTAGGAGGAGGAGGAGGAGGAGGAAGAGCAGGAGGAGAAGATGTTACAGATAAAGAAGGAGGGAAAGGAGGAGGTGACAGCAGTGATGGACAAATCCTCCCACCTCCCACTGTTGACAACATCCCTCGCCCTCTTAGTCCCACAAAGCTCACCCCAGTCGGTAGGGGACAGAGAATAAATCAAACTCATCAGTGTGCTGCCATATTTTTGGTTCTATGTGATACCGGTAGTTTTTGCAGTGTAAATTGAGTATAAATCTGCGACAAATCTCTATTTGATTTTACTTACTTATAGGGTTTATTTACCTTATAATCATTTCCTTAGAAAATAGTTTTGTTTTTTTCATACGTAATTGAAACAATAAAAATATTCTGTGTCAATTAAGTGATGGTTTGGGATCTGGTGAGCAGAAGCAATTTATAACAACATTTCAATAAACAGGAGAAGAAATGTCTAGTTGTAAACATTACAGAATCCCTACTCTGCCCTTTCACAGCCCACTCCCAGCTACGTTACCAGAGTGATGCTGACCTGGAGATTCTCCGCCGACGTCTCAGCAACGCACCAAGGCCCCTGAAAAAACGGAGCTCAATCACAGAGCCTGAGGGCCCACAGGGGCCAAACATCCAAAAACTACTGTACCAGAGGTCTGTGCTATACTGTATACTGTACCTCGCCGTAAAACCAAATACATTTTCATGAAACAGAAACTAAATACCAAGGTTGCAGCAGCTTGGTTAAATCTGTTTTTGTTGTGGTGTGCAGGTTCAACACGTTGGCGGGAGGCATGGAAGGAGGCTCAGGTAAGACCGTGATATAATGATAGGACAGTTTAGGTGGCATCAGTCGATCTATATAGCATATTGAGCTTAAGGATTTGATGATGCTTAAATCAACTGTTTCCCTCTCAATTCCAGGAAATACTTTCTACCAGCCTGACTGCCTTTTGGGTGAAATGGACAACATCCATTCAGCAAATGGGAATGTAGAACCTGGTGACAAGCACGTCAGTATGGCAACCGTGGAAGGCGAAGTTCAAAACCTGAACTCGGGCTCCCGCCGATTGTACGCTCCTTCTGGTGCTGTAGAAACACCCAAAGAGACGACTGCAAAAGCAGAAACTACCAATAATTTGTCTCCACTGACCCGAACCAGCCCACCGCCGGCACCTGATAAGCCAGAGGACCAGAACAATAACAACCAGAGAGGATCTAGTCCTGCACACAACTCTGTAGGCCACGCCTCCCCTTCACCATCACCTCCTGCCCCCCCTTCACTGCCTAAGGTAAGGCAAGGCAAGGCAAGGCAGCTTTATTTGTATAGCACATTTCAGCAACAGGGCAATTCAAAGTGCTTTACACAAAAACAGTTAAAAAAAAATGAAAACAGATAAAACACAGAAGAAAAGCTAAGGCTTCTGCTTCCTAAAATCGACACTAATAATAAGTATAACCTATAACAGAGATCTTCAGCAGGGGGTCCGTGACCCTGAGGGGGTCCTCAGAGTTCGTGCAGGGGGGGCACCAAATTATGTTAAATAATTATTTTTTTCAAAAATGTCTGAAAATAAACATTAATATGAATTTAACATATTAATAGCAAAGATAATTGTAAAAAAATATGTGGAACAAAAAATTAAATTTCACATTGAAAAGATAAACTTACCATAGATAATGTAGCCATACAGTTAAAACATTATGTAAAAATAATATATTAATATACATTCATTTTCATCCATCTGGCCCATGTTTAATCTGTAACTCATTTGTATAGAAAATATTTAGTAGGTGGTCCCTACTCTGTCTCTTTTTCAGCTAAGGGGTCCTTGGCCTAAAAAAACGTTGAAGACCCCTGAACTATAAATTGGATTTCTTAGCGGGTATTCTGTTTTGTTTCTTGTTGTGCTTTGTAATGTGTTACTGATAACCTAAACACAATAATTGTTCTCTGCGTAAGCTAATGTGCCAGGTTAAGCAGTAAGTATTTCCTTAGCAACTCCTATCTTGCACTGTCAACACTTTTCTGTTTCTCTCCATGTGTGCTGCAGGTGAAGCGGACCAACCTGAAGAAGCCGTCATCAGAGCGAACAGGCCACGGACTGAGAGTGAAGTTTAACCCTCTAGCTCTGCTGTTGGACGCATCATTAGAGGGAGAGTTTGATCTGGTGCAGAGGATTATATATGAGGTAACACTAAATCATATTGTTACAGTTACAGTATTTCTATTATAATTATATAATTACATTTCCAAATGCATGTTAGCAGAGCTAAAAAGAAATCAAGCCAAGTGTATTTGTACCGCACAGTATTACAGTGAGTCAAAGGGCTTTACAAGCCTCCAAACCCGTCTTATGCTTTGCGAGAAAGAGAGGGAAACCACTGTCTAATAATCCTGTGGAAACACTTACTGTATGGAGATCCCCTCTCAGACATCTGGGACCCACACAGCAAGGGGTTTAACACAAATGTAATAATTCAAAAGTCCAATATACCACAAGAAAAATCCAAAAAGATATGTCCAGTATCAGTTTTTCACATCAATCCAGGTCCAAATGGCAGGCTAGGTGGTGTAGGGGATAGGGGGAAGAGTCATAGGATAGGATAGGATAGCTCAGAAGATGCGTAGCATGGTGGACGAAGTCAGGGAAGGCAGCTTGACTGGTGGGGAATGGGTTATCTTGAAGATGGTCGGGGACCAGCTCTTTCAAGTAACAATAATAAGACAATTTAAATTAAGGTTAAGTCAGCTGCTGTTCTAATCTCTACTTTGGTTTGGGGATTCTCAATGCTGTGGCGTGGTCTAAACCCTGACCCAATAGTATCAAAAAGATAATTCAGCAGTTGGTCAGCTGTGGGAGATAATTGGTTTGAAGCCACAGACAAGTTTCTAGAATGAATAAATGTAATTTCACTAGATAATCTTTGCATTTTGGGCTGTCTGTCAGGTAGAACTATCATATTGGTTCTAATACTTCCAATGTGGTTACACTTCTAAAATATTGTGCTTTTGATACATTTCAGTGATTTTGATATATTTCGTTATGCAACAGAAGAATATTTGTACATGCCAACGATTACTGTACACCCACACACAGATGTGCTAATTTTGAAGCGTTTCAACACCTTCACAACAGCACTTATAGCGTATAATATCTTTGATCTTCAGAAGATCATCAGGGGAGAGGTGGTCTCAGTTGTCAGGTATGGAAAGTTATTGTTGAGGAAGGACACACTCAGTATTGCAGAGTTGTTTTTTCAGCAGCACAGAACAAAGCCTTATATCTTTAAAGGCAAATCCTGTCTATCACTCACTTGGACAAAATGTCTTACTGACTCTGCAAATGGAAAAGTCAAGCTGATACTCTCAAGGAAACCTGCAGATGCTTCACATCCAGAATAACCTCAATTTGTTATCATTCCCTGAGGCAGAAAGACTCAACAACTCAGCAACTTTCCAAGTGTTCAAAAAATGTTGCACTATGCCCAGTTTTGCATTGAATTCAGGCGCTTGGCACTTCTCTAGTTCTCTCCACTGGGGTTAATGTGAAGGGTTTCTTCCATTGCTACTGTGGATAGCCCATCATTCTATTAGTCTAATATCGCCATGTTTATTTTCTCATCATCTCTGCCTTTAAGGTGGAAAATCCCAGTATGCCTAACGATGAAGGCATAACTCCTCTTCATAACGCTGTCTGTGCCGGCCATCACCATATTGTGAAGTTCCTGCTGGACTTTGGAGTCAATGTAAACGCAGCCGACAGTGACGGATGGTCAGTACCTTCAGCCAGTCATTCAATCATGTAATAGTCCAGTCTAATAATAGAACAGTGGCTGCTGAAGGGCTTGAGGGGATTTGGGTAATGAACACGCTCTGTGGCAGCGATACTGCAGCTCAGCTCAGAGGCAACAATGACAGAGATAATTGCATTTCTAAATTCATTTTTTTCACCCAGCTGCCTTTGCAGTGTTGAAGGAAGAGATTACCAAGTGTTATGAGGATCTGCATTCAGATGTTACTTGATTTAATTACTGATGCATTTAACTGAATTGATGTTTAGTCAATGTCACCCGGTTTCATGATGACATTAATTGTGTTTGATTTTTAAAGTAAATGCGTACCTGGGACCTTTGTACTGTCTTGAATGAACCTTGTCTTGCAGGGGAACTTTTTAGTCTGTTTCAAGTCATATTTGAATGTTGTCCCTCCCAGGACTCCTCTACACTGTGCAGCTTCATGTAACAGCGTCCACCTCTGTAAGATGCTGGTGGAGTCGGGGGCCGCCATTTTCGCCACAACAATTAGCGACGTGGAAACTGCGGCAGACAAATGTGAAGAAATGGAGGAGGGCTATACACAGTGTTCTCAGTTCCTCTATGGTAGGTATACAGACGAATGATCAGTCAACAACAGTAAACTTCACAGGCGAAGAGACATTTAACTGTCATGTGACAATTGAAAGCAACATAATATTGATAAGGTTTATTTTTTAACACTGAATACTGCATCTCTCCCAGGTGTCCAAGAAAAGTTGGGCGTGATGAACAAAGGCTTGGTCTACACTCTCTGGGACTACACGGCCCAGCAAGCCGATGAGCTGTCCTTCAGCGAGGGTGACGCCCTCACTGTACTTCGACGGCGTGACGACACTGAGACAGAGTGGTGGTGGGCACGGCTTAACGACCGCGAGGGATATATACCCAGAAACCTACTGGGGGTGAGCAGACACTAAGACACAACAACATACACATAGAGCGTTGTCTACTTTAATGGTCGCCACAAAAATTGGACAAGAGACAAGAGTTTTGGGCTCGATAGACCTGTCGGGTCTAGTTAGCTGAAAAACTGAGACATTTCCCTTTGTTTGTGCCCTTCGTTTACACGCAAATGGAGAACTCGCCTCTGAAAATTATGCTTTCTAAAAACTCCAGCCAGAGTGGAGATTTTGGAAATCTTTGTTTGCATGTTTCCACGTAAACTGAGACAAACAGAGGTTTAGGCAGCCGAGAAAGAGAAGAGAGAGGAAGTGATTCATTGCTTTTGTTGCTATTTTCGGGATTCTGATTGGCTAACTTGGGTTAGGCATGCTCTTGACGGCATTGACGGCATATATACACGGGTATGTGTGTAAACAAACACTTTTCTGAAAATTGACAGCTGTGCGCAATGCTATTTTGGAAAACAGAGAAACATCTGTTTATTAAAATAGCCGGCCACGTGTAAACGTAGCATTAATATGTCAACATACAGTATCTGAAAAAACATCTGATATAGTAAATGTGATTTAGTAAATGCAGTGGATAGATCAAACTTGGACCCAGAAAGGAATCCATAGATTTCATCTCTGAATGGGTATTGTTTTCTACCCATAGCTATGAAACTAGTAGCTACATTCATATAGCACCAATCCTAACTTTTATGTACCAGATAGATAAATCTATTTTAATTGTATAAGTGAAGTGACAAGAAAAAAATTCTGGCTTTTTTTAGAAAATAACTCATTACTGGACAGGGTTTGTGCTTTTGTGCACACTCCATAATGCTGAACTCAAGTATTGTACCAGTAAAGCTGAACATTATAGCTTTAATAAAACTGTCTGTCACAGTGTCCCTTTACAGCCCCAACCTTTAAGCTGCAACTGTACTGTATGCCATGCTGCCTCAGTGGATATTTAACTGTAGGAAGTAGGAAGTACATGTGTAGTAGTTTATTAGTTTACACTTAACACCAAAACTCATTCTAATTCATTCAGTGAATTAACTTCTTACTTGGCAGATGTATCCCCACACTGTGTGCCTTCATGATGTTCAGGCACCTTGAGAGCCACGTTAACATGATGTAATGACCCTGCCCCCTCTCTGTCTCTCTCTCTCTCCAGCTGTATCCAAGAATCAAACCCAGACAACGCTCACTGGCATAAAGCCCAGATCAGGAGCCACATGCACGCTTGCAGAGGGCGCATGCACACAGAGAAAAAGAGGCAGCAGCATGTGGACGCAAGCAATAGCCAAGAAAGAAACAAACAAGTAATGGAGGTAGTCAGGAGGCAGAAAGAAGGAAACAAAGACGTTTTTTTGGATGTGATGCTGGAACCACAGAGCCACTTTGTGGTAGAATCTTTCTATATTTTCACTGAGTTGCTGCAATTAAGAACAATTGACTGAATCTTGTTTTGAGCAATAGTAGCTTGGCAAGTTCACACCAGTTCAGCTGCATGATAGAAGCTGAATAGAAACAAAAATAAGAAATATAATTTGGATGCAGTGTTGAGGTCTTTCAGCTCAGAACATGAAAACATGGGCTTGGATTTATACTGCTCTGATCTGACATTCATCCAAATAATCTTGATCTTTGAATGCCACTTTATTTTTGTATGATGTTAATTTAAAAAAACAAAAACAAACACCCAGATGGATCTTAATGAAGCCAAGCTCATCGATTGCATAGAAATGAACATAGTGTGTTGTCTGAATATACACTTTCACACTGTTCGATGAGAAGATTTAAATGCAATGACTTTACAGGCTAGATCAGGTAAAAGAATGTGTGAGATGTGAAGTTGGAGAGAGGGAAGTGATAGGAGAGAACATATAGTGTACCTATGAATGTATGTCAAAATAGAGCCAGGTTTTAGGTTCAAGTTTTAGATTGAGCACCTATTAGCAGTGTTAGACAGGAATAACGTTGGAAGCGCAACCACAAGAAGAAACAGAATCCAGCAAGCTTTTGATGCATGGTGGCTGTGGCCCACATCAACACACATGTGCAACAGATGTTGAAAATATAATATTATGGCATGGTAAAAAAAAACGAAAAGAAAAAAAGAACTGATATCAAAAGAATATTTTGATTCTGAATTCACAAAATGATAAAAAGAAGCATCTGTGAATAATTACAGATGTCTCAGCCTTTTACCATTCTGTATTTATGTTGTCTCAGCACTGGTGTATGCTGTCATATCAACATCTGTTCAACTGCAAAATGGTTGCTGCTGGTATGAGGGAACAGAAGGAAAACAAGAAGGTGAGAAATGTGTTTGTAAAAAATACAAATTATTTTATGAAACCAAAGCAGCTACAACATAGAAGGATGAAGGCGGAGGAGGAATTAAAGTGGCAACATTTTCCACATTTTGAATAAAACTTCTGCCACCCATTAACACCTAGTCCAGACCTGGGCCCTACTGATACCAAGCTCTAACACTAACATTATGATAAAGCAGTGTTTTCCATCTACCAGAAGCTCGGTGGCACATTTTTAGAAGAACTTGAGTTTACAAGGTTGCTAATTGCTTGAGTGTTCAAATGGGGTTAAATTAGCTAATGGGGAATGGAGAAGTTAAAGTGTGAAAATCTCTTGACTTTCTCACAAGTTTTTCAAGTTTTTTTTCTTCATATTTACATATTTCAGCAGTTGTATGAAATTTATTCCCCCGATTTTATTTAAAAAAATGTTTTTCTATTGTTCTTATTATTGTTTTTATTAGACATACTGCGCTTGTTTCTTTATCTGTCAGTGCTGGCACAAGTCACTGCTGCCACCCAGTGTACAGAAAGGTTCTGACACAATAAAGCGCCATTTCCTCAAACATGCTGTGTAAAATATGAGGCAATAAGTTGAGTGATGTTTGATGTGAGAATGGCACATTGGTGTGAGGTGTGCAAACCATTACTTTGTGTATAGGCAAACTGTAACTACACAGCTAATGTACAATGATAATAAAGTAATTATAATCCCTAAAGAGAACAAGCGCTGACTCACTCACTCAGGATTGTGTGTGTGTGTGTGTGTGTGTGTGTGCGTGTGCGTGTGTGTGTGTGTGTGTGTGTGTGTGTGTGTGTGTGTGTGTGTGACACAATTCAAGCCTTGTTAATAAACTGTGGACTTTAGAGGGTAAGTTCATAGGTTCAACTTTACTTAAAATACAAACATGTGTAAAGTTACCACACAAAAAGTGATAGGAAAGGACCAGACACGTTTGTGGAGCAACAAATTATAGGTCTGGAAGTCTAGCTGTGATTTACCCTGGGTTACAAAGGTGACACACACACACATACTGTACATACACACACACTTATACACATACATACTGTATGTATATATATATATATATATAGTGTGTGTGTGTGTGTAAGGGTTTCTGCTCATTTTGTCCTCCTGTTTTTTTTTATAAATTGTCGAACAGTCAATATTGTTGTTTACTAAAGATTGCCTTCTATAGGAGGCAAGAAAAAAAAATAGTATTTGATGACCTTAAGATAAAATTTAAAATCAGCAGTTACTGTAGGCTACATGTTTATGTCAGCAAATAGGGCAAACTACCGGTCAAAATGTACTTTTAAAGAAAATTGCTGTGTACACTAGATACAATATGATGTAAAAAATATTGCAGATTACTATTATTGTTGTTTGCTTCATAACCATAATTACTGAAAAGTGAATCAAGTGCATAAAGTGGCACGTTTATTTTGAAGTCACAACCGGAAGTGGTAGAGTATTGCAGGTTTGATGGGTTGACGCGGTTTGACGCTGATTTACCTACTGAAGACATTCTTCTACAACGTGCAAGCTACTTTACATAGCATAATGTATCGTGCACTGAAAGTATAATACACTTTGCATGAAATTAAACACTTAATTTAAAGGTCAGAGGCTCGTTCAACAAGACGTTTCATCCAAACGTAAGTCAACATTTAATATCTTAAAATGGGCTACGTGTTATTTAAAGACGTACAGTACAAGTTAGTAACGTCACTTTGGTTAACATTACATTACCTTTCTGTACTGTGTGGATTTCCTGCGTCACAGTCGTTCTTGTTCAACCAGCTAACATTAGCATTCATACGTTTCTGGACACAGTCACTGTGTGGAGGAAACTTGTTTAAAGAGCGAGACACAAAATGTGCTACATGAAATGTACATTTTGGAGATGAATTACCTCTTAACACATTAAATAGCTAAATAAATAAATGAATGAAAATAAAAATAATGGTATCAAGCCATGTAAGCTAAATGGTTTGTTTGAGATATGTCTGCTGCCAATCTACCAAGGGGGATAAAAAGATGTGGTTTTCTATAAACAATGCCCCAGTTACTCAATTTTTACTTTGAACAGTTAACTGGAACTATTTTTTACAGAATTGGTCAAGCTGCACATAATGGTGGGACTTTTGTTGTTAATGGTATTTAATCAGAAAATATTGTTCTAGTTACGCTTTTCACGGCAGACATGTTGTCATAGTAGGAAAAGCACAGGTGTATTCAAAACCGTTATGGCTGCATTGAGAAGCCCTGGTACTGTGTGCTGACTCACTGAAATAGCTTACTGGGACACTTGTTGATCAGTTTCAGCTGTGCTTTTCCTACTATGACAAGTGTCTGCGGTAAAAAAGGTCCATTAAACAACAACAACAAACAATGTTGCACATCTCTGCTTAACTTTAGCTTTCTGTCGCTATATACTGCTTCATTGATCTACAAAATGTGTAAAACTATGATTTCCTTGCTTTTCCATGTTCATATGTACATGCCATTCAACTACTACAGCACAACTACTGGCTGCTCCTGAAGGCAACATTGGCCATGCATTGCACACAATAGGACAGGAAATATCAGTTTGACACCTATTAATATAAAAATCTGTAGTAAAGTATGTTCCTGTGAACCACCTGCTGACTCCTGCTCAAACCACTTTGCTGACACTATCTTAATCCTCCTGAAAGACAGATTGACATACTTCTGGCTGTTAACAAATTTTCTACTTTGAACAAAAAAATTCAATTCCACTCAGTAGATGTTTTTTCTGGAGCTTTTGACTGCATTTCACAGCCCTCATCAGTGGATGGTGTTTGCTTAGTCGTCATCACAGTCAAATTTGTAGTCGTCTTCACCCATTGTTTGGCATTTTAGTAAAATTAGGTGCACCATGGCGAATCATTTCCACCTGAACACACCGCTGCTGGAAAGTGTCAGCATGTCCAAACGCGTGGGAACCACTGTGTATCTGAAGATGGAGAATTCACAGCCCTCCGGCTCCTTCAAGATCCGTGGCATCGGACACCTCTGCCAGCAGGTAAGAGTCCTCCAACTTCACCTCCATCATATCACACACTGACTATCTGATGTGTTATTTGAATTAAAGGCCAATGTTGACTGATTGTGGTGTAGATCCCAGCTAAGCATACAACATTTGTTTGGTAAAAACTCACTAACTTGCCTTTTTACATTTAATTTCTCCCTTCTGGCAGATGGTCAGACAGTCCAAAGGGGTTGTCTGCGCTTCAGGTGACATTTCTGCTGTGATACAGCATTCTGGTAAGCACAATACATTATCAATTTGGTGACTGTAACATAACATACAAGCATTTTTGTAGGTGGTAATGCAGGCATGGCTGCAGCCTACGTAGCCAGAAAAATGGGTGCACCAGCCACCATCGTAGTTCCCTCCTCGTCTCCTCAGCTGGTCATTCAGAAACTCCAGGATCAGGGTGCTACTGTCAAGATTACAGGCAAGGTAATTTATAATATTAAATATGTGTAAGTGATCTTTTTGGCAAAGACATTAGCAGTTGTGGAAGAAGTATTCAGATCCTTTACTTACTGTAAGTAAAAGTACTAATATCACATTGTAAAAATAATCTGTTATAAGTGAGAGTCCTGCGTTGAAAATATTACTTAAGTAAAAGTTTGTAAGTATTATTAGGAAAATGTACCTTTAGTATTAACAGTAAAAGTATTTAATGCAGAAAAACCCTCACATTTTTGAAACTGGAAATGGCAATTGTCTTTAGAATAAAAAACTACTTTTGGAAGAAGTAAGTCAAATCTTCTTTTTAGGTTTGGGATGATGCCAATGCAGAAGCTCTCAGACTGGCCGAGACTGATGGACTCACCTTCATTCCTCCATTCGATCATCCCCTGCTCTGGTAGAAACTCAGTTTCCTGCAACACAGTGTTAATAAATTAACTATAAAACTCTCTAGTATCAGATTAATTACATTCAAAATGTTTCCCTGCTCACACCACACACCCAGGCAGGGCCACAGCAGTATGATCACAGAGGTTGCAGCATCTCTGGGGCCCGGTGTGAAGCCTGGAGCTGTGCTGGTGTCTGTGGGCGGAGGAGGGCTCCTCTGTGGTGTCGTCCAGGGCCTGAAGGATGTAGGCTGGACAGATGTACCCATCGTTGCAATGGAGACAGTGGGGGCCAACTGTTTTAACGCTGCGGTTAAGGCGGGGAGGTTGGTCACCCTGGATGACATCACCAGGTTAGAGGTTAAGGGAGTTCAAATCATTTCTGCAGTTACGTTTTTTGGAATGCAACCACACTAACGTCATCCTCATCTGTCTTTCCACAGCGAGGCGATATGTCTCGGAGCAAAGACAGTTTGCAAGAAAGCTTTTGAATACAGCCAATGCAACGAGCTTACGATCATTTCTGAACTTGTGACTGACCAGCAGGCTCTGCGCGCTGTCGAAACATTCCTCGGTTAGTGTGTGCGTTTGCTTGAATGTGCGTATTGATGTTCTTTGGGCTGCTAAAGACTTGTAAAAAGCCCATATGTCTAATAAAGTGAACAATCTTTAACTTTTGATTTGTAATGGTAACATAAGCCTCTACAAAAAACGTGTGTGTGTTTATAGATGAAGAGCGTGTGTTGGTGGAGATGGCGTGCGGAGCAGCACTAGCAGCTGTCTACAGCGGACTTATACGCAGATTACAGAATGAAGGTAACTACTCGGCTTTTTTATTGCTCTTAATGTCTTTTATTCATAATTAATTTTGTCATGCTTTTGTTTGGCCTTACTGCTTGGCTTTCTGTTATTATATTGTCTTCTAAGTATACTACTTTGCTTTTTCTGTCAATGAACACTTCGTACATTCTTTTACGTGTGCGTGCGTGCGTGTGTGTGTGTGTGTGTGTGCGTGTGTGCGTGTGTGTGTGTGTGTGTGTGTGTGCGAGTGCTAGCTAAATCTCCTTATTAGTTTCTCTCTAGTTACAACTCTTCTGTTTGTTAAACAGTGAAACCGTGTTTAAGATAGGAATTTAGATATGTCACAATGTTTTAGCCGAGTTATCTGGTTGATAATTCATTGCAAACATGTCTTGTGGCCACATTTAATGGTCTTTATTTTCTTGTGGTTCTTTTTCTTATGCATGCATACATAGGACATTTTCAAACTACAGCTATGTTGGTATAATATGTTTAACTATTATTATTATTATTATTATTATTATTATTATTATTATTATTATTATTATTATTATTATTATTATTATCAGGTTCCAAAATAAACTTTTTTTGTCCACCAGCCAAATGGCTAGTTAATGTTCAAGTTTTACCAGCCACTCAACAGATTGCTATTGTTTTTTAGCTGGTGAGTGAAGCAACTCTACCAGCCACTTGCATATATTTTGCCAGCATTTAGCTAGTAGATGATGCTAATTTTGGTCCTTGATTATTATGATGAAAGTTTTGTTGCACTCTTGTTTTAGGTCTGCTGCCGACTCTCTTGGGCCCCCTGCTGGTGATTGTGTGCGGTGGCAGCAGCGTCGACATGGCGCAACTGACCAACCTCAAACACAAACTGCAGACTTAAAGTACTGTATGTACTGTATGCAAACGTGTATGTATGGGCAACCCGTTTTCACTCCTAACTTAACTTCAAATACAGCAGCTTTTTCAGTGGCCCTCAGCATCTGATACTGACGCGCAAGACCCCGTTGAGTCTCTATGAGACAAGCTTACAACTGCTTGACACTGACATGACGTAGTATTAAAAGCGGCAAAGTCCGTGTGGGGGGATGGATGGATGGATGGATGGATGTGGAACTTATTTGACCTAACATCACATACCAACTAAGTTACGTTACATGGATGACATATTTAACGTCACACACGTACATTATGCAGCAAACACACTTTTTATGTTCAATTCAATTGTATTTATATAGCGCCAAATCACAACAACCGTTATATCACTGCGCTTTTCATAAAAGAGCAGGTCCTTTTAAAGAGGCAGAAACCTTGAGCAGAACCATGGCTCAGGGTGGGCAGTCATCTGCCTCGACCACCCACCCTGAGTCAAACCACAATCTTTTACCTAGTAGTACTGTTGCCTAAAGGCCAATTTATAAATCTGCGTTAAATTGATGCCGTGGGTACGTGTGTAGGAACGTGGAGATACCGACCCTACGGCGTAGCCTGACGTGCATCTCTCAAAAAATTTAACTACACATCACTGCTTGGTAGTGTTGGATTCCCCACTAGTCATTTTTGGGTTCTCCTTCTCCATAAACAACATGAAATCAAGAAGAGGGTTAACTTTTCCTGGTCGGAAAGCACAGGCGGGCAGCACTTTGTTTCTATCACACTGCCCCTTAGTCGGTACTTGCTCCAAAGCATCACAGTCACTCTCTCACTTGTTCTACCACACACTCCTCACGCATATATACACATGCCAGCCCTGCTAGTCTCTTAAAGTCTTAAAGAGATCAATGCACACACCAACGCATCAATAAAACTTCAGGCAAGTAGCGTAGGCTACTGCAAAGCTCTGTGTGGAGTCTCAGCAGAACCATAAATGAGACTTAAGCCTAACTAACCCTGCCCTGCATGTTGAAAAATGACGCCAAAGTGGTTTCTAGTGCGTTCAGAAAGGTGACGCCTAGGCGTCCTGACTAAGCGGCTGTATTATTATACTAACAACTTGAGTTTGGAGTGTGTGTGTGTGTGTGTGTGTGTGTGTGTGTGTGTGTGTGTGTGTGTGTGTGTGTGTGTGTGTGTGTGTGTGTGTGTGTGTGTGTGTGTGTGTGTGTGTGTGTGTGTGTGTGTGTGTGTGTGTGTGTGTGTGTGTGTGTGTGTGTGTGTGTGTGTGTGTGTGTGTGTAAGTCTATTTGCTTGGCCAATGTTGGGCTACCAACAGCTAAACAAACTGGATTGATGGATGATTGAATAAATAAAAAAAGTACAAGAACTATAGAAATCTAATTTGGAAGCATATTGGTGGTTGGTAATTAAGAAAATTTGTGGTTCTTATATGGCAGTATACTTTTAAAGTCGCATACAATATCAAAATGCAATGACGTTTCTTAGAAAATCTACATTTCTTCAGTTATAAGTGAGTGAGTCATTACATGTAAATGGGTTTTAATTTTGCTCAGCTCACTGAACTATCAGAATTCACTTACTACGGGTGCCTGCGGCCCTTTGCTGCATGTCATTCCCCCCTCTCCTTCCCCTTAGATTTCTTCAGCTGTCTTATCAATAAAGGCCTAAAATGCCCCAAAAAATCTTATATACATACTGTATATTTCACTTACTAGGTTTTACCACATGGTGGTGTCTATTCACTATGCTATACGCTGGCCATCCACAGAGTCTGATACAGAAAACCTGATGATGATTCTGCATCAAACAGATTGTTGATGTGATTTAATCATAAATTAATTGTACTTAATTGCACCAACAGCCTGATGTATTACTACATATTACCTTTCATCGAAATATTTGTGCATTTGAGTCTTCCCTCGGCCCTTTTGTGGATACATGTGCAGCCCTGGACTGTTCGAGCCATTTTCACCCACACATTCAATTTAGTAGTTCAGCCAATTTGTGTTATGTGTAGGAAGTTATTACTATGGAAACAGCTCCTTACTTTTCAGCCTGCGTCAGAGAAATCAGTGGAAAGTTTTGCATTTAACAACCTGTTAATAGTCTTTGCTTTTTTTTTTATTACTCTCAGACAGTTGATTTCAGTAAGATTTCAGGTTCACAAAGAGCACTAGCAGAAAATTGACTTAATTCTAACATGGTATTCATCCATTTTATGACACTAAAGACATTTGATGACACTAAAGACTGATCTGTTAACACATTTGAATAAAGATAATTAATGTAAACATTGTCACTGGTGTTTGCACTGGTATACTCATCATTTTGAATGCTTTACTCAAGCTCCAATTCATCATATCCATGTCAATCATATGAGGACTTCATCTTAATACCCATTCAGTAAAAACATGATAGATTGTATTTATATGATTGTACATATATGATATAAAAACTAAACCTGGTTTAAAGGGGATTTAAACAGAAAAAGGGAATATAAGGCAGACTGGTTTGTGTTAGCTTGACACTAAGATCCTATTAATCATGCATATTTGCTTATTGCTGCATATTTGCTATCTTTGTCTAAAAGGACCTCAATGGAAAGAAGTCGGACTTTATTGTACATTTTTTTACATTGTTGTAGTTGTGTGTGGTTTAATTTCCTCTATATTGCCAAATACCTCTAAACAAAAGAAACTTTCTGCATCACTTTTACTTATTACTTGCAGTTATTGGATGATGCTTAGGGATAACAGCCACAGGCGGATTACTGGTGTTTTCCTGAGATTTTTACAAGATAGACATCTTATAATTCTGTAGCATACAACACTTTGCTTGTTTGTTAATTGGGGCCGAAATACAACTTTCTTACCTCCAGTGTTTCTGAATCAATCAATGTGCGCTGTAGGTGTTTGCCTTGAAGCATATTACTGTAGAATTGGTAGTTTTCCTCAAGCCCAGCACTTTTTACTGAATGTTTAAAATATTGAAGAGCTTAAAGTCAATTATCACTCAATAGTTCCCCATATAAAATCCATCCCAATAACATAGAGGAGATGCAGAGAAATTGTAAAAAAAGGAATGTGTCCTTAAAGCGTGGTACATCTTGTTTGTAACACAGTCCAGAGTACATTAGGGCCTTCATTTGACATTTACAACATTTTAAAAGCATCAGTTATAAGTGTCGTTGCTAAGCAATACACATCATTGCTGGACATTTAATGCAAAACAGGTGAAATGTAAGTCAGTAAATTTCACTTATGACACACGTTTTAGTCACAATGTGTGGCTCCTCTGAAATACCAAATTTCCCAGCAGCACCAGCGGCAGTAGGCTGATTAGATTGTGTAATTCCCAGGAGGGCCATTGGTGTTCACACCACAAGGTCATACACGGAGTGAAATGCTACTCTCTCATGTCCGACTGTGACAGAACTGCCTCACGGTTCATTCAGGAGAATACTGAGATGAAAGGATTAAAGGAAAAATAAGAGGTTTTGATGTAATTGGAGGTATTTACATAGAAATTAAGTTTTCTAACAATCCAGAATTAAATAATAGTTAAATTATTCATGTCCTCCCGTGATTTAAACAACCTACTTGTTTAGGTAAATCTACCTGGTCCACAGCCGTGCTCACTCCCCTGGTGAGAGAGATTTGGGTAGCGTGCAGACAGAGAAGCTAAAGGACGTGCCAGCCTCTTTCTATGACAACAGGAAGGAGCTGCTTTGATGAGCCCAGCAGAGGGCATTTGAACCAAGCCGCAGCTAAAAATAGGACCAAGTAAACAAGAATGAATGAAGAAGAGCTAGAGATGGAAACATGCACATGGACATGTATGTGCACATAATTGTGTGCATGTTTTACAATTTTCTTTTCCTAACGCACTGTATTTCAAATGTGCTGTTTGTATATATTTTTTTCTTCTTAAAAAGTGACTGTTCAAAAACACTTTAAATTTAAGTGAGCCAACCTATTCCATCCTGGGCACATCTTACAAAATCTGGATAAGAAAGAGTCACTATTATTATTTTTAAAAAATTAAATAAAAATGGACAAACTACATGCGCAAACAGGCCTTGCACATCATAGATGAATATTGTATTTATTTAGTTGATTTTTGGACACTTGACATAGTATTTGTTTCCAGTTAGTGTAAATGTGCTCACTTAATATCTTTGGGTTACTGTAATAACTTTTTTTTACTTTAATAACACAAATTCTCAATCTGCAACTCATGATGCTTTAGAGAGCTGGTTCCTAGGCTGGGGGTTCAGGACCCTTACAAGGGGTTGCGAGATGAAACTAGTCACTACTCACTGGTTGTGAGTGTAAAGAGTGTAGAAATGGAAAAAAGAGCCATCACTCTCTTCTATTAGACAGCTTTTTCAGATGATGTAATCAATGTGTGTCAGTGTAACACAAAGTTCACCATCTTTAAAAGCCTGCTAAATACTGTAGCTCTGTTAGACTGGAAAATTAGGATTCTAAAATTAGAGTCCCAATAGAGTGAGGATACAGAGAAAATGTGTTACAAAATACCTTGATTGGGTAACATTTGCCCATGTTTTTGAAAGAGAATCACAAGATAGAGCTTAGCAGCTGCTTTATGTATCCATGGCAACCTGATGACGGCATGGTAGTGTAAATTGAACCTCAAAATTTAATGTTTTTTGCCGTTCTATTGCAGGTTCATAGAAATATTAATACAATGCAACGGCTGCATGTTTTCAGACGGCTAGACTAATGTACAGAAATACTTTAACATGTACATTTCAGGCATTCAGTTGAGTAATGAACACAAGTAGTAGCAGTAGTGTTTTTTTGTTTGACTAACAGATATAGCAATTTGATTTAATGGAAATAGATGAAGGTTAAGTTAATTTCAACAGGTAATTGGTTAATTGCAGCAAAACATATCAATTTAGACGAGATTTGAATAATTACAGGGTACTGAAGGCAAAGTAATTATAGGACAACAAATGTAGGTTATACATTATGTTTGTGTTGTATCATTAATTGGATTTAAACTGACTGTCCTTTTTTTGCCCCGCACCCCCACCCCCCACCCCCACACCACTTCACCCGAGCGGAAAACAACCTGCAGCTGGCCTCTCCTCCTGTGCTGTCTTTATTTCTCCCAAGGCCAAACTGAACTGAACTCTCTGTAACAACAACACAGACAGTCTGCCGCCTCACACCTTATTACACACACACACACACATATACACACACAAGTCCACATACACACATACACACCCCGTCCCTATCCCTACCCTGACTGCCTCAGGGACCTTCTTTTTGTGTTTCTTCACCCCCCGCCCCAGTCACCTCAAAAAATCCCTTCATGTCAGAACTGTGCATCATTGTATTACTTTGTATTACTGTGTATTATTGTGTTTATTGTATTCTTATTTTTTCTCCTTCATATGCTGTATCGGATGCTGGTAACTTTAATTTCCTTGCGGAAGTCATCCCAAAGGGATTAATAAAGCTAAGTCTAAGTCTAATGCAAAAGGCAGGATTAGGCAGGACAAAGGTGCAGCTTGTTCGGTTGGATGTACAAAGGAAAGAAATATTTTAATATATTGTCCAACTTGTTTTTTTTTTTTGCTGTATATTATCTACAGTGGAAGCACAGCTGCTATGGAAAACAACACTGAATATTGAACTCATGTTCTCTTTAGCTAGATGCCTGCTTTATGAATATTTAATTCCAGTGCTGTATTTAATACCTGACCTTTAATATTCCAATCACAAGTGCATGCTTCATTCCTACATATCAACATATTGATCAGAATGTTTAAGGAGTTTAATTGTAAGGCTGTGTTGCAATTTATGTTTTTGTTGTACTTCTCTTAGTGACTTCCTGTGACTCACAGAATGCTTTTTAGCAACTCCCAGAAAAGGTCTGTGATGATGACTGTCTCCCTATATGAGCCCTGCTTGTTTCTTTTCTGGCCATCATCAATCAGTGGATGATTACCAGTAAGGTAGTGGGTGAACCAGCAGCACTGAGTCACAAAAGCAGGGCTGAGGACCACTGCTGAAGAGCTTAAAATTGCCCTCAAGTACATAGCTAGGCTATAGACCAAATATACTAAATCAAGCTTCAGAAATGCAAGACTGGTCTCCATTGTTGGTGTTTTCAGCATTAAGTTGGATATTTTCTTAAAGTTAGCGTTATGTAGTTTATACCACAAAAGTCGATTTAGGTAAACTAAGCCACATTATTAAGCTAATAAGCATATTAGCATCTAATAGTTTACTAACATAACATTAGCTTAACCTTAGCTTTCCTAGATTATGTTTTGTTTCTATTTAGCTACATCTAGATAGCAATTCGTACTTAGTACTAGTAATTAAACTTTGTTTTTAAAAGGGAATTGTATTAGCATTTAATGCTGCTTAATTATGTATCTTACCGAGATAAATTAACTTCAGGGTTAGCTAAACTAACTTACATTATTAAGCTCCCGATAAAGGATACTAATACAGATAAAGACCACTAAAGGAAGATACCTTGTTTTAGAAGATATCACAAAACTTGATTTGCGTTAGCTGAGCTACAAAATTATGATTAATTAGCAACTTATAGGCATCTACTATTGCCTCTTAGCATGTAGCAAGCTATTTAACTTTCTTCAGCTAACTTTCATTCAATAGCATTAGTATCTTGCTAATACCACTAGCTAGATGCTATAATAAGTAGCTTAGCTAGTATTAGCATATATTATATTTTTAATGTATCTTAGCTGAACAAAATTAAACTCTATTATTATTATTATTATTATTATTATTATTATTAGCTATTAGATGATAACAGTCATAACATAAAATAAATCATTTCCTGAGCTATTATCAACCTGTAATGTGTAGCATGTTTTCTCTTATATAATTTATTAATTAAAGTTAGATATTTTTATTTGTACATTGCTTGTTTCAGACAGTCAGCTTGCTCCCGTGTGCCTGGTGGACTGTACCACACTATGTATCTCCCCCTGTCCTCACCCTGGCAGTGGACCGCTCCCCCTTCTTCACCGCTCGCTTTGGTGGAAGCCCAAACAGAACATCATGGCGATTGATGGTAAGTAGGCCAATAACGTCTCTGCGTTTACTCATAATTAACTCCGGCTGGAAAAAATACACCTCATTCATAGCTGAATTCCTTAAACTAAAAAGTGTGAATGATATCAGGAGAATGGTGCTCGCATTGGCTGGAATCAGTTTAAGTTGTTGTTTATGTCTTTGAAGCGGATTTTTCCTTTGCTGTGTGAGAGTAGAAGAGACACATGAGACGGTGTTTCTAACGGTGGTGCTGAAAGGACAGCTCCGCTATTTCAACTGCTATATGGCCAAAATCGCCGGTTGTGTTTCCTCTCTGGCTGTCATTCGGTTATCGTCGAAGTCGGCTGGTCGTTTTGTAGCCTCGTTGCCTGCTGGTACTTTACAACTTGGGTTAAAGACAGCAAATCCCACACATATGGAGTTTGAGGTTTTAGCCCAGGACAGTAGTCTTTGAAAGCTCTCGTTCAGCTTTGGGATATCTAAAATACTAAGTTTAGTTAATAATGACTGTATAATAAATATATTTTCTGTGTATAGCCTCTTGGGTTTTAGCTTCCGTTTCTGGGCTGCACAGTGAACAGTGCTTAAATTACACCTTTCTCTTCTTATATAACTTTCCAGGTTGTAAGCAGCTTTGGTGTTATTTTATCAGTTTTAAATGCTTGCAGCTGTAGAATACAGTACTGTTGATGTCGCTGAAAAGAGGACATCACAATAGCTCATTGATAAATGATCTGTTTTTTATATCAATAGAGTATTTTAATCAAAACACAAAGCTGTCTGAAAATATCCACATATGGAAAATATTATGTCAAATATACATTCAAAACTGTAGATGTGTTTTTTGTATGGCTGTGTTTTATGCCTTTATACATGGGCAGGTGACAAGACATGAGGGGAAAGAGATATGAAAAATGACCCAACACAGTTTCCCAACCAGAATCCAAGTGGGAATGCTGTAATCATACTATGCATTTAAACCACTAGGCCAGTAGGACGCCCCAAACCTGTAATGATTTAAAGTCTGCGCCAGTCTTTGGGAAAAGAGGTAAAATAGTAGGCCACAGGGAATACATGACATCTTTGTTCAGAAACCAGCAGGGTGATGTGGTTTATCCAGTTCCTGCTGTAAAGTAGGCAACTAGACCACCCACCAGCCCCGGGCCTCGGGGTATTGCTGATGTCACTTTTGACATTCAGAAAAACATTGTTTTGCATGAGACTTATCAAGCGTATGTGGGAGAATCTGAAAAAAAGATGTGTAAATAAATGCCGGTCGCACAGAGAGTTTGATTTATTCGCTATGAACTATAGCTTAGAGTGTTGCATTTTGTGGTTTTCAGTTTTACACTTTTAATCAAGTGTAATCATGACCTTACAGCCACATGGTCTAATGAACTTGTTTATTGGACAGTTTTGCTTATATCTTATAAGTTATAAAAACCACATCTGATCCCACTCTATTCCATTTTGTCTTAGCATAATACACTTTTAAGCTTTTGTTCCCCATGATTAAGTATTTTTTATTCATGTTAGGCACAAGTTCATGAAGAATTAGCATGAACAGGAGCATAAATTCACGAGATACACCATAAGAGGCAGCTCCACACCCTTGCATTACTAAATCTCACCCTGCCCCATCTTCAGCAGTCTCACTACAATCATACGTCCTCCAGTTCATCAGGCAGCCACACCTTAGATGTTTTAGATGCTTATTCTACCCCACCCACTGACTACATTAGTCAGCAATGTGGCATTTCCTGAAAGGCCATGATTATAGCTGCCCCTGTCAGCAATATTTCACCAGAGCTAGTTGGCTCCGCAGAGATTTATACAGCAGCCGTGGGGCTGACTGACACCTGCAGCATCCAGAGGCCGGGCTGCCCACACCAGTGGGAGGCTGTCTTTTTGGCTGTGTTTGTGATGTAAGGTTGGATGAACATCATAACATGTCGCAAAAAACAGGAACAAATTGTTTCTACCTGACATGTTAGAGCAAAGAATGAATTCAGATTTTATGTTTTATTGTGGTAATTATGTTCTTTAAAATGTGCTATTATTTCACTTTTCATCTCATTTAAAGTTCACATATATGTAAGAACAACTTCAAAGGTTTTCTGTGCCAACACTAGAGTTGGGCGGTATCCAAATTTTGATACTGATACCTCCTCCCTATTTTACCGCGATATACGGTATTACCGAGATTAATTAAAAATTATGACGTAAGGCTCAGACGGCGTCACCAAACTGTTGGCCTGTGCTTACACCATTCAGAAACTGAATACTACATACGTACACTAGTACCTCTACTTTCTCATTAGGTCGGAATCCCAAATGCTGCCAAAATACAGAAATCGTGTTCCTTTTCGAGACCAGGTCACTTGGTGCGCGGCTTGCCCCAACCCCCCCACCCTTGTCCGACCAAAATGTGTAAAAAAGAAAGTGAAAATCATATTGCAAGCATTGCATTTAAATGTTTTCTTTTACATTTTATAACATTCACTCTTACTGTACTGTAGTTTCAGTCACTGTCAGTCAAAAGTGTGACTCACAAATTATAGCTTATTTTTTGGCAGCTATTTAGAGACTTTATTAATGTATTAATTAACAATCAGTTATGCGATTAAGTCTGTTTTTTTTGTTGCAAATTCAGGTTGTGCTTCATATCTGGATCATCATCTTACAACCGCGATTATCAAAGCATGCTGCCTTATATACCAAATATATCAGAGCTCCTTAAGCTGTTTAATTGGATATACGCAGCAGGCTCTCTGGAAAAAGATCACTGAGAGACTTCGTCTAGCTCGTGTAAATGAAAGCTTTTTTTGTTAAAGGAGAATTTTGGTCAATTTCAACACGTAGCTCTGTTGTTTGTAAATATGGAGTGTTGTCATTAGAGAGAAAAACGTCAACAATCGTTGCTGCCTACACCGTGTTATCCTTCTGCTAAAGTTAGCACCCAACAGGCTTAAACAGGGCAAGTTTTAAACGTGTTTTTAGCCTCTTAACATGTTGAAAATGTCATTAAAAGTGCCTACCCATGTGCAGTGATTCCTTCTGAGTGAACGCAGTGAATCTGACTGCAGTAGATGTGAAAGAAATGCATGAAACTTGTGCTAATTCAGCTGTGTTTAGTTCAGGTGTTGATACTGCAAGGAGTACTTCGGGACCGTCTACAAACTACAACACCAAAAAGAGATACAAACATGTTTTCAAAAATAGGCATATGCTTATTTTTGAAAAGTAAGTGTTGTAGTACAACTAGCAAGAGACACATTATAATTGAGGTAAGTTTGGAGCGACTACCTTATTTAATCATTAAATTGATAGCCTATATATTATTTTTAATCTCTTTTCTGTGTTGTAGTTTGTAGACGGTCCCTAAGCTCTCTAACTGCCGGAACTAAACGCATTTCTTTAACATCCACTGCTGTCAGAGTCACTGTGTTCACTCTGAAGGAATCACGTCATATGGGTAGGTGCTTTTAGTGACATTTTGAACATGTTTAGAGGCTAAAAACATGTTGAAAACTAACCCTGTTTAAGCCTGTTGGGTGCTGCTAACTCTAGGAGGAGGATAACATGGTGTAGGCAGCACTGATTTTTTTCATTTTTCTCTCTACTGACAGCACTGACAGCAACTACAGAGCTACGTGTTGAAATTGACTGGAATTCTCCTTTAATTCGAAGACTGCAATAGAAATTTACATAAGGAAAAAAATGTTACACTGACTTTTATAAAAGCTGTAAAAAGATGGTTGATTTTCTTGTACAAATGTAATCTGGGGAGGTCTGGTGTATATTGTGTGTGGTTCCACTGCTCAGCCTGGGACTGAGCTCCATACATCAGCTCCTGTGACAAGCTGTAGACAGATCGACTGCAGGCCTAAGTGGATTTCACATATCCTGGTTAAGCCTTGTTTTCTGGCCGGCAGATCGAAAACAGCCCGACTCCCGCGCTTTGTATTCTCAATGTGTGTGGTCTGTATGAAGCCTTGAGTCCTGAGCTGGAGCCAAGTACAGAGTAGGCAGTGCAGGAGGTGTTTAGCTGTGGAAATATTAGTTTTAAAATGACATCAACAGAAAAGCGCTTTTGTGCTGACATTTTGACAGTATCTTTCGAATCTTACTGAAATGCCTGACATGTCATTTGGCCTCTGGTGCCTTTGTCAACCAGTGGAGCTACATCCAAAAAGAAATATATGGTAGATCACGTATGTTTAGACTGATAGAAATACAAACAGTATACCATTTTTTGGAACATTTTTTCCCTGAACGCTTTTGCTTCCTGTCAGTGATTTTTCAGCTCCTCTCCCCTCCTCCTCTATGGCATGGCTGTTTGTTTTGGGGAGCAAGAAACAGGAAATGAGGCGATAATAGCCAATATGTCTTTGGACCACCAACAGGAGTTAGGGACGACTAAGACAAGCCTTTAATTTGTCAGGTGGCCTGAAGCACAACTCTGAATGAATGTTAATGTTGTTCTATATCTGCTCAATGTGTAAAGTGCCGCTGTTTGCTAATATATTAGCTATATCAAATTATTTTCTACTTGTCGGGTTGGTCCAAATGGCAAAAAAAATAAAATAATGCAGCTAATAGCTTTACAATTAATGAGGTAATAATTAGGATTGTGCCCATGGACAATATCATCGTTATGCCGGCCAGCCATCACGATGATATCGTCCATGGGAGAGCTACCATTATGATGCCATGCCCCCCACCCTGTCAGACACAAGCTAATCCTAGCCACGTGCGATGGACGGTATATTGACAACGGGCTTTGCGCTGTGCTGTGCAAGATAGGGCACCCTCATAGGCTGTAACGTATCAGCATGCGGTAAGCACTGCAACCTCGTTTGGACATAGAGGTGTTAAGCGAGAGAGAAAAGGCGTTAACATGGAACTTTATCACACTTTCCCATCTCCCCTCACAAATTTGTGGACACCACTGTGTGTGGGCATCAATAAGTAAGTCTGATGTCCTGTGGGTACGGGACGATGTTACAGTATGTAGGATTTATGAATGTACGTTAGCAACAGTAGGCTAATTCACAAGGGTGCTATTTTATGTGAGCTAATATTGTTCTGCTCTTGTGCGCTGCAAGAGTTCTTTCTGTTTATTGAATGCATTTTTCAATGCAAATATAACCGAGAATGTAGTTTAATCTCAGAAATGATGGTATATTAGGTTATTATTGTCTCTCTGTTAAAGGCAAACATTCCACTGTACTATCGTTACGCAAAGCACGGACATCTGATGATATTTTTTTGAATTGTTTAAAACTGTTTATCATAGAAAGTGGGTCAACTTGTAATATATTGCCCCTACCAGCAGGTGGAAGCATAGTCATGTAATATTGTCTATTGCGATGGACAATATCATCATCTACATCGCAATGTTTTACTGTAAACATCGTCAACTGCCAATTTAGGGACTGCCAATTTATTTATTGCCCAATCTTAGTAATAATGTATTTATTTTATGTACTTAAGATAGAGATTGAGATAAGAGCTGCATGTATGGAAAAGGTCCACAGCATTAGTAGGATTTTGTATACTAAAAGTCTATCCATACAACAGATGAACATAAAACTCTGTGACTTGGATACATGATCTCCCGTTGAATTAGTGCAGTTTTAGGCTACGTTCAGACTTAAGGCAAATAATTAAAATCAGATCTTTAGGACAGACTGTCCCTATCCATAAGTTATTTGTAAGTGATCAGATTGGATTTGTGTGCCCAGACACTGCCAACCACATCTGCATAGGTTGCTGTTGTAACGACAGGCTTGTGTAATTAAGTAGCTGGTGATGTGGCTTTCCAACGCGGGAGCATGAGAAATGGGGTCCATAATTTCGCCCTGTGAAGTCAGGGTGCAGACTACTTCCCTGACTGTTCTCCTCCATGTTGTCCTCCATAGCACTCTGCTAGAAGCAAGATGTATCCTGCTCAGCATGTTTGTCACTCTGGATTTGATGTATGCGTGTCGCGTTACGAGTAACGCAAAAGACACTTTGAAATCCCATTTAAGCGGCCAGGGCATCCAGGCTGAGATGCATATGTAGAAATCCGATTAGAACCGCATTTGAAACCGCCTCCAAATGTGGTTTGAATCCGATTAGCAAAACCTCTCATTTCATGTGTTTTTTTTTTTTTTGCTGTCCAGACTGTCAAAATCAATCAAGATACAATCTGCCAATGAATATGCCAATATACAGTATATAGAATATAACTGTGCCGGCAGTCTGAACAAGACTCTTTTCTTTAACATGTTTGCTAAGGTTCCTCAGCGGATTGTTCCCAGGACTTTTCTGCTCAGGACCTCAGAGGTTTGATTTGTTGAGGTTTTGATGAGCAAGTGGTTTTTACAGTATGTAGGATGGATTGATGATCCAATGCACTGACTTATCATCAACAATATTTCCGCTGTATTAGATGTTTCTGTCATCTCAGGGCTTGATGTTAGGTTGAGACAAAGTGAAGGCTTTTTTGTGTAGTTTACTTGTTGATCAGCTCTCCATGTCACACAATTTGGGAGAATCACAAGAAACAGAGTGACATAAATTCTTCCTTCTTATAGCGGGAGTGACTGATCATACAACGCTTGTTTTGTGACATTGATGAATTAGTCCCAGTGGAAACGTACACAGAAAAGCTGAAGATGCTTTTGACCCTGAGTTTGATTTGGGAAAAACAGATTTTCTTGAAGAAAAAAAGTTAAAATATATATTCCTCATGTAATTTCTTTTACTCATGTATTGTTGTGTTTTTGCAGGCTCAAGCTATTATAGTACTTCACAGTAATTGTCAAAGAATGCTATGGTTCTAAATTGGGTATATGTGACTTTGTCTGTTCTAAAAATAAAGTGTCAACTGCACTACTTTGTCAGAACCCAGGGCTATGGACAGTGCTGGTAATATATAGACCAATAGTTGGCTGTAGCTTCACACAGTTTTCTCACAAGAAAACCCAATGCCTTAGTATATGTTATACAGCTGTAGTGTGAGGAAACTGTTGCTGCTTTCTCAATTTACAGCAGACTGTCAGGTAAGATGGCTAATCTTTGACGTACTGTATCCTCCATTTGCTAATTGGCTCAGCTGGAGCTTATTCTGAAGTCGCTCCTTCTTGCCTTTCAATACGACAACGCAAACACGTTTCATGAACAACCTGATGTAACACAAACCTGCCCTCTGCCAGTTTTAATAAAAAGTGATTTTCTTGTAAATGGCCACTGACAAGAACATTTTCTCATAAATCAATTATTGTTTTTATTGAGAGGATACGAAGAAGCAGCAAAAGCTGATCATTTGTCTCTGTTTTATTAATGAGCATGTCGACCACTGCACATTTAGCTTACCTCTCTAAATCCAGTCCATTATAAAATATAAATATCTTCTGAAGGCCTGCTTTTAGTTATTAATTTTAAAGTTGCACTGATTCATATTGATTCATAATGGATAAAATGACACGGTTTAAAGTCCCACTTATAGAATTTTTTTAAGAATATGAAAAAATACTCTGTTATGATTCATACTTTTTTTTTTACACTGTTTTCCCACATAAAAAGTTTAAAAAAAGATGAGGAGTCTGTTGTGCACTAAAATCAGGGACTAGCAGATGTATCAGAGTGGTAAGTAGTTATCATTTTTTATGTTTAGTTTGTTAGCTGGCAGTGGCTGAAAGCTACACTGACAGTGTGCTCTCTGTACTGACAGTCCGCTCTGCGTGGGGGGTGTCAGGTTTCTTTGCTGGCTTTTGTGAATAAGACAGTGATTACCTTACAGATTAATGATTTACCTAATCAAGCTTGACCAGTATATGTTTGAATCTCAAATTTTATGAAAGTTCTCAGACATTTCCCCCTTTAGTAGAGTAATGAGAAATCACCTCTCTAGTGAACAACTTTAGACATATACAATTAAGTATAGTTAAGAAATTTTAGGGGACATAAACATAAGAAAAACACATTTTTGAGTGGTTACTCATATTGACAAACTCACAGAGAATGATCACCCAATTCTGCAGTCCACTTTAGTTTTACGTAGTTGCTAATTTCAGCTAATTATTTTGGTTTTACTTTACTGTGTTGATTCACTCATCACTCTCATTAACTTTGTTTACAGATGCAGCAGGCAACTGTTTTTAGTGAAAAACCTAAACTCACTATGATGCTACCTGCCCAGCACCAAACAGCACACTGGCAAAGTAAGCAACTAGCTGGTGAACATAATGGAGAGTTGATGCTATAAGGGATGGCCTGGAGGGACATCAAAGGCATGCCTCTGATTGGTTGATGGATCGGTTAGGTTTAAGCATGAGGAGTGAGATTGGTTAAAGGTCCAATGACATGGTGCTTTTTGGATTGTTTTATATAGACCTCAGTGGTCTTAGTGGTACTGTATCTGAAGTCTCCCGAAATTCAGCCTCAGTGCTGGATTACAGCCACTGGAGCCAGTCCCACAATGAGATTTCCTTATGTGCTTTTTCTGATTCTGTATCTATTAAGGGGGGGGGGTTGGTGAGGGTGAGGGTGTGGCCTTGACCAACTGCAACTTTGCTCATGTGAAAGCCATGATGTCTCTCTCTCATAGGCGGGCCAAATTCTCTGGGCGGGCAAAGTAGAGAAAGGGGAGGTAACCTTTCCCCTTATGACCTCATAAGGAGCAAGATTCCAGATCAGTCCATCTGATCATTAATTTTCTCAAAGGCAGAGCAGGATACCCAGGCCTCGGTTTACACCTATTGCCATTTCTAGCCACTAGGGGACTATAGGCAGGCTGGGGGAATGCATATTCAAATTTTCATGCCATGGGACCTTTAAGGTTGGAGTTAGAATATCAGGGAAAGACAATCAGAGTGAGAATAGGGTGGGTCATGCCTTTGCCCATTCTTCCGGACCAGAAGTTTAAAGGGCCAGATATTTCCCTCAGAAGTTGGAAAGCGAGTAAATATTCAACTTACAGTTTGAAACTTAATTGGGGCAGCAAGTTTCTTTCCCTTGTTCCTTTCTCTCACAGCATGTTCTTTTCACTGACCTCAAACAACCAAATATCTGTCAGGTCAATTTGTTCAGCCCATCTTTGTGTGTCACATTCTTAGTCCATCCATCTCTCCTTAACCCAGACGTGTTAGCCTCGGCAGCCTGATTAGAGGGGGCAAGTAGAGGATATTCCTTAAAGAAACTGGGACAAATCCTAAAAATGTTTCCAGCCTGGCACCAGATGTCTGCATGAGGAAGGGCTGCAAGGCCACTAACTTCTCCTTGATTTAGCATGCAGAAGTGAGACAGAATCAAGAGAATCAAGAACTCAGTAATTACACATTTTGATCACAACTGGTGCTTTAAATTGATTGCAGTCAGACTCAAAAAGAAATCATGTGAACCACTCAATGTACTAACAAGGTTTTAAGACTCAGCACTCTTTTTTTCAGTGTACTCTCAAAAGTGCCACAGGCAAGGTGTCAAGCCCATCTCATGAGACGAGCACCGGCTCCAGGGCACGGTCACACATTTGTGAATTCACGTGAGTGACCATTGCCCGCTGAGGCGATACCGGCTATTGGTTAGAACCAAGCAACGTCTCTTCCGTCTTGGCTCCCATTTGTAATAAATTTGGACTGCTGTTGGTAGAGAGAAAAACGAAAACTATTGGTGCTGCCTACACTGAGTTATCCTCCTGCTAGAGTTAGCACCCAACAGGCTTAAACAGGGCAGGTTTTAAACATGTTATTAGCCTCTAAACATGTTTAAAATGTCATTTAAAGTGCCTACCCATGTGCAGTGATTCCTTCTGAGTGAACGCAGTGAATCTGACTGCTGTAGATGTAAAAGAAATGCATGAACTCAACTGTGTTTAGTTCCGGCAGTTAGAGAGCTTAGGGACCGTCTGCAAACTACAGCACAGAAAAGAGATAAAAAAAATATATAGGCTATCAATTTAATGATTAAATAAGGTAGTGTCTCCAAACTTACCTCAATTATAACTTGTCTCCTGCTAGTTGTACTACAGCACTTACTTTAAAAAAATAAGCATATGCTTATTTGTAGACGGTCCAGAAGCACTCCTTGCAGTATCAACACAGGAACTATACACAGCTGAATTAGCACAACTAGACACTACCTTATTTAATCATTAAATTGATAGCCAACATATTTTGTTTTATCTCTTTCTGTGTTGTAGTTTAGAGTCCTCCTCTCTAACTGCGGAACTAAACACAGTTGAGTGCATTTCTTTACATCTGCAGTCAGATTCACTGTGTTCCTCTGAAAGAATCACTGCACATGGTAGGCACTAATGTTGACATTTTAAACATGTTTGAAAACTAAAACATTTAAAACTTGCCCTGTTTAACCCTGTTGGGTGCTAACTCTAACAGGAGGATAACACAGTGTAGGCAACACTGATTGTTTTTGTTTTTCTCTCTACTGACAGCTCTCCAAATTTCCAAACAACAGAGCTACGTGTTGAAATCGACTGGAATTCTCAAATACATTCACTGACTCTTACCTACTATGTTTGGAGGAAGTCCATGCAAAGAGCGAGTTGATTGGATTTTGCAACTTGTTGCCTATATTATATATTAATCAGTATATTTTTTTGTCTGCCTGTCCATATTCATTTTTCCCATGTGGTAATGACAAATATGTTAAAGCTTAATTATTTTCCCATTAATACATTAATTTGCTAATTTGACAGTAAGAGTGTCATGATTTTGATTTTAATTCGAAGTCAACCAAAATGAAGTCATAATCTCAAACTTAAAATTTAAAAATGGAACCGTCGATGCTGCCACACCACCATGTCACGTACAGTTGACTTGCCAAGTGGAAGAAAATGTGTTGAAGTGCTGCAAGTCAACCTTCTCTAACTTAATGGCATGAAATGGCGACTGCAGATGCAGGAGACCCATAGATAGAACTTGAACCCCCTCCTCTTTCACTGAAGTCGCTGGTGTGGAAGTATTTTGGATTTCCAGTGAGTTATGTTGACAATGTTTGCATAAAAAAGCCACAGTTTGCAAGATCTGATTTGTGCATGTAAGACACTTAATTGTTCAGAGAAGAGCGTGGACATGGCTGTTTTATTGTTTTTGTTTGTTTTGTTGTGAACTTGTATGTCATCTTCTGTGAAGAAGATTGCAGTTACAAAAGAGAAACTCGATGGCAGGTTATCCTGCTAGTTTCCAATTGACTGAAGATATGAGTTATTGTTACATTATAGTGTTAATAAATGTTTTAAATTTGACAATGTAGTGTGGTACATTGCAAACAAAGGTCAGATATCATAATGCATAGTCTAAAAATGGAATAGCAACCTGTGCTTTAAAAAATCTAGAATTTAATCGAACCGTGACCTTTGAATCGCATATATAATCCAATTGAGGATTTCAAGAATTGTGATACATCTATTTGACAGTCTAAGTGGCATTACCAAGGAAGTATGAGGCACGTTTGGCGAGAACATTTGAGTGCTGGTTAATGGAACTTTCATCCCCAAAATATTGAAAAAGATGGGAGAGAGAGATTGCTAGTGGTGTGATATGAGCAACCGGCACTTAACTGAACTGTATTCAAGAGCACAAGCAAGAAAGTGAAAAAGGAGTGAAAGAGCACAGGCAGCTTCCTCCCACACACAGCTGCTATATCGATCTGCTGGTCAACAGCAACAACTCAGCTCCTTGTGGTGCAGGAAAGATTTTCAGACAGTCTTGTCATGTAGAGGCTCAGTTTCCTTCAATGGCTGTGTTTGCCTGCTGTAACATGGCTATCAGCCACACACCAAGGTTTGTATTTACATGAACCTTTGATATCTTATAACATCTAACATATCTAACACGTGTGTCCTGTGTGGCCATTATTAAACAAATTGTGAATATTTACCGAGGCGTTCGAGCAACAGTAAGTTACTTCCCTATACATGGGAAATAAATGATGCCGTTTTGCTTTTAGTACTCTATGCTTACTGTAACAGTAGGCTTGCTTTGCCAGACCCTCCAAAGCGCGCTGGAGGAAAGTCTGGCTGCTTCACATAGCATTCATGATGGGAGAAAAACATGCTCTGGTTTATATCTGGTTGATATCCTAAAAATCCGGCGCATTTTCCGACAGCAACGGAGCAATCCCGGAAGTGGAATGTCAAGGATATAGACTACTGTAACAGTAGAAGTAAAGACCCTAAAAACGTTAAGTATATTAAGATTTTAAATGCCACAAAAACCTGGTAAATATGTCACTAAGAACAAGACATGTTTTTACAACTGCAACCTTTTTAACTTAGTTGTGTCATTGGCTTCAGATTGTTAACAGTAAAAAAATAAATAGACAGGCATTGGTTTGTGCCATATCTGTAGCCTGGTCGCTCTTTTTCACTTGTCAGATACCCTAACTTTATAAAGATGAAAAATATTGAGCTGCTCAATAAAAAATTTATTTAAACAATAAAAGTTGAAGAACACAGGGATAAGGTGTAGACATATCCTCTGTGTATGTATATATATATATATATATATATATATATATATATATATATATATATATATATATATATATATATACTATAAATTATAATACACAATAAATTATTAAACCTGTTGCATCTTGTTGATCTGTTGACTTATGAATTAATTAATTGTTGCAGATTTAGTTTTCTTGTTTCTGCCTTTTATGAAGGGTTCAGACAGACCTAAGCCAACAGACTCTGCTCTTCTGCATACAGCCCAGTAAAAAAAAGCTTTTCCTTAAGCCCTACACGACTGATTCTTTTTTAGATACGTCATTATGTAGTTCAAATGTTAGCTTGGTATAAAAAATTACATTAGGCAAAAGCCATGTGTCTCTGACCATTGCATCACCGTGACACCATTAGTCTTAGTGCTTTCAGTCTTTCTTTAGATTTGTTACAGAGCTGTGCAGATCTTACAAGTGTCACAATTAGCTAGAGCTATTTGAAACCTCAACCTGTAGGCAGATCCCAGAGGCCGAGCTCAGAGACTGCGAGGCCTTCACAAGTGTGAGTAATAGTTCTGAATTACAGTCACTGTCTGGAAACTTGTCGAAGAAAACCAAGGGGAGCTCTATGCAGAGGTCCTCTCTCTGAATAATAGTGTAGCTATGTACAGTATCTAATGATATCCTATTGCTCTGATGGACAATCATACTCCTGCAGCTGCCACCTATTGGGTCCATATCATTGAGATGACCCAATGCTTGATAAGAATTCAGAGCGACAGAGCAAACAGTGAGGTAACCCTGGTAGAAATGTGGTCACACATTATATTGACAATTATCAATACACAATTTTTGGCACATGTTACTATGTATTGCTAATTATCTTTCTTTTACAAATTAAATGTATTGTCAAATGGCTGGCTGTCTCTACAACTATGAAATGGATCGCCCTGAAATTCATGTCCTCACAGGATGAATCCTAATGAGTTTTTGTGATCACCTGACTTTTTCATGCCTACATGAGGTTGACGTTATTGGATGGATTTGCTGCACGCCTTCATGAACCCCTCAGGATGAATAGTAATCACTTTTGTGATTCTTTAACTTTTCATCTAGTGTTGTCAAACTATTTCCCCTTTATGACCTTTATTTGTGTGTAGCACATCTAGCAAATAATAGCATGCTAACACGCTAAACTAAGATGGTGAACATGATAAATATTATTATACTTTTGCATGCCATAGTTAACAAGACTTAGTGGGTTGAATAAAAGCTGGAGATACCAGTGTGTTGCCAGGAAGATGCTGTTTGCATTGAAAGGCAAGTCCCAACAAATTCAGGTTGATATGAGGTCAAGGTTCATCATGATGATTTCAGACACAGTCAGTATGTGTTCAACGTGGGTAAAAGTCTTGGTAGGTTCCACAATCCATCCCAAATTCCCTTTAGACGACACAGCACTTGGGTTAGCTCACTTTAAGCTCTGCTGCCAGATTTGCAGTTTACCAAAGGCCTAATTCCGACCTTACATTTCCCTTAAGTGGTTTTAACACCATTCCATCGCATAGTAGAGATGTTCCGATACCGGTATCGGTATCACTTCTGATACCACCGCTGGTATTGGTGCGGAAGTACTGCAGTTTATGCACCAATCCGATACCACATAATAAAGCCCAAAAGAAAATCTATGTTAAAGATGTTCTTTTTCTGTTAGAACTGACTGTCAAACAGGATAATAAAAGAAAGTTCTGTGGCGTTCATTGTTTTTCTTTGTTCATGTTTTACAAAGAGTTTAACCTGAGCCAGACCGACAACAAAGATACAAATCATGTCACGTCCATACAGGGATAGTAGTATACAACTGTTAAGACATAATAAAATATAAATAAAATATATATTGCCGATACACAAGTTGAGCTATCAGAATTGGTATCGGGAAGCAAAAAATGGTATCGGCCCATCTCTTCTGCATAGGTTTGAATATGAAAAGTGGCATTAGTGGTTTCTTGCAAGAAGCACACCTTAGACATGGAAGGTGTGAATCCCTCACCCATATCATGTTGTCCAAATGTATATAGTAATCTAAGCCAAACTGAAATATTCACTGAACCCACAGCTATGATATGGTCTTAATGTAAATAAAATATCAGCATACAGTACAAACATGGCATATACATTGAATATGTTCAGTTCTGTTGATAGATCTTTGAATATTGCTCCAAAACTCAAAGATCAGTCCTGCTAGCTGAAGCTTCATATTTAACAGACAAATACGGGAGTGATATCAAGCTCCTCATCTAACTTTCAACAAGGAAGTGAATACATGTATATCCCAAGCTATTAAACTATTCTTTTAATGGCTTGTCTTTCCCCAGGTCCTTTCTCTAAGCAAGAGAAATTATTTTAAACTGCTATATCAATAAAGTTAATAAAGTTGAAGGTTTGAGGCGGGAGAGAGGTTATATACACCTAATTCAGGTACTATTACAAGTGTTATAACAACTGTTAAAATATAGTAATAAGTGTTATATAAATAAGTGTTTTGGCTTACAACATTTAAAGGCTGCACCTACACATAAAGCACATAGCACATACTCAACCTCTGAATAGAAACTGCTTATTAAAGTATTTGTGGATAAAAACTAAACCAGCCTTTAATCATGTAAAGCTCCTTTGTCCAAAGAAGAACACAAATCAGGCAGTAGCTGTCAATGTGCTGGCAAAATATTTTGGGTACCGTATGTTGGCCTTTAAACTTTCTAGTTGTTGTCCATTACGAAAGAAGGAAAGAAAATACAATGAAACCCAATGTCAGGGCCATATGAAGAAACATTTAGTCAGCGTCATGTACAAGCTGTTTGAATAAGTATTAAATCTCTGTAGTGTTTCTTAGACTAACCGGCGTATTTTAAACTCTATAAAAAAACTTGTACACCAACATTGGACTGTTACCATCCAGTCTCTGTCAGTGTCTTATACGTGTTGTTCTTGTCCTTTTCTGGGAATTTGTCTAAATGTTCCGACATATTCAAATGTGTTCCCATGATGTTTGTTCTGTCTCTCGTTGCCTCCATCACCGTGTGGCTCATTGAAACTGCATTGTCTTTCCAGGTGGCGAGCGTAACTGTGGAGTACATGAGCTGATCTGCGTCAGAAAAGGTATGGCAGATCAGAGCTCTGGGAAGTTGACCTTTGACCTCACACTCCACCTTCCTCATCAGCATTTATCACTGTCACCGTTGACACTTGTCCTTGTTCAACTGTGTGCTGTGCTGCCTTCGCTGTCGTTGGGCTGTGATGTTTGTTTGAGCCTTGTCACTAATAAGTACTTTGAGCATAAAATATTTTACAATCTCATTTCCCATTTCTCATTTGTAATAACACTTTTCTTAAAAAATGATTGCAATATTGGCACTGTCAACCAATTGAGCCATTGTTCCTGTCTCGTTACTTAGTAAGTTACTGTACCCCATAATTGTTAAGTACATTCTTACTCTGTCCTATCTTTTTGCCCAGTAAGTATGTACTAATGCCCTGTATAAACCAAATGATTACACTGTAATTTGCAGGTTGTAATCTAAAATGTTACTCTTGCGTTATTGTGGATATATATTAATTCATTCAGTAAAGAAGACCTTAATGGATAAACCACACTTTACTAAATAGGCAATGCCCAAGTTATAGTTTGCATATACGTGAAGTACATGATGTATTTCTTGACATGTCATAAAATTGACTAGACATGAATTATTTTTATGTAACTGCAGGTATTGAAGGTCATGGTGGTGCTGTAACTGAAATAACAAGCTTTTAACGAATCAAGCCGGTTAGAATAATCATAATTATTCATGTTGAGTCAGAACACTCAGTGCCACTTTTTGCCACGGCAGTATTCATGTTCTGGATGGAGATGACTCTTCAGAGTGTGCTTCTCACAATGTATGAGCCAGCTGAATGGACTGGTTGTGTAAGTGTGTGCGTGTTGAATCATTTGGGATATCCCATTTATTTTGTGATTGTTGAAGATTCCAGGTGTGTGTGTTTGTGTCTCTCTCTCTCTCTCTCTCTCTCTCTCTCTCTCTCTCTCTTTCTTTTCGGGGCATGTGTGAACATGTGTGGGAGTGTGTATCAGAGTGCTGGTGAGAGTGCTCATGGACTGCCTGTGGAGTGTGTGGGTGTCTTAGAGGTTTAGAGATTGTTTTGTGCTTTTTGACATTTTACATGGCAACTGTTTCTATGCAGACAGAAAGAACATAACAAAGGCAATGAAGACGTGCAACAATAAACAAAAATACCAAGGCTAGATGTCAAAAGTGACAATAGAAAGCAACTAGCACAACTTAGATTAAAAAACACATTTAGATTTGTTTTCCACTTATGTGCAGTAGTTGTTCCTTATATTTGACTGTAAAATGTATGCAAATGATTTTTAAACACCTCCTATACCATTTAAACCTAGACATTACATACTATTTGAGGAACTTAGCCTCAACTGTCCATCAATTTTGTTATTTGCATACAGTACCTGAGTCAAGTTGTCATGGCAACAGGGTCAGCTGAGTAGCCCAGATGTCCTTTCCGGCCACATCCTATTGCTCCTCCACGGGATCGCTCAGTGCTCCCAGGCATTGTGGGAAATGTAGTACTTCCTGTGTGTCTTTTGGCTTACCAAAAGGTTGGTCATTGTTTCCTTGGGCTGTGGCTGGTGATTGGACAGTGTTGGATATTGCCATATACATACGTTATGCTTCTTCCTATCATATAGTTATGTCAAAATAAAAGTTATTATTTATATGGATCATGTCATCTACTGAGTGAAATAGGCATTGTCTTTTTCACCTACGTTGTTACCCACTAGGTGATCTAAGCAGCATTTGTTGTCACATACAGCAAACATCTCCTCCCTATCCGCGAGCTACCTGTCCCCTGAACACACTGTAAAAAACCGCAGTCTCTGTAGACAGCCCAGGGTCTACAAACGGCAACAAAAACAAACTGTGCTCACCTGCACCACAAAGCATACACAAACAGTGTTCCAGCCAATAACCGACAAGAAGGATTTGGAGGTGGAGTTGGGGGGTTAGTGCGCTGAAGCACAGAAGGGAGGGGGAGCGGATGGGAGGAGGGAGGGAGGGACAAGCTAGTCTTGTTTTCTTTGAAAATACTTCTATAAAGCTTTGTCCTGTTTCTACATTTAAACTGGGCGTCTTATGCAAATCAGTTGTTGCACCAGGTTAATATCCTATTAATATCCTGTGTTGCCTGCGCTACATCTAAACACAGCCTGTATTAAACTCTGCATCTGCATCGGAGAATGGTGTAGGCATCTTAGATATTGTCAGGTTTATTTTTCCCCAAAATCTTTAACAGTTCCCCTTAATAAGAAATACCAAGCCCACACCAAACCGAGTTTTCCGTTAACAAGGACATTTGTTGATATAATTTTCTTACTTCCAAGCTACAGACGTAACATTGTCATATAGTATTTATGTATTTAAAATTATTCAACATATAGTCAGGAATTCCTCTTTCCTCAGTTTACTGTGATCATCATGATGAGGGAGCAATTTGAAGTTTCCTAGAGTTATTATGCTGTAGTAAATTCCAAATATCTGTCTTTTTGATGAATTTTATGTTTGGTTCTTGTCATACTTTTTTAATTCAATGAAAACACTAACTCTAAAGACTCTTTAAAAGATGCGTTGTACAGTTTGTAACCAATACAAGGTTGCTTTCCCAAATTATTGGTCTCTGAGCTTCTTGTGTAACAGTCAGCATTCAGTCCCCCGCATATTATCTAATGGCTATTCTCAGTATTTTTAATGGAGTGCAGTAGAAAAAAAGGTTGTAAATGTATTAGCTAACACTGAACATATGTTCATTGTATATGTGTGCATGTGTGATTTCAGTATTAATGTCCTTAACAATAACTGGCATGTTTCTGTGTTGTGCTTTACTCAAAAATATATGGTAAATGTTCAAATTTTTTTCTTTCTTATTGTTAATGTATAGTGGCCCAAACATTTTACTTTGACTCGTTTCTTTAATCAAGATCATGTATAATAAGTCAAATGTTTAAAACTTATGATTTATTACTTATTATCAGTATGATCTTTAGTTAGTTCCAGTTAGTGGCTGCAGTTTTGAATACCAACTGAGAAGCAATTTGGCAGACGTAAAGTAAGAATCTAAATGCTCTTAAGGACTTATTTTGCATTTGAATTAGTGTAGTGAGTTTCAGTTTGATAAAATTGAGACAGGTTAAAAAGAAACAATCTTAGACATCCTTGACCAGGCATCACCGACACATCAACGCTCAACGTATGGCGATGGGAAGAAAAGGGAGGAATGAAGCCTGAATAAATACAAAAATATTAATTGTAGCCTTAAATCAGGAAGCCAAAAGTAAAGAGAGAAACTGTCTGTAGATTTCTGTGATTGAATATTCTTGTCCCTGTTTGAGCCTGTTGGGGAATTATACAGAACAGGATCCCGCTCCGTCTGTGCTGTGAATAATTCAGTCATCAGTGAGAAGCTGGTACAGTGTGAGCAGACAGGCATTCCCGTGAGATAATGCCTCCTGTTACCAAAACATTGTGTGTGTTTTTCTGTGTGTGTGTGTGTGTGTGTGTACAAAAAAACAGTGTTTACTGCACTACAGACTGAAACAAATGCTAAAGTGCAGGCAGTGTAGTGAAGTTGCTCGCAGTGTGACACTGTTGCCTGAGTCCAGTTAATGCACATTATGAATAACAGAAAACATCATCACCATCATCGATTGAAAAATAAGATGTCATCTAAGTACACTCGCTTGCCGAATGCGCTCATTATGGTTTAATTAAACCAAATGGACTCTACACGTAGTGATTGCCGTGTTGCAGAGATGAATTCATCATTGAAAATGATCTCAGCAGTAATTTGAGCAGTCATGTGAGGAGTGTATTATTTCTAATTGCTCTTAAAAAACCTTTGTACCCTCCCCCCTTGCTTTTATAATTTCTCTTTTCTCACGTCTTACTTTATGACCCTTCAGTGGGCTGTCTAAGACATTAGCACTAGATTGTTGCAAATGTAGAGGATCTACAACTGTATACAGGCACATAATTTAGTTTTTTTTCCTATTTTTGTAAACACCTGATTTATGTAAATTATTAATAGTTAGGGTCTCAAATTGTATTAGTCTACCCATGATGCTTTAGTTTCCTCTTCACAAGGAGTACTACACACAGTATAATGCTTTTTATGGTTCTGGAGGGAGCTTTCTAAAGTCTGAGTAAATAACCCTGATGTTACAATAATAAATTACATTTATCAGACAGGGGGAGTCAAACTAAATGATGCCATTTGTTGTGATGCCTAACCCAAACACTGTTTTATAACCGTATAAGCTAGCTAGCTGCTAACTTAAATGCTGAAGCTTGCGTAGTATCCCAGTTACGTTTGGCAATGAAGTTCAGTTACTACATTTATTGTGTTTTTGGAGCTTGGTCCATAGTTGTAACTTTAAATCAGGACATCTAGGCCTGTGTTTATTTAATTTGACATATTGTTTTTAATCTTTCTCTTACAAGTCACCCCACTTCATAGATGAGCAACATTAATATGATAGAGTCCCCCCCTAAAGGCAGTATTTTGTCAAGGCTGTATAAATAAACTCGACTTGACTATTTTAAATCCTAAATATTTCAATCCTAAGTAGTTAAACATTCATTCTATGTTGTGTCAAGTGTTAAGTGGGCCTGGAGGAGAGTCAGTATCAGTTAGATTGTAAATTCTACATTCTTTTTACTTTCCACTGCATTTCACAATCCAAATCCCTCTCACCATCATCAGTACAATACAGAGTGGTTTGCAAGTTTGCTTTTTCTATCACAAACTTTGTGTGATGAAGTTTGTATGCAGTGTTTGGTAGTGTGCGGTTCATACATAAATCCTTGGTGCAGCCTGCATGTTACACTGTGAATACTAACCTCTGCATTGCTGAGAAAAAGGAGACAGCATTCACCGTTTCATCCCGAAATGCACCCCACATTGCACTTGCCTCTATTCTGATCCCTATTTTCGTTGCTGACCACATGAAGTGCACATCACACAATGTGGGAATCATATTCAATCATGAATTTTAATTTTTTTCTTGATACCGGTGCTAAAACGATACTTTTAAAATGGTGCCGGTGCCTGAACCGATACTTTAAAAAAATAGGGAATAGGGTATTTTACAGTAACTTTAATGCACCATCAGGCTTACTAGTTTCAAGTGAACACACATCTGTTTTGTTTTTCCGACAAAGGCAGCAGCACACTGCTTAAAGGTACCGCTGTTGGAATCCTCAACGGTGAAATACAGTTACACTTTACACTGTTTAGCTGTCGGCATTTTAACCGTGTTTAATCCAGCTGCTAGCCAATGGTAGGCTAACATTACCTGCTGTCAAGTGAAGTGTTAACTAGCGTCACGTGCATTGATGCTTCTGTTGCCTCTAACGTTGGTCTCAGAGCATCAGAGAGCAGCGCAAAAGGCATTTATTTGGCACCGAAATGAGGCACCAAAATCTGCGTTGTGATTCGATCCGGTAGATAACGATTGTTTAGGCACCAGTGCCGTATTAGCACCAGGTTTTGGCACACAATACCAACTATTGGTGCTTTCACAAAAGATTTACACAATGAGATTTTAGATAAAATCTGATTTGGATAAGTGGGTAGAGGCAAATAATAGAAAACAGTTTGGTTAATGCAGAAAACTACATCACTTTACTGTTATGCAGCCTTTAAAACCAGGAAAAGACAATACTTGTGTCATATCACAATATTATCTTATCCAAAATTTAAGATGATATCTGGCCTAATATATCGGTCAATATAATATCGGTCGATATATTGCCCAGTCCTAATTCATTTGCAAAGACACAATCAACCTGGATAAGTCTTTTCAATGAGTCACACTCAACAGAAATGGCTTTAATAGGGGGTTATTTACTGCTTTGGCTGGTTATTGCCTCATAGCCTTTAGTAATGTCTGAACAGCATGGGAGCAATTCCCTCCCTAAATTAAAAACAGTGCCTTATCTAGTAAGCTGTAAATAATTGTGTCAAATGTCTCCTTACTTGTTGGACAATATGTTTTTCTGACAGCACAAGACAAGATCCAGTCAGTATATAGCCGTATTGTGTAGTGACAATTAAATAGCAGGTCTGACTTTTAATGTGTACTAGCTTGTGAACAGTCAGTGAGCCACTCATCCTCTGTGTGCCCCTAATTGCAACACATATTTTGCCTTTATTTTTATCAAATTAAGTTTCTGAACTCCCTGCAGCAGGTGACAGTCAAACTCTTGAACCAAAGGTTGATTGCTCCTGTCCTGATCTTTTGTAGAGGTCTATGAAGGCAAGGCAAGGCAACTTTATTTGTATAGCACATTTCAGCAACAGGGCAATTCAAAGTGCTTTACACAAAAACAGTTAAAAAAAATAAAAACAGATAAAACAGATAACACAGAAGAAACAGTTAAAAATAAAAATAAAAACAGATAAAACACAGGAATAAAAGTTACAGTGCAGCTTAAGAAATTAACATGAACATCATTTAAAGTGAAAATGTTCAACTTAATTATTTTGGTTTAGTACAAGTTTGCAAGGGTTACATGAAAGAGTCAGCAGCGGTTAAGGGCAAAATGTCACAAGGGTTGATTTGCCACCAGAGAGAAGAACAACTGAAAAACATACGCTTGGATAGTTAAAGCTGGAAGTCTCCTCTGTGACCACACCTGATGATGAAATAGCATCTCCAAGAAGATGTCGGAAGATGAAATATGAGGTGGAAAGTAATACGACTGGCTGATTGTCTTCATCAACAGGGTTTATTTTGCATATCTGATGATGTTTCCAAAGCAAACCGTATCTACTGATGTGTGAGAGTTGTTGCGTTTAATGAGATCTGACCTGCCTGTGTGTCTGGATTTTGGAGTGACGCTGTCCCTGAATCTGTTGCTATGGCAACACACCGGTTGTATCTTTAGTGACACTCTCTCTCTCTCTTTCTCTCTCTCTCTCTCTCTCTCTCTCTCTCTCTCTCTCTCTCTCTCTCTCTCTGTATATGCTACTGAATTTGAGTATTGCATTAAAGAACGTATTATACTGTCTGTAAAAGTGCTTCATGCTCTCTTTGAACATGAACCACATGAATCTAAATATTAATTAACACAGATTCACATTATTAAACATGATGAGATGATGAGACTACTGCTGTTTTGGCTTTTATTTTATTTTTTTGCCAAAATAAGTTGTCTGATTTACATAAACGATATGATATATTTTCAGCGCCATGTATTTTTGCTGCCATGCTGTGTTAACCTTCTTTGCAAACGTTTCTCCTAAAAAATAATCAATTGGCCATGATCTCATTTGTATACCAACAGTATACCAATGTTTGTGTGCTCACATTTAATAGCTGCAACTTTAACTTGAATTTCCATGTCTCAGTCTCTCCAGAGGTGCTGGGGTTTCTGACAGCCATCGGACTCTTCATCATCCTCATGACCCTCCTGTTCTGGTACCTGAACAACAAGTTGGCACTAGAGAACCCAGGGAGCCTTCAGTGCCTTGATGACTTCAGGAAAAAAGCCGATTTGCAAGGTAAGCATGCTCTTGTGCACTTTTTGTACTAAAAGGTTTCAATGCACATTTCACCATAATTGTTTCAACATGTCAGATAACACTACACCTAATGCCCCTTGTAATTGACATTTTTGAAACTATAGTACAGTTTGAACTGGTTTTAACCAATACTACAGGACCTACTTGTGAACGATGTGTCTATGGTAGTTGCCATTTGGACCATACACTTCAGTTTACACGGTTTTGGTTGAATCCAGGCCACTAGAAATTTCCACACAAAGAATTGTCCAGTAATAGTAAGTAATATCACCATTTACCAAACGCAAAAAACGTTTATTTTGTGTAATATACCAAATAAATGTATTATTATTATTATGATTATTATTAATAATCATAATAATAATAATAAAACATATCCTACTCTTGCAGTTTAAGGCACAGATTATAACTGCACCATGGTCCTTCTTAAGAGCTTCCACATGATTCTCCCTTCATTGTTCAGAGGTCCAACCTGAGCTCCAACTAGAAAAGTTAGACTCAAGTTATTTGTGTTGTCCAGCCACTGCATAACATTATGGAGCCATGCCACCGACTTGCAGCATGTGGCCTGACCTCTGCATGGGGACATTTTCTACTGGCACTGGCCTTTCTCAACCTATAAGGGGATTACCATTCTGACAGATAGTAGGCCTGTTTACTTGTCATCCATCCACAGGGCTTCAGAAGGTTAAAAGGTTGGTGGCCCCAGGGAGCCTGCACAGGGAGTGGGCTCTACACTGAGAATCCACCTGGTAAACATTCAGTTAAAAACAAAGGGAGGCAATATATAAAGCGATGAGGCGATTGTTCTTGGTGTCTTTTCCTGTTTATCTTTGTGAACAATGACTGTTTTAACAAAAACATGGGACAATTATGTTTATTTTTCATAGATTGTGGTGAATTATATTGTAGTGTAGTGATGGAATATTTCTCTACTGTTTTCTGAGCCCAAACTGGTATTTTGTAGACTGACAATGTTTTTGATAGATGCCAAATATTTTATTCTTTTTGTTTCATGCTCAGGAACTAAACACACTTTGCAAATACAGTTAGTTAGAAATACAGTAAGGAGAGATTGTTCATTCTGCACAGGAAGTCGTTTTAAAGCTCTGCTGCCCCTTGCTGGAACATATGTGAAGCTACAACTGGTGTTTTAGTGGTTGGTCGATATAAAATCAACAATGACTGTTTTATTGACATTCATGCAAATAATACTATTCTTGAATTTCTTCAAGAATGTAATGATTGCACATCACCTGCTTTTCAGATTTCTTCCTTGTTTTCTATTCTTCATTTCCAAACATTAAGACAACCCAAATCAAGGCCACCACTGTATGTACTGTACCTGAGTTTCACAAAGAATCTAACAAACCTTCCACAATTTATTGACAACATTAATATACTACTTGTATGTCTATACAAATATTTCTGTAGCATTTCAAGGCACTTTGTTGCATAAAATGTCGACTCATGGACAGAGCTTCATGGTAACATTAGCTTTTGTAAATATAACCATATTACTCATATATACTCACCACGTTATATTCGAGACTCTGTAACACAAATAATAATGGAATAATAACACAGCCATATTTAATTCTTGTAGACATTGTGACACCAACCAGTGATTTTGTTTCTAGGATTTGGGTGGAGAAAAGGGTAATTTCCTTTACAATTCCAAATACAAGTTCAAATATCCAAAGTTGATGATATTGTCAACATGTTTTTTATCTTCTGTTTTTTGTGCACATTTCCAGGGCCCATATTTATTTAGCATCTTAAAGTCACTTGACAAGGATAAAAAAGAACAACCTCAGACACTTTTGCGAATGGATGACATCATGTGTGACGGCACCCAGAACCAATAAAACAAAATGAGTCATGACATGTCATTTTCTCAGTGAAATCCCCCAAAAAACACCAGAAGGATAATCTGTAATTGAATATCATTGAATGCATGAGAAATAAAATAATAGACAGGAAATAGCATGGCAGGGTGAGTGTCTCTCTGTTCAGAATGATCCCATAAACAACAGAAGCTACAACCGACCATTACGGTGTAATGAAGGGATGACTGGATTTGATACATTTATACTGCAAAACAATCCGTAAATGTCATTTTTTTCTATCAAACCTCTATGTCACAACCACCACTATTGTAACTGAATTTGATAAAATGCGGTTAAGAAAACATTTCAACGGTTCAAACCTCTAGCCCTTATGCATCACTAGTAACTTATGAGAGGGCTTTTGAGCTTTTCTATCATTTTGGCTGTGTTAATGCATATGGCATACATTTTGTGTGAGTTGTTATTTCTTTGATTGTTGGAGTTCAACCTCAACTCCTATTATACATCTGTAATGAACTGTGCAGTCAAAATACAGACATTCAGACCTTTAGGACAAAATGTCCCTATTGAAATAAAACCAAACTTTTTGATCCCCCTGGCCATAAAAGGATAAAATCATGCATTGTTTTATGTCAGGCTTTGAATCTAGAGCGCTGGTTTCCAATTTGTAGTTTTGCTATTTTCCAACAGATTGGACCATTTTCTCATGTTTGCCCTATAGGGCATAAATACGCTATTTTCCTGGTTTCCATTATTGTTATTGCTGATGTATTATGGAGCACTGCAATGTTTGATGCAATGCATCAAAATTCATATTGTTGCTAATCATTGACTTATCCCAGACTGTGATAAAAATTATATAATTTTTGTCATCCAAGTCAGTAAAATAAAATGGTTTTTACATAGACATAAGTCACAAAGATCTTAACAAGGGCATAACACAACAAAAAGAAACCATGGAAAATGTAGTGACCACGTGAGCCACAAAACAGAAGCATATATGAAAACAGTCCCTCCAGAATTTTGTGGCCTTTTTTTGAGATTGTAAAAACATTCTTTTTTAAATTGCGATAAAAGTTGCAATGTTTTTTGTATTTTTGTTGCAATGAAGTTGCGGGATAAAGAGAAAGTTGCAAAAAAAGTTGCAATAGTTAAAAAAAAAAGTAAAAAAAAAAAGAGAATAAAAATACTCTAGTTCCTAGTAATCTTACCAAAAAGGCTGAGGATGCTGCAAATGTTGGTATAATATGAAAATGACTGATGGATTTAAGACAAAAACATAATTAATTTATTGACTGAATCAAATTTGAACATGTCTGTCAGTGGCTTGTTGATCTTTACATTATTAGTTAATTTCCTATACTGGCCTGTGACACACATGCATACGGTTTGATAAAGGACTTACTGGACTTTAACTTATCATTACACTTAGAATAACGAGTGTAGCTGTCATCACTTTAGGTCATCCTGTATGTCTTGTCTTCAGTTTTACCTGCATCCACCGTGTGTGTGTGTGTGTGTGTGTGTGTGTGTGTGTGTGTGTGTGTGTGTGTGTGTGTGTGTGTGTGTGTGTGTGTGTGTGTGCGCGCGCACACGTGTCAGTGTCTGGGGGGAACTCATCAGCCCCGCCCGCTGCAGAGAGCCGACAGGGTTGAAACAGCAGCCGCTTTCAGCAATGTCAGAGTGAAAAATCATTACAGTGTACATTGATGTTAAAATGTATACAGATTGGTGGGACAGTCTGCAATGTTTTTCACTGTACGTTTTGTTGGTAAATGTGAGATGTTCGAGTCACACAACATCTTGTTAAACAAGGAAAAGAATATGGCCACATACGTGTGACTTCAACCCGTTCTCACTCCCTCTTGGTCATTGGCTCTCAGAGTCACATACTGATACAAAGACTGCTGGGATTGGTTAAAGTCGCGGGAAAGTCCGGTTATTGGTCAAATTTGCAAAAAAGTTGCGGTGATTGGTCAGAATTGCGAGTCGCACCAAAGTCAAGATGATTGATTGAATTCTCATGAATGGGCGCGATATTAACAATATTAACAATAATAATAATAACAATAAAATCAACAACTTAGAGTTTAGGCAAGAGTGCAGAAAAAAAAACAAAATTTTTTTTTATTTTGTATATATACACATAATCTAATAAGAGATACATAAAATAATTAGGCAAAACTCATATAGGCAGTTTCTCTACTTAATCACATTACATGTGACCTCATGTTTCATGTTCTAAGAAGCCAATTATCCTCCTTTAAACATGACTGAGCCTCTGACATGGAAGATTACTGTGAGAGAAGGTGACTTTCACAAGCATGTTTAAGGCTTAAGTATGGAATGAGTACAAAATAAAAAACCCCGTTGACAAATCATTTTATGAAAACTTGTGTGTAACAAATATATGTCAGAATCTAAGCTTTGTCTCGCTGCTTTGTCTAGGAAGTGATTAAGGAAGGAAGGAAACTGAGTAGCAAACTCAGATTTAAATGTGTATTTTTAAAAATCACGCATGGAAATGTACATTAAAAAATTGTTGCATCGAGCTGCATCGAAAATGGGTTCAGAATTGAATCGTTGGCTTCTGAATCGGAATCGAATCGAGGTGCGAATCGATTACCACCCCTTGTATTTTGTCTGTTGGCCTTTTACAAAGCAGTTAATCTGATGTCCTATGAAGTATAGGATTGCGGCCAGTAGAGGCTGCCAGTCTACCTGATATTTTGCATGTGAGTGTGTCTCACAGTAAGCAGGCCATCTTTCTCTACCCCAAACAGACAAGACCTATTCCGACGGCGACTTGCAAGGCTCGTCATCGGACAGCGAGGATGAACTGATGGGTCAGTATCAGGAAGCGGTCAGCCGCTCCCAAGGCCTCCGGGGAGGAGCCAAGGCAGCCGCTAATACCACACATGCAGGAGGTTTCTGCTGGGAGAGCCGGCAGAAGTACAGCCCTCTGACTGCTGAGTATAACGGCTACAGCAGTGAAGCCTCGGCTGATGACGGTAAGCTATCTGTCTGTGAATTGAATCAGTAAACTAGTTTTTCTCCATGTATTATTCATATATAGAGATGATATAGTTTTATGGTTATTGCATTCACCATGACTTTTTGTTTATTTTTCCAAAAACATCCACAAAACATTAACAATGTGTCTGTATATACAGTATATATATATATATATATATATATATATATATATATATATATATATATATATATATATAATACAGATACAGTATATATATTAATACAGCTATGTCCCCCTTTATTAAGGTTAAGTCAATTACACAGGTGCTTCTGCACCTCCAAATCAACAAACGCACCACACACACAGACATTGTTCATACTGATACACACTGGATGATTCAGTTAAGCCAGAGAGGTGATCAAAGCGATGCTCCCGTTAAGCACACTCTCCGTGGGAGGGTTGTGAAACAGTCAGCTGTCTGCATAATCTGCACAGCCCCAGCCTGAAACACTTTTTTTATTCTTTTTATTTATGCATCTCTGTTTCCCTTCTGCCCAACTCACCATCACAGGGCTGGATTACTGAGCTGGATGGAAGGCAGGCTTTTTCTTTTATTTCAGCATAGACAGAGTCCCAGGAGAACACTGGCATTAACCTATTTGGATCAGTCTTTTATTTGACATACGCACTTCATTTGCACCCTGAATGTGAATCAATCATTTAGGCTGGGTAACACCCTTGACATCATAGAATATACTGCATTCGTTTTTGTTATATCGGATTCATGTGTTCAGAAGGAATAGTGCTACAATGAACGAGAGCCTGAGAAAATAAATGTATATAATGTAATATTTCCGATTAAATAGACAATTTAAAGTAATAGTTACACATTTTGTAAAATATGATTATTCACTCTATTGCCGAGTGTTAGATAAGTCAATCTATACCACTCTCATGTCTGTACACTAAATACGAAGCTACAGCCAGCAGCCTGTTAGCTTAGCTTAACATAGACAGTTAGCCTGGCTCTGGTCAAAGTTAATAAAATCCCTCTACCCACACCACTAAAGCACACTAATTAAAACTTTATATCTTGTTTGTTTAATTAGTAAAAAAAAATAAAAAAGTTGTGTTTTCACAGGGGGGTTATGTGCTGGACTATTTTTTGGCAGTGACTTTGACTTGTAAATTTTAAGCTTCAGTTTTTGTATGTATAAACGAACAAGATATAACTTATATAAATTGTAAGCTTAAAGAGGTGCTGGTAGGCAAAATTTTTCCTGTCAGATTGAGCCAGGCTAGCTGTTTCCAGTCTTTATGTCAAGCTAACTGCATATTGACCGGACTTGACATGAGAGTAGTATCAATCTTATTGTCTAACTTTCGTCAAGAGCATGAAAAAGTGTGTGTCCTAAGATGTAGTACTATTTGTTGGAAGAAAGGAAATAAGCATTAACGGCCAAAAACTAGAACAACATGAAATAATAAAGGAGTCAATGAAAATAGTGACTGTCAATGTAAATGTGGATTTTTTCACAAGATACACCTGATCCTTTTAAAAACATAAAGGTGTTGATATCCTGCAGAACTGTAGCAGACTGCAACATTGTAGTTTCATTTTGACACGTACAAAGATGCAAGTCTGACACGTTTGTGTTTGTCATCCTCAGACAGATTTTGCCTTAAAGTAATGGGGTCATGTTTGTAAGGACATTTTCTATATTTCTTCTTAAGTTAAGGGGGTCTTTTGAGAAATATGAGTAGATAATGATCAGACAGCAATACTGTAATATTTCATTTAATGACTGTCAAAGAAGCAGTTCACACTGGATTCAAGACAATTGTGTTACCACTGACTTGTTTTCTGGAGCAGTAAGATTATGTAGTCGGTGTTCCTTGTTAGAGAGAGAGAGAGAGAGAGAGACAGAGAGAGAGAGAGAGAGAGAGATTTGAGTCATGTGTGCCCGACAGCAATAATTAGAAATGTACTTGGTTTATTTATACAACACTATTTTAACTATGAAAGTCTTGTTTTTGTTTTAGTGTGAGTCAAATACCCTTAAAGGTTTGAAGGATTGTATATTATTTCTTTCTGTAAAATAAAAGGAGGGCACTTAAAGAACATATATATGGAGTGGAATCTAGACATTGTTTGCAGTTTCCTATCAACTTTTTTATGGATCATCAGATGTGGAGCGAGAACTTCATCAATGGCTGCACTTTGGTTGAAAGAACTGTAGGTTTGATATTTTCCTCCAAGCTTTGATGGCTATGGTTTTTTCTCCACAAACCCATCAAAGATCAGTCTCGGAACCCATCGGCGATCGGTCCGACGACCAGTCCGATTTAGCCTCTTGGGGCAACGGCTAATATTTATGGGGTTCTGGTCTGGCCAGCGGCTATACGGATATCCAGACTTTCTCTCCGTGTGTCGGTCAGTGTTTATAGTCTAATTAGAAACTTTTTTAAAGATTATTTTTGTGGGGTCTTTTCCCCTTTTATTTCAGAGTGTCAGTGGAAAAACAGGAAAGGTGGGAGAGAGATTGGGGATGACACGCAGCAGATTTTGATTCGAGCTGCTGCAAAGACCTCAGCCTATATGGGGCTCATGCTCTTACTGGGTGAGCTAGAGTTCGCCCCGTCTAATTAGCAACTTGAGGACACAAGAATGGATTTGGAGTTGAGAGAATGTCTCTAAAAACAGATGTCTGTATATAAATGCAGATAAATAAATTAAAAAAAGCAAATAAAAAGCTCAATTGTCATCTGACAATAGCCAATGGGTTCTGAGGTGTCATTTACTCTGGGGAACGCTTGGGACATGTCGCCGCACTTTTAAAAATGGTAGTTTTTGTCCCCATCACTTTTTAACAGCAAATTTGTTCAAATGTTTTGAAAAATGGAACACATTAAACACAGATATGTAGAAAAAGTTTGGAATGGCAGAAAGTTTGAACACATAGGAGCTATGTGTCCAGGGGTTTATGAATCAAAATGCAGTTATTTGTCATTGATCAAAACATATATAGGTGAATAAATATTTAAAAAGCAATAAAAAATTCCTGGTTATATTTTCAATTTTCTATTTGATTATATACAATTATGTATGAATGCATTAATGAATTTAGTGTTTGCTTATACATACATACATGCTTATACATTTTTCAGCACACATTTTAGCTTAAATTCACCAGAATGCAGGAAATAAAATGCCTAATGCAAAAAATGTTTGCATTTTATGCTGAGTAGGCCTACTTTCGTATTTTGCATTGCCCTTTGATGGAATGCTTTTATGCTATATTTTTCCCTGCCTGGTAATTATCTACAGTTACCTCATACCAATTCCCCTCTTTACATGCAAAAATATTTTTTCATCTGGGCCCTGATGCCCCTCCCCCTTTTCAACACAAAGTGACACCCTTGACTTCAGCCAATGCATTCCGCTTCAGTTGCTCTCCATTCTTCACCTGCATTGGTCAATGACACTCGGACTACAAACGAACCAGAATGCTTCCGATACCAAAATCTTGTCCTGTGGCCTACATATTCTGCATTCATACGCAGGTATTTGTTATAGCAATTAATCATGGATGAGCAATGACCATACAGTGACCTCACCAGTCCTGACATCAGTCACTCTTTTCTTCCAAAAGTAGTAGACATAGGTAGTTGCCATTATATAACTGAGAGAGTACACCTTATTGCAAACAAGCTGTTGTAAAAGTTCGGAGGCGTCAGTGGAATTTTCTCTTGACTGCCACTGTTGTGTGTATTTGTCTGTGAGTATGCAGAGCTTTATCCGCAGGACATATGTATTATACATGAGTAGGATTGTGCAGATGCTGCACAATCAGGCATTGCGGGAGCCCGGTGGCAACGCGCACCCTTCCAAAATAGGAAGTAAGCAGTAAGAAAAAAATAATCGGAGGTTTGTCTGGACCAACTTCTGTCCTCTTCTCTGAAGTTAGCGTGCAGTCATGACCCCTTGATGAGGACATTGTTGCTAAGGAATACGTCCCAGTACTTATTTCATGAATTATTTCATTGTCAGTGAAATTATTTAATCAAACTTATTCATAAAAAATGAAGTGCCTTACCTTGATTATAGTCTATATTGACATTCATTTATTCATTTCCGCGATTGTTCAGGTGTTGCCAGAAATTCCAAAGGTCACCTTCCGCTTTCGTTGTGTTGTAATTTTAAAGTCTTGTTGATTTATGAGGACTTTGGTTAACTGTTCCTCAGATCTCTGCAGGTTAATCGAGACAGCTAGCGAGACTATCTGTCCAATCTGAGTTTTCTGTTGCACGACTAAAACAACCTTTGAACATACATGTTCCACTAAAACAAGTTCCTTCCCGAAGCGCTTTGTAGCTGCACCGTTGCTTTGTCCGGCAACTAGCACCGCCCAAGACAATTGTGATTGGTTTAAAGAAATGCCAATAAACCAGAGCATGTTTTTCTCCCATCCCGGAATGCTGTGTGGACTAGCTAGACCCTCCTTTACAGTGCTTTGGAGGAAGGTCTGGCACTCATTCTAGCATGTAAACCTTGTTTTCATTATGAGTTGTTGACTTTGTCTAATAAGCTACTTTAAGTGACAAATGATAGAAAACATGGCTCTCTGGCCAGAAGGATTTACCAGCTAACAATCAGTCCAATAACACTGTAGATGGAGAAGTACAGGAATGAGGTATAAGATATCAGTGGTACTCCAAAGCGTCATGAACAAATCTGAGAGGAATAGTTTTCCTTATTGGCTTATTGGGAAATACACTAATTTGCTTTCTTCACAAGATTTGGATGAGATCCTTGTAGCCATAGAAAGGACAATGAAGTGTTGCTCCACTCATTTGTCACCTAAGATATTTAGGTTACACCTGAGTTTCACAGTCAAGATTCACAAAGCCCAAACTGTTTCCCCACTTACAGAAGTACAAGAAGGAAAAACAAGGCGACTGCCAGTACAGAGGGTATGAAACTCTGTGAAGAAGTGGGTTAGACAAGAGGAGGAATGGTAACCATCCCAATTAGCGGGCTGGAGAAAAGAGTAGTGCTTTTACACAGCAGCTTCCATCATATCAACCGCCCCCGGCTCAGCAGGAAAAGAGCTACTCAAAATGGATTTGCTCCTTTTATCAAGCCCTCCATGACACTTAGTTGAGACTCCTTTGCCTCCATCTTGCTACAGTTTGAGGTGGCGTGTCACTGACATTATTAAGAGTGAAAGTTTCATGATTTAGAGAAAATTTCGTCATCAGTGTTATGGAGAAGTTATGGAGACAAAGTTATTTTCTTGTTCATCTTTTGTTTTCTTTCTTTTTTGCAAGAGACTGGGCGGGGTATAAAGCACTCTTCACCAGTGTCCCTATGGGAGTATTAGCATCAGCTGCTCAATTTTTGTGAATCCAAGTTGGACAAGGGAGGCAGATTGGAGAATACAGTGACAACACCATTCAAGGTTCTTTATAAGTGGCACAGAGACTCTCAGTATAGCCTTATTCTATGCCTTCCAGGCAAACTGAATCATTTAGAAAGGTGAGAGGCATGAAATCTGTTGCAGATTAAGAAGTATTCAGTGCAATCCTTTAATGGTGCACATCTGGTGTTTTATTTAAGATGTGCATTCAAAAGATTCCTCTCACAGAGCACACAATGCTCACAAGGATGGGCCGAATAAGCTCCAGAGTGAAAATGAAATATATGATAAATTGCAAATAACTCAATGCTTAAGAATTACATGAACGATACACATTATAACAGAATATAGGAACCCGAATTATGCTATAAGATTTACTGAGATGCAGCTACAGATTAAACATTTACTTTAATTTCAGTTCAAATAAAATAAAGTGGCAAGGCTATGCAGACATGCATATGCAGTAATGACTGTTAAGCCTTAAGTAATGAGGGCTTCACTGTCAGTAAATTCAGCCTTTGCTGTGTTGTAATCTAGTGTTAAATCTGTAAAGTCATTACAGCATGGGTAAACATCTCTCTCTACCGTGTCTCATGTTATCTGGCATTGTTGTTATAAATGGATTAAGATATTTAAGAGTGTGACTCAGTCTGCTTCTAAATAAAAAACAAAACCAATACTTATCACCACATGTTTAATAATCATCTTCCTTATATCCCAAATCCAAAATGATGCTTTTAGCTGCAATACTGCACAGATCTGAAACACATTTCTAGAAGACTTGCTTTAACATGTCTCACCTTTAAATCAAAGCAAAAATATTTGTCTCCTATTGGGTTAACTTCAAATTCAAGGTGTCTTTAGATCTTTTTGTTGTTGCTTTTCCTCAGCTTGTTGTTCTTGTGTATTTTTCAATCAATCAATTCAATAATTTTTTGTCACATGAAGTCATAAGAGGTACAATTCCAGTGAAATATAATGGCATCAGCAATTGATCCAACAAGAGAAATTTTACTCAAGCCCTAAGTAGTTTAACCTGTACATCCGACCGACGTTGCCATGGCTAAAAAGTGCAAGAACCAAAAATAAAAGAATAAAAAGTGCAAGAACCAAAAGTAAAAGAATAAAAAGTGCAAGAACCAAAAATAAAAGAATGAAAAGAGCAAGAACCACTTTGTCCATATCCTTCAAATAAAAATTTGGCATCATATGATACATAATATGTACATTATTGTGATCCTCTCCCTTCTGACTTCCCTCCATCCAGCCAACTGCATCCAGAGGATGAGACGAACGCCTCCGCTGGATGAGCTTCAGCCACCTCCTTACCAGGATGAGAACGGCTCTCCAAGGATGTCCTGTACGCTGTCTGACCTGGGAGACGGCAAGTGTGATCTATCCTATACCAGCGGCAGTCCCCACCTATCCTTTGGAAAATGCCCCAGTGAGTGCAGCGATGGCCCTGAGACTGAGCGTTACCTCAACAAGGGCTACGAGGAGGATGTACCGAGTGACAGTACAGCTGTCCTCAGCCCAGAGGTAAATGCCAGTAATCAAAGATATGACTGGAAATGTATATTGTAGTTTTATTGCAAATTGAACAATCCTTGGTTTCTTCAGGACATGTCGGCCCGTGGATCCTCAGCTCAGCTCCCTAAAGGTTATGAACCAGATCCAGTTGCAAAATATGGCACTCTGGACGTGGTGTTTGACTACGACTCAGAGGATCAGCAACTGGCAGTCACCATCACAGCAGTATCAGATCTTCCTGCCTTAAAACGCACAGGCAACATCTCCTGGCAGGTCCACCTGGTGCTGCTGCCCACCAAGAAGCAGAGAGCCAAGACAGGAATCCAGAGAGGTCCGTGCCCAATCTTCACCGAGACCTTCCGATTTAGCCAGGTGGAGTCAGAGATGATCAGCAATTACGCCATCCGATTGCGCCTTTATAGTATGCGGCGGATGAAGAAGGAGAAGGTGCTAGGGGAAAAGGTGTTCTACCTCACCAAGCTCAACCTTCAAGGCAAAATGTCTGTGCCGGTCATATTAGACCCATGTTGTGCTCTCCCGGTAAGTAGGCTTAAAGCAGGTGTTGGCTTTCAAGCGCTCTCTCAACACCTCACTAATTGCTCCTCTATGTTGATCGTTCTTTCATGTTTTTGGATAACATTTTATTTAAAATGGGGTGATATTTTGCAGCTCGAGAGAATATAAACATCAAGCCAGCTACAGTTTGCCTTGTTAGTTTAATGTGTCTGAGGGGTAGATGGTGGTGTGACACTGCCTCCATTTCACATCAGGAAATAGTCAAATCTACTTAGTTGTGGTGGTTTCTTTTTCTTTTTCCTAGAATTTAAAATCTTGCATCAATTTAACTGAAATTTGGATAACAAAGAGGAAACGCAGCCGGGAAAAAAGCAGCTCAGACATATCTCAAACCACGAGTGTCTATTAACATATTCAACAGGGAATTTGTCATATATAAGTTTACTTGCCTTTGCCTTTTATTGTTACTTAAGTTGTTTTTTTGTGATTTGGCAAAAGAGCAACATAGAGTGGTGGAAAATAAGTAAACATTGACAAGGAAATGCATCTTTTTCAACACTAACTATGGGCGGGTCTTAACGATCAGTAGATTGCTAGCTAAGTAGTGTCATCAGCATTATAATGCATTTTTACACTGGGTTTTGCAAATGCTGTTAATAGCATTAGGAAAATGGTAATGGTAATGGGAACTGAAACACATTCTCGATATTGCACTGGAAATGGGGAGCATTCACTGTGATTTTTGTTATACCAGTGAACAATCCTCTAAATGTCTGTAAATATTTTCAGGGTGGTGAATCCCAAGTCAGCCTCTCAGATATGACATGCAGTGAAAGCGCCTCATCATTCCAGTCAGTCAGTCAGACTTCCACACCAGAGATCCTCGTGGGCCTGGTGTACAACGCCACGACAGGACGTCTCTCAGTGGAGATCATCAAAGGCATCCATTTTAAAAACCTTTCTGCCAACAAGCCACCCAGTAAGTACTCTAAAACGTTTATTTGAGTCATTGCCAAAGACCAGTGAAGAGTGTAAACGATTTTCTCAAGCTGTTTCAGATGGGAAAAAAGGACAAGTTGAGCTTGTGCATTGGGTATTATTATACAGCTTTACATTTGCATCATGCTTCCACAGCAAATATCACAACTAATTAAATTGTTTTTCTACACCTAATTTAATTTATAGTTTATCAAATTAGCAATTCATACATGCCACCAACTTGTTTTTTGTGTCAGCCTTTAAAGTTATAGATTGTTAGTCTAAAATTCATTCATTCATTTTACATACTGTAAGTATATATTGTAACCGGTATATATTGAATCATTTTTGGAAAAATATGTGATTAAAACTGACGTAAAGTGACTTTGTTAAACATATATGAAAGAAAATTGTCCAACTAAGAATGAGACAGAGAGAAATGGCTTGAAACGTCTCTAAATGAGACAGAGTCTGATCTATCCATTTTAGCTTCATTACCTGCTTTTCAGTTGTCCTCTGGTTTGATCCCTGGTTTCCCTCATTTACTGCTCAGTTTTCAGCAAGTTCAAACAAAAAATGCCTCTTGTTGAACTTTGTGAGGTGTTGTTGACCTTCTGACCCTGTTTCTCTTTCCTCACATCTTCTGTTATGTCTGCACCTAAAATTCTCTCACCCTACTACCTTTATGACATCTTGGTCCGTTGTTTTTTCTTACTGCTGTCCAACCCTTGTTGTCAGATGGCCTGTTCTGTTGTCTAAAACACTTGATAGGTGGACAGGTTTATATTATCAGAGGTGAGTCTCTGTCCCTGCTGCAAAGTGAGGTGCGATCGCTGTTGAACTATGGATTTATTCATACTATCTTCATGGATGCAGTCAATCAAACAGCATTTTTAATTGGTCAACATTCGAAATTTAACAGTTTTTAAAAAACTTTTCAATCTATTTTATTTCCTTATGTGGTATAATATCAGTAAAATGTTGTTCTGCAAGTAAAAATTGCAAGAAAAAAGAAAGATATTAGGAAACTAATTATGAAAAGTACAAGCACAATAGCTATTGCTAAAATTGTGTGACTGTAGCTGTCAGGACGGATTTGTTTTTGTTTTTTTAATTAAAGCAACAGTTTGACATATTGGGAAATTAACATTTTCAGTTTCTTGCCCAGTTAGATGAGAAGATCAATACCACTTACATATCTGAACAGTAAATATGAAGCTACAGCCAACAGCTGGTTAGCTTAGCTTAGCACAAAGACTGGAAACAGCTAACTCTGTTCAAAGGTAACAAAATCCCTGACCTCCATGTCTGCAGATTGTCTGGTTGTTACTGCACCAAGATATAGTGCAGTACATAACCCTTGTAAAAACGCAACCTGCCACTTTTACACTTGCCTTTTTGTATTGATTAAACGAATGAGAAATAACATGTTAATCAGTGTGCTTCAGAGTTGCTGGTAGGCAGATAAGAAATTAGAGACAGTCAGGCTTGCTGTTTCCCCCTGTTTGCAGTCTTTATGCTCAGCTAAGCTCATGGTCTCCTTTATGTAGCTTCATATTTAGCAGGCATGATAATCTATCAATATGCTTTTTTAACTTTTGGTAAAAAGTGAATACCCTTGTTTCCCAAAAGTATAAAATCATGCAAACATTAATAGTAAAAAGCAGCAATAGGAACAATGGCAATTACTTTTCATTGTTACTACTTCACACCCTCTTCAGAATTCTAACATGTATCCATGAAGATAGCAGCTTGTAAACCCTGTTCCCTTAATTTTTTCGAATGTGTACGTGTTTGTCTTATGCACAAGTCCTGTAACCACTCTCACTGTCTGTGTCGTGTCTTGTGTTCGTGCAAGCGATGCCTGCAATTCTTTTCATTCAGAAGTAACACTTTTCATGCTAAGTCAAACCGGTTTGCTTGGTGGCTGATGGCCAGTTAGAAGGAAATGCTGTGCGTCATCCACTGCTGGCTTTATTCAAACAGTACACTTTGGCATGCTTTGGGTGTTATTTGACATTTTTCAGTTCTGCTTACAGCATATGAAACAGAAACGTGACTTCTGTGCAAGTGTAGAGCATACATATTCATCTTAAAGACACATACTTAATTGCTGTGTTCCATTGATTTATTAATGTCTGTTACTAATGACTAGCAGATTTTAATATTGTTTCTGCTTCCCTCAATAGCATATCCACGTACTGTATACAAATTGCATTTAGAAAATAGTCACATCTGGGAACACTGAAAAAAAAGCTTTGTGCAAAATCCTTATGAAGGCCTTGATTGACTTTGTGTCTTACAAAGTGGAAAGAGCACGGTGAAAGATGCGGAGCAATTTCAGAGCTCCTTTTCCATAATTTCAAAACAGTACCAAGCCGACAAGTCAAGTTAATCATCAGTCGCAGCCCCTCTCATTCAGCAACAATACCAAAGAGCCAAGCATCACCGCTACTGACCACTTAAGACATCCACAGCTCTACAGAGCCCATTCAGCAGCAGTCGAAAAAGAAATCAAGGCTATTTTTTTCACTGTGCTTTTATGTCAAAGAGAGCAACTGAATGTGTGATTTGAGGCAGTGAGCTAGGCAGCTGGCACTCGACAGTATGAAAGCCTCGGCAATTCATTCCTTATGCTCCCTCTTAGACAGGAACATAATACACAGCATTATTATTGAGTATGGTTGTAGACGAGGGGCGAAACACTCTCAAAGACCCATTGTGATTGCCAGTCTTGCCTCGTTTACTTTCAGCTGAATTTGTGGCTTTAGTTCATGTTGAGATTTATGCATGGAAATGAGGAGTAGAAACGAAAAACTGTGAGTGGTGAATCACTTGATAATGCTTGTGTTTTTCCTTTTCTCTTTTCTTTCTCAGTTAAATGGGAATTATTGGGAATTATTATAATTTTTTTTTTTTAAATATGCTCTGATTTACAATAAAATAGAAGGGAAACAGCTGAGGGAAAAGCTGGGAAATTTCACAAAGCTTACCAGTATCATAACTGTTATCTACTAAAGGTAAATTCTTGAATACTGCTAATGTGAAACATGCCTAAAGATTATGTTTTCTGTTTGATTACAAGGAGCTTGTGTTTTAGGTTTATTTTTTCGTTATTTTTTCATCATCAGTTTTGGAAAAGGCTCTTCATCCTCTTCAGTACAGGCAGACACATTACTAACTTTTTTTTACAATCCATTTATATCTTTAACATTATCCCTTACTTCAGGTTAGACATACTGTACAGTAGTTGCCTAGCAACAAGACAGAAGTAACGCTCCTTGCACCCTTTGAATTCTCGCTCTGTTATGAGGAACACTCACAGCTCCGTTTCGTGTTTGATCAGGAGAAAACTGCATCCTATGTGCTCATGATCTTATACATCAACTGCAGTGACATTGTAGCAGGAACAAACGCTTTGTGGGGAAAATGGGTCATACCCTGATGCAGAGGAAACACAGCTTCAGAAGGTAGTAATGCTTTAATTCAAAGAGAATTCACTGTAGAAACATAAGGATTTTGCACAAATGACCCAGCACTCAAGTCGGAGGCCATACATTTAAAAATATGTCTAAAGGTTTACATCATTTCCCTTTTAATTGTCTACTCTGCCTGTTTCTTGCCCAGATACATATGTTAAGCTGACCTTACTGAACTCCATGGGCCACGAGATGTCCAAGTGTAAGACATCCATCTGTCGAGGTCAACCGAACCCAACCTACAAAGAAACGTTTGTCTTCCAGGTAGCACTTTTCCAGCTATCGGACGTCACGCTTATCCTGTCTGTCTACAACAAGCGCAGCATGAAGCGTAAGGAGATGATTGGCTGGATTTCGCTCGGCCTCAACAGCTCTGGAGAGGAGGAGCTCACCCACTGGACTCAGATGAAAGAGTCTAAAGGACAGCAGGTTTGCCGCTGGCACAGTTTGTTGGAGTCCTAACAGCAAGAAAACAGTAAGTGAAGAGAGTGCGTGAGGATAATTGCACAGAGCAGTTGTCATCCCAGACGAGCGAGAAATGGAGTTCAGCTGGGCAGACTGATCTCATGAAATGGCGTATGTATGACAAGCCAATTTGTATGCCATTATTGGCGTGTTATCAAGACGCATACTCGTTTTTTTAATGTCACCTCCATTGACTTACATTACCTTGCGACAGCGTGTAAATTTACGCCGTAGCAAGTAGTATGAAAAAGCCAAAATCCGCATTGGGACATTGGACAGGATGGTGGATGGGTGAAACGCAGGACTTTCACCCCGGAGACCGTGGATTGTGTCCCTCGTGTCACGGTTCCTAAACTCAACCGTAACTTTCTTTTCGCGATAACACGGCGAGTGGCGTGTAGACATACACGTGGCTAGCTCAAAATGCGTACAGATAACACTCCACTTGGCTTAAGAAAGTTGGCGTGTATGTTTACGCAAAGTCATGATGTCATGTTGAGCTGGGATAGAGGAATGTGACAGACGTCCAGGAAACCAGAGTCAGTGGGAATGAAGGAAAAGACAGAACAAGATGCGTCTGCACTCAGTTGTTTCAGCTTGGCACAGCATATTAATAATTTTTATGGCATTGTTTGTAAAATCACCATTGATAAGTTGTATGGCTAGTAATGGGATGTCATTCATTTTTCAAGGATTGCCTTGTAATGACCTTTACATTTCTGTAGATGGCACTCTGTTTTTGTTGGTTGAACTGGTTGAACTGGGACCTATTCCAAGTTTTGGGCAATGTTGTTGAGTAAATTATTATCTGATAATTTTGTATTTCCACACCCACAGCTCAAACAACTGACATCAGGATTATTCTAAATCTTATCCGAAAGGTTTAACACATGAAATATGGCCCGTCTCTTTGTTTTTCTGCCTGTATACAAGTTTTTGTCATGTATTTAAGGGTTGACAAAAAATAGTTCACAATTTCGATGCCAGAACATGGATCTGCACGGCCACTTTTCTAATCAGTAGTAGGTAGTTATTTTCAAATTATAGGGACAGTCTTACTACAGTGTGGTGAACACAAAATATTCTACCAAAGTTTTTTTTATTTTACATGAGAGATTTTTATATTTGTTGTTTGTCTTGCTCCTTGTTTTTCCTCACTTGTTTGAAGTGGGCGTGGCTTAGCTGGAAAAAGGTGACGCTAGCATGTATTACCATGCACCAGTCAGAGTTAAGCAGACAACATTTGAATCTAACCGTGCGTTCATGGGCATCAGAAAAACATTTTCCCCAGTGAAAACGTCATCATTCACGTCATTTCATGTGGGAATCAGAGGTGGGAAACTGGGGCTAGATTTTGCTAACAGAGTTTCCCAGTTGGTGACGCGTTTTGAGAACTGACGTACAAAAACACGGACGACGATCGTTAAAATGTGTTAAATGGTTCGAAACGTTTCCGAAATATAGAAAATTTACACATGCGTGAAATATATTTTGCCAATGTCCCCAATGTGCTATCAAATTAAGGTTGTAGTCATCCATTGGTTTCAATAGAGTAACTTAAATTAGTTAAAAAAGTTGTGTGCAAATGCCAGTAACAAGTAAACCAATTGAAGTCAAGTAGGCCTATGTTTCGAGCTCTTGTAAAAACTGTAGTGAGGAAAGTAATGTGTAATTCAAGAGCTTTGGGGTGTCCTTTGTTATTGTGTCCTCCATGTTTTTACCCACCTGATGCTCTAGGCTACGCCCAACAGTTGGTGGCAATAATGCAACAAGCTATTATACCAAATGCCCAAAAACAGAAAAGAAGAACACGCATCCCGACCATGTGAACGCTAAAGGAAAATCAGCATAATCACGGGGGCGGTCCCTGATATGCCCAGGTGGCATGAACAGACCATAAATCATTTGTGGGAGAGTGTGCCATGGTGTTTACTAATGTTATCAGTAACCAGACCGACAGTTTTTGAGTGGCTCAATATTAAATTAACTAAAAAATAATTTATTTTTCCAAACATTAACTTGCTATATTGAATATTCAATGTTATAGTTTAATGCTTTAAAAACACAAGTTTTCAGGGGTTTTAAGCCATTTTTATGGTACATGAAACCACATTTTGCCTTTTTAACCACAACTAGCTAACTAATTATATAAACTTTCTTGTTATATGAGTAAACAGGGCAGCACCAGTGCCATGATCTGCCTGGGAGAAAACACCACCACCAGTGTACTTTTCTACTTAGCTCTTGAGTTTGAATTTCTCCAGATGTCTGTTGTTTAAGCCAGAGGTGTGGCTACACGTAGAAGCTACCATCACTGCTCATGTTTGCAACAGTAGCTACAAACATGAACCATACCGCTTCTTCCATCTAGGGAAGACTTTAGAGAAGCAAGTTTCATGAATTTAATATGGATACAATTTAGGTTAAATCACTATGTTGTTGATGAATGTTGCCGATATTGCTTTTCCAAAGCTTAATTTGCCACATCCCAATGTGTCTACTTTGAATGTATTGTAATTACTTGTTGCATTCAAATATGCAGGACTCTGGGAATGGAGGCATGTTGAAAGATATTGTGAAGGCCAAGGAAGTGGTGGCCATTTTGGATTGGTTTCCAGAGAACTTATAAAGAATTGATTTGGAGACTTGAGTTGAATTACACTTTTTATAAATCTCAGTCGACACTGCCGAGGCTAAACCCCTTACCATTGTTTGAGCCTAAACTCAACTAAATAATTTTAGACAAGCAAATGTCAGGCAAGTACAATTCTTGACATTCCTGACAGTGGAAGTGTCATGGTTGATATTGAGATAAAGTTCAGTAGTGATCTCTGAGAAGAATTAAGCATTTCACATTGTTAGATTTGTTTTTTTTAAAACACCAGTTTGTTGAAGCAATGACAGACTGAGATATGTTATATATAGAAATGTGCAGTTACTGTGGTGTGTGGTTGTGTGATCTTGAGTTTCCATGCACTATTAAAAAGTCACATAGAATGTCAAAGGCATATTTAAAGACATTTTAAGACACTCACTTTATGGGTACCAAATAATTTGGTCACATAACACAGCAATGAAGATAACAAGTGAAAAGAAAATATACCTGTTAATCTCTTTTACCTGCTCTGGTGCTAATAAGTGCTGTTGTTGCACGCACGGAATCCCTTGCCTTATGGTTTAGTAAGTTCATAAATTACTGTAAGTGGACCCAGTACAAGAACAGACACAGATACACCCTCAGAGCACACAGACCATAATTACAGGAAGCACACGCACAGCACCATTCAACCTCACTAAAGGGAATTCAAACTGTTTTCATAGGAGCCTCAGTGTGCATTCGACAAACTTGCAGAATGTCTTAATGTGAATGGGTTGTACTATATGTTTAGCTCTGGATACTTTTTCACTTCATTTCACTTACAGACAACAGAAAATACATATACTCTTTACTGTGCCTGTGGTTGTGGTGAAAGCTGGCTTTGTGCAGTGTTTATCAAGTTGATGTGTTGTATGTGTGTGTGTGGTTGTGTGTGTTGACTGGAAAGGTACAGTTGGGGGTTGTGATAGTTGTTGTATTTTCTCGTTGGTTGTAACAATTTCTGAATTTATTTACACGTATTTTAGAACACAGTAACCCACTTCTTGAATGTCTGCCGTATACTTTATATACAGTAAATTAAAGTGTTATCTATTTTTGTGTCAATGGGGAGGAAATTGTGTTCAGACAGTTAAATAGTGACTCACATATTAACCCACCCTGTGGGCAATACTATTGTGGATTGCTATTGTTTATTCTGTTCCTTTATTTTATGTTTTAGAGGCGTTATGTCTTAGTAGCTCTGTTGCTCTTTACATCCCCTGCTCTAAAACCACAAAGGGTTGTGATGGAAACCAGCAGAGCTCATCTTAATATCAATCTGTCAAGACTTTTGATGCTTTTTTAACAGTGTTAAACAGAAGCACAGCCTTTACAGCACAACAGTCAAACACACCATGTAAAAGCTTGGCAGTTGCTCACGTGCCCTCGTAGAGATACATCATATCATTGGAATCAAAATTTCAATTCAATTTTATTTATAATATCAATTCATAACAAGAGTTATCTCAAGACACTTTACAGATAGAATAGGTCTAGACCACACTCTACACTTTTAGACTTTTTTGCCAAAAGTAAAAAAAAAAAATAATAAATTCCACACATGCAATATTTGTTTTATGATCAGGCTGGATCATTTGATATGACTTTAGTAGATTAATTCTTATGTCTTGCATTTAACTGCCAGCAGAAAAAGTAGAGTGATCTTGTTAAATCAACAGAAGGTGTACAAGACTCGAAATAGTGTGATCTGTCACACTGTTAGTGGGCGTGAGATGCTCCATAGTCAAACCTATTATCAGTTAAGATGTAGATTTCTGTGCATCTCTAAATGATGCACAATAGTGACAAAAAATGTTCTTCAACAACTATTCACAGAAAAATTGTAAAATTTAATATACAGACTCACACTTTGCTTAGAGCACCACATATCCTATTGACTTGGCACTTATTTTTTTAGCGTTAAGATTGTGTCTTGCTACCAAGCTATGGAAGCAAAATAGGCGAAAAGGATTTTAATCTTGCAGGCAACTGAATATCTAGATGCGAGATTTAAATGATGATAAATCCCCCATTTAAAAAATAGTTAGAATGCACACTTGATTTTAAATGTGTTTAAGGGTATGCAAATTCAGATGCAAAATTGTGCCCAAAATTAAAGAAAAACCACATTCAGGTCATTGTCAGATCTAAAATTTCACATCAGGGTGCAAAAACTGGTCGGGGAAATTCAAAAACAAAAGACCTCTGTCTTTGAATTTGTGAAAGTTTTGAAATTCAAACCACATACATTAAGATATATGGTTTTAGTTTAAGTTAATGGTATTAATAAAGTAGTAGTTAAAATTCTTCGTTTAGAATTCAGTAGTACTTTTCACAATTTTCACAATAAGGAATTCAGCTGCATTTAAATTCATTTTATGGCCATCCTTTGCTTCCGTACAAACCAACACAAAGGCTGGGCCGAACACTTTTCTGCTAATCTTTCACAAGATGTGTTCCACTAATAAGGTTGTTAAAACAATACGGCTATGCTTTGCAGTAAAGTTTCTTTTGCTTTGAGTTGCTTGACACATTTCCAAAAAATCCCCTGTTTTAATGTTTTTTTTTCTTTCTTTTAGTTTGGAAACTACCTATGCCACAGATGGCATTGGTGCCTTACTGTTTTTCACTCAGCAACCTTGTGTCACAGTGTCTTAATATACTTATACATGTACTTTTCTTCTGTACTTCAGGCTGAGTTTGATTTGTAAAATGTCTTACAAATTGATTTATGATAGACAGAATTTATATGTGATATTGTTTAAAAAAAGAAAAGACACACTTGTGTGGGAGCAGTTTGTTCTACCATATAACATCACATCTGTGTGTGTGTGTGTGTGTGTGTGTGTGTGTGTGTGTGTGTGTGTGTGTGTGTGTGTGTGTGTGTCTCTCATTTACCCTAAAGCAGCTACACTAGTGTAAACATCCACTTTGTATTCTGTACACAGTGTTGAACCCTCTCACACGGTAAAGTTTTGGGCTTAAAGGTACACTTTGAATTAGATGTGCAGCTCTGCTCTAATACATGTCTACAAAATGTTCACAAAACAACCAACAGGTGGAGCAAGTATTGCATGTCTATGCTTTTTGGCAATGTTAAGCAAATTTGGTCTTCAATAATTTTATAAACCAAAAAAAAAATTCTTGTTGGAAAGCAGATTACCTTAAGCTCTCATTGTGAGTGGTTTACCTTTACTTTTACTATGGTTAAGGTGGATAAAATTAGCTTATATTCATAATATATATATATATATATATATATATATATATATATATCCATTTGTTTGTATATATAAAAGGCCTGTCAATAGGGAGCACTTACGGGCAGTGTTTCCTCTTAGCTGATCATTGTGTGAGCTACATTTCATCACACAGACTAAATAAAGATCATATATTTCATGCCATAGATTTTAGATGCACTCTGCAGAGACTTTGCGGTGATGTAGGTCTGACTGAATTGATGCCCTGGCTTTGTGTGATCTTGGCACACACCTGAATCTTTTAGAGGCATTAGCAAGGGCCTGTTGTAAAACAAAGTTAAAGGGAGAAAACAAGATCAGAGATATAAGGTTTTTACAATTAAGTGTTCTCCAGCACATTCCACAGCTGAACACAGAACAAAGTGCCCAGGGGAAGAAATGCTGGGCAATAAGATTCAGTGACTGAGGGGAAATGCATGACAGATGAGAGGGGCTTGCTCCCTCCCCTCTCTTTGTCGGTCACATCCCTGCAGAGCAGATCTCTAACACACAACCCGTCTAAAAAAAAAGTGTTAGGTTGCCTTCAAGTTCTGTCGGAATTATGGCAATTGAGAATTTCCTGCACAGGCTCAAAAAAATTGGGAATAATGTGACATTTCGGAGACTAAAGGAAAATGACCAAATTAAAATTTAACAAGGTAAATGAAAAGATTAACAGGCAAGTATGAGTTAAAATTGGATGTATGTATGTAGGCTCTATGTGAATTGCAGGGTTGATGACCCAAAACATTTTTCAAACAACACTATAACACTATAATTTCCCATTTTATTGGGATCAATGTCTATCTATCTATCTATCTATCTATCTATCTATCTATCTATCTATCTATCTATCTATCTATCTATCTATCTATCTATCTATCTATCTATCTAAAAATCCCTGGTTCAAACATTGGAATGGGGTGCTACTTATCTTGGTCATTGCTAAATTGATAATAAAAAAAAAAGATTTTGGATTGTTAACCGATAAATAAAAAAATCGTTAGGTGAAAAAAATGAAATAAAAAAGATCATCAATGTATAAGCTGCAACAATAAGTCGTCAGTCCCTAACTATTCACTTACAATCTAAGTACCAATAAAGTGGGGGAATTTTCGAGCAGTACCTGAACTCCTCAGCAGTAGTTGACTGGAAGGGATGGAGCTGCGACGTTGGTGTTGTTTTCTCCGCCACATATTGATATGAACTGTCGAACCAGCCGTAACGACGTGAGCTGCTCGGAAGCTTCTGCATGGGAAACCACCTTGAATGGAATACCACATCACCGAAATAACACAAGTCAACCTTTTAATTTCATTGAGGAAAAAGGAAGAAAAAAAACATCTGTCTACATTTGCCAGCGAGGAAAGCGCGCGGGGATGCTTTGCGCTGGTACTGTGAAACGCGCGCGCTTAATGATAAGTATTTAGACAAGTAGCTAATTAACTAGTAATTACATAAGTGGTATTTAAACCGCAAATGTGGTTTGCGTGTCTGCTAGTCGGCTAAAATTAGAACAACGCGCTGCCAACTAAGGACAAGGTAGTCTTTATTCAGTAGGACATTTTTCATCAACGCACCTTGGATTTCGGTCGTTAAAACAAAGCAAGTGTGGAGCCGAGGACGAGGTCGAAACAATTTAAGACAGGTAAGCTAACATTTAGTTAAATGTGTCAAAAAAAATGTGTAGTCTTGTGAGTATCAGGTTCAGTTCAGCTTTAGTATTGAAAAGTAAAAGTAGGCTTTATAATGTTTTTGCCACCGTAAGTTATTCCCAAACACTCTCTCATATAGGTTATGACTTCAAATGTGTGTCTTAGTCTTCCATAATGTAATAATTATACAAACACAGCATCCCATTTGGACTCAAAACTCAATTTTGGCAAGTGCCGACACAACGTTACCTTGTTGACGCCCATGCCAGTCAATGAGGTTACACCAAGAGGTAAACAATAAGTTATTGTTAAATTAAGGTTATTTTGAAAACAAATAATTGCATACGAAAGGATTTTCACAGTTCTGTTTAATTTAAAATTCCAAGCAAGCTAAGTGAACAATGGCAATACATTGTTGACAAGTAGGCTACAGAAAAAAAGCTACCTAAAATGAAACATTTTGTTCAAGGTAAGTCTGTTGATTTTAACTAAATTGCTTTAGTCAATGCAAAGTGGATTAGTTAATGTTCACTGAGTTGAGTACATGTTTTGATAGACCTGTTGTACAATAATTAGGTGTGATACTGCAGGATTAATGAGAATCAGAGCTTTCAATAGCTCACTAGTATGACATGACAGAGTCCCTGGTCTAACATATTATGCAGACATAACCAGCCACCCTCCTGGCATCTATCCAGCCTCACTTCATTATTTTGTGGGGACCGCTCTTGGCTGCAAATCCTGAAGTGGCGGTTGCCTGTATTACTGCTGCCTTCTGAAAGGAAGCGGGTTTAGACGATTTAGCTGAATTCCGAGCTTCTGTTCTAATTCTCTTCTTGATGTCATTTCTGTGCTGTCTTAGACTCTTCTTAGTCTTAGTGTCACACGCATTGACTCACACAGTGTGGACCATTAACACCCTGTTGGCCCCAGAGAGGATTTAAATTCAAACATAGACAGTGACTTATGGAGTTAGAGCAATAAATATACCCCAACTCCCCTCTCTCTCTCCCTTTCTTTATGCCATTTTTGTGAAAGAAAGGCTTTGTGCGCAGTGGGTTGGTAACAGGGTTGGATGCGCTTCACCTCCACTCACTGCCAACAACATCCGGAGTAACTTGCCAGGAATTCCACCTTTGCTATTTGTTTCCCTTGGAGGGAAAAGTGTGTTATGTGGAATATAGTGAGGCATGCAACTGGGGGGAACATCCAGCTCAGATTAAACTAACAGACCAGAGAAGAGGGGCTGTAACAAGAGGAAGCGCTCCGACTTGCAGCATGGTGGACAGGTTCCTGGCATCTAGCTTGGGTCCGATGCCAGATTCCTTCTCTTTGCTGCCTGCCAAAGCCCTCCGCCCCATCGTCTTCATCAGAATCCTTTGCTGCGATTCCCCTCTTCCAGTTCTGTCGCGGCACTATCAATCATATCTTGCTCTCAGCAGACACTTCTGCTCATTAAGGATGTGAACCTGTAGGTAGCCTGCAGCCCCCCCCTAGCCATTCATCTCTCTCAGCGGGGCGCAGATACTCACATCTGGAGCGGCATTTCAAAACACGGCTCATAGCAGACATGTAGTGTACACTGAAGGAGATTCAATGCATCTTTTAAAGGCTACCTTTTAGCAGACGCGGTGCCAAGCATACCATTAACAGCACCAAGTGTGTTGTTCATACATAAACCTGTAATTGTTTGTAATCTGCCAATAAGGCAGTAACAGCAGGTGTACAGCAGTACATAGCATATATTACTGAACAAAGGATAGTTATGTTACCACTGAAAGACAGAAATGCTAATGAAATGTCATTGGTGATTATAGTCAACAAGAAATAGGACGGCTTCACATCTCATTCCCTTTGTCCCTCTCTTTCTCTGCTCTGTTTTGTGTAAAAGGTCTCAGCCAAGACAAGTTGAGCGTGCGTGCGTGCATGCGTGCGTGCGTGCGTGCGTGCGTGCGTGCGTGCGTGCGTGCGTGCGTGCATTTGTGTGTGTGTATGTGTGAGGGCTGTAGGGTGTGTGTGTGAAGACTGCAGGGTGTAGCCCCAAGACTTCTTTTTTCCCCTCAGGCATTGCTTCCCCATCATGAATACGCCTTTGTGCTTCAGAAAGACACACAACTAAAGGTGGACAACTTTAGAGGAAAGGATAGAGGACGGTGTGATATGACATTTATTTATAGGGGAGACCTTAACCATGACTTCACCTCCATCAAAAATGACTGCATTTACAACATCAGATGAAAAAATGTATTTTTCTTCCCAAAGATTCCTTTTAATACTTAACTCTGTGTGTCTGTAATGAATTTAGACCTGCATAAGAGCAAGATTTTGTTTAGATGAGACAGAATTAATACGTGTACAAACGCTGGTTCAAAATGCTTCACATTCCAGGTGTCAACGTTTATCACTTATCATAAGTGGTACCATATTTGTGGTGGATTTCAGACCCCTTTCCTTAGCTTTGAAAACAACCTTAGTTTGGTGGTTAGGTTTTTTTTTTTTTTTTAATAAACACATACCGATGCACTTATCTGCCTTTAATGTGCTGCATATTCCTCTTGCAGTGACGTACCCACAGACCTCTGGCCCGTTAACCCTCACAGTCACAACAAGCCATCCCCAGATTATCCATAATGCAGCTCCGTACAGCTGCCCTGCCACAACACATGTGTCACCACTCTGCAAGAAAAGCGCTGGGCGAAACCCTGGGGGCCCTGAGCCCAGCTTAGTCACGCCACCGCGGCCAAGACGGCCCTCCACCAACTGCAAGCTGCTCTGATGACTCCTGACAGGCTGCAAGCTAGCACAAACACAATAAAAGATGCAAGCAAAAGAAAATACCAAAATTACACAGCATAAGCGTGGAAGGGCAGAGGAGGATGCTTCTTATTATTTTTGCCAACATCAGGGTATCCTTAAGAAGTCTGGAAAAACATTAATTTAGATACTAAAACTTTTAATCTTGAAATGTTAACATCATCTGTAAAAAGGTTATTTCTGCTTTTGTGTAGTGGAATTATTTATAAGTCACATTCAGATTCACATACAGTATGACCTAACTGAATTCAAAAGTAAAGTGTGGACAAATTGTTCTGTATTAATAAGGAAGAGTAAATGTCATCAGCAAGTACCAATTAGAACTCCATACATGCCTTTATTGATTATGGGGCTAGTTGATTTGACTATCTCTTATATGTTTTGTGTATAATTGGCCTTGCCCCATTTGGGACTGACTCTTCACCATCCTGTCCAAACAGGGCAGTAAGTAGCCAAATATTACACCACCTACGTCTGATTACAACCTAGTTTAACTTTGAATTGTGGCACAAAGCATTGCTATTATACATTAAGCCCTTAATGTTCTTGGCTCAAATAATTGTATGCATTAGCAGAGGTAGAACAAGTTAAAAAAAAAAAAAAAATATATATATATATATAATATTTTTATAATTATAGAAAAGAGTCCAAAGATATCACCCAGCATGGTTCTTTGTCAAGCCTGAAAACATGTTTTGCAAATATACATGGCCATCATGTGCACAAGGAGGCAAGTTTCACATTTACTGAACCAGACCCAGACATGCAGCTTTGTTGACGTTCCATTAAAGCTGCTTTAGTCCCTTTCTTCTTGCACTGAAGACATCCAGGCTGTTTAATTTCTAAGAAGAGGGTTTACAAGTCTTACTTAAGGTTAACAAAACAACTACTGTACGTTAGTGTCCTTAATCATACTGAAATTCCTACTGTATCTTATGTGATCTAATGTCACACATAAATATGTAGAGGGAGATCCCTCTGTGTAGCCATTGATCCGGTTGGTATCAAAAAGGCTGTCAGTGCATTTAGGTTTTTGTGAAATCTTAAAAATCATAGTTATCATGTTTTTGCATTGATTGATTTTTTTTTAGCATGCCCCTGCAAAGCATCTTTTGGAGTTTCTGTCTAATTTGCCCAGCGTGGCAGTGTTTCCGTGTAACTGCAGTCCACTCTACTAGCAGGGGGCTAATTGCTTGCAATTTAACTGTCTCAATTTTGATTCATGGCGTACAGTGCCTTGTTGTTGCTACTCTGAAGGAGAACTTGATGTCATGACACCTATTATCTATTCTCTATCTGTTCTCTCCTCTTATGCCATCACTTGCACGCTCTCCACCCCCACGCCAGCAGACATATTGATGGGATGTAGCTTCTCCATATTGAGAAGAAGTGGGCTGTATCTTTGCTTTGAGTTCTCAGTTACAGCATGATGATCAACATCAGATGATTTGGTTTTGTCATTCACTTTATTTGTCATTAGCAGGCTTTCTGATTGCTATTTTATGGCTGTATGGCAGGGTGTGCTCAATGTAATATGATATGGATTGCATATCTGCCTAGAAAATAAATGCCCTTAACTCTTTTTTTAATTAAACTACCTTGCTATTTATATGGCTGAGTATCGTTCAAACATTTTCAATACCAGTACCGATACCAATACCGTGACTTCATTACGGGTTCCTCAACAACACTTTTACCAAAACAATTTAAAAAAAAATTTTAACAAAAAGAAATTACAACCTTACGCATTATGGAACCATTCTTTTTATTTAATTTTAGCTCCTACTTTGTGAGCCCATCTCTGTGTAGAGTCTTTCATGCAAGCCTCTACGACGTGTAACGTTAGACAGCCAATCAGCAGTTTTATTAGATCTTAGTAGAAGCATGCTGCGTGCTTATTGGCTCACTGATGCTGATGAGTTTTGCTTCTTAGATGTTGAAATTTGGTATTGAATGACGAGTCATTTTTCGATAACCGATACTAAGGAGACAATTTGGTCGGTGCCTAAAAACTATTGAATTTGGACAGGGAGTTATTTGGCAACTATTTTCATAATCAATTGTAGAATCTAGTAGCTAAAGTGCTAAAGAAAATCATCAAGAGATTAATTCATCCCGAATTATATTGTGGATTTGCTCCCAAATTTTTTTTTAGACTTTGTGTAGCCAAATGGGTTTTTGTAAACTTTTTATTGGAAGTCGGGTAGATGTAATACAAGAGAGAAGCGAGGATTTAAAAGGCTAAGCATCAAAGTGATGCAGGTGACCAGGTAGCACTATAAAGATGCAACAGGTACTCCACATGTGACAGATTTCAATGGCCCTGTCAAATCACATCCCCATTCAGTCGCTGTGTGAGCAAAGGCAGCAGGCATCCAGCTAAAAAAGAAATGCAAGAGAGCAGGGAAGGCACCAGTCTCCCAGCGAGATTCAAAGTGCCTGCCTTGACATCACAGAGCTCCGAGGAAGCTTGCTGTTGAAGCTCCTGTCAAGGCAAACACAGGCAGCTCTTTCAGGGCTACGCCCACTTATCTTCTCACTGTGGAGATGTATTGCTTAGATTTGGTCCATCACACAAACTGTCACTACACACACACACACACACACACACACACACACCTGTCTGGGATGTGTACTTACATACACAAAAGCTGACACTCAAGAGCTGACATTGTCAAGAGTGACTTAGAAAAAGATTTTGTCTTACTTTGCACATGTGCGCATAACTTACTGAACGCCCTCCCCAGTGCTTTATACATTTGTACCAAATAGTTTGAAGCTTCAAAAGCCTCATTCATAACATTGACATCCACATTCTAAATCAACATTAGAATGCTGCCCAGCTTTTTTTAAACCCTCTATTTCTTCACAGTTGCAAGAAACAGCCCTACTGTCTCACCAATGAAATGAGCTCTAAGGCCCAGCACATGGCTCAACATAAGCTACATTTATGCATTACTGTAAAACCATTTAAGTGTCTTCACACTGTCATTGAGTCAAAGTTGATATACATATTAAGTCACCTATAGGATAAGAGGAGCTCTTCTTCAGAAGTTTAAATGAGCTGAGAAATCATCATCTGATTCTTTGCAAAGATGGTTTAGATTAGTGTTGTGTTTAGTGAGTTGCATACCAAAACTTGTTTGTTAGATAGAAAATACAGTATTTATTTTACTAGGACTTGATAGTTAATCACAAATAATCACAGTTATTCCTACTGTATATCTCAGTGTACATCGTTTTAGTGTATGTCCTTTTAATCATGTAATTTGTCATACTGAACAGTTCTATTCTAGAGCTCGACTGATACAAATATTTGGTTAATAAAAAATCCGAAATTTCAATATATCTGCCGAAAAATCCAGAAATGCATAACAAAACATAAACAGATTTCCTATTAGTTATTTATAGTTATTTATGAGTTCTAACTAAAAATATATGATAATAATTGTCACAACAGAACAGAGGAACATCAAAATGTATTAAAGTTCTGATAAATAAAAAATACAGACTTAAGATATGAAACTTAAAGTCCTTTGATCAAAAACACAATTTTTGTTATTGTGTTTTTGTTCAAAGGACTCTAAGTTATAAGTAAAAAATACCGATAGTTCAGGAAATGCCTATTGGGGTCTATTGTGTTCAACCACTTCCTGTACAGAGAATCTGTAAAAATCAATGTGCATCAGCTTAACCAAGTCAGATGTTACGATTGAGAATCAGGCAGAGAATTGTTAATTTTTGGGGGAAATGAGCTAAATAGAAAAGAATGGATTAGCTCAACATAAGTGAGGAAATTGCAGTCCAGTGGTTTGAAAAAGTGACTTATTTTTACAATGTGCTGGTGATTTTAGTGCATCACAAAAGAGGAAAAGTAATAAAATAATTTTTCCCTGAGACACATAATTGTGATTAATTATGGTGACAGAGATCATGGATTGTAAACATAAATGCATATTCAATGTGGGTATGCAGTATGCAAGTCTTTATTTACACTGGGTGTGTACTCATGTCATTTGTGGTAATAGAATATGGCGGAGCAAAATCTTACCAATTATGTCCTCTGCAGAATTCCCTGTTGCACAATGTATCTGCCTGATTCTGTGCAGTTGTTAAGTCATGACACATTGCATGCCCGTGAGTGCTGTGAAGTCCCTCTCAGGCGGTCTGGGATCTATTTTGATGTGAAAACCACAAACATTAACTCTTTCACTGCAATCTGTTCGCCTAAGGCTCGGAAACGCTTGCCAAAACCTGACGGAAACCTGGCCAAAAGAACAGGGAGTACATAATTAAAAACACACACACACACACACACACACACACACACACACACACACAGAGTGATGCAGCATACAGTCTGTCAAACACATGCTGGATCGATTAGCATTTTTGAGGCCGCAGAAAAAAAAGAGAGAGAGCACAAAGTTTATTGGAGTCATGTTTCATACTCCTCCAGAATCATTGAGAAAATGAAATCTACCCCCACTTTTGGCCTAAATATCAGTTGTTCTTTGAATGTTTTTTATTAACATAGACTCAGGGCAAGTAACTGGAACCTCTAAACACTCATCAAAAGCCACAACTGACAGAATCAGGATAATAAACAAATTAACTAAAAGCTACCCTATATATTCCTATCGTTTTATTTTTCAGATTAATTTTAAACACAGGTGGTGGTTTGCAGAGTGGAGGGTCATATAATACCCACATGGATACTGTAACATAAATACCTGCAACCAGAGACTGCACCACTTTTATCATAAAAACCCGTTGTGGATTTTGCAAAGCAATTTGGGCTACAAGACGAGAAGACAAGTTGGTTCCGACGGGAATACAGTGCTCACATCGAAGACATGCAACAAAGTGGTGTATGTGCATACAATGAAAATGTCTTTGCTTAGTAAAACATAGAAAACCTGAAAACTTTACTAAGAGGAACAGTAAAGTGAACCGTCAGATTAATGTAGGTGTTGCGGAGCACACTACATAAAGGCTGATATTGGCTTATTGCAGACATATTGTTACCAGTAAATATGTCGGCCAATATAACAGCCATTGCAGTACAGACATGTCAGGTTTGAGGTAGTCTCGCATTACCAGACTTATCTCCACAGCGTCTTGACAGTGCTAGAGTATAGCCTGGCTGTATTTATCTGCAATAATAATATTCTTGATGATATAACAAAATACTGAACAATATTTTATTATTAATTTCAAGAACATACAATTGCAGCAAAATAAGTTTTAGATTTACGTCAGTATAAATGTATACATTCTTGTAAACAACAGGAACCCAAAGAGAGATTCAGATTTGGTATGAAATATACATTAAATCGTACAACAATAACAGTCAATTACATCAACAGGTTGGAATATTAGCATCATCACGTTATGAATATCTTCATATATCATGATATGAAAATATATCAGTATTATTGTGAACAACATAACCTGGCAGTAAGCCAGACTATGTTTGAGGTAATTTAGAAACATTGTCACTATAACATGGTTTGTCCACCAGAGAGCTTAAACAACACCTGAATTTAATAGAAAATCTGCAATTAAAGGCTTCAAAATAGACAAAAAAGACATTGGTTATTGTTCAACTGAGAATGACAAAAATAGCCTTGGTTGAGAAAGATACATATACACCTACTGTATATGTGTGAAAATGAAGTGCCTTAGTTGACTTTCCTGCCAAAATAATTCAGGACAGTACAAGCTGTGTGTGTGTGTGTGTGTGTGTGTGTGTGTGTGTGTGTGTGTGTGTGTGTGTGTGTGTGTGTATCAGCGCTGGAGGGAGTGAGTCAATCACAGCAGCAGAAATCATCCCTGCGGGCGATCCGTCTCCACTCATGACAAGGCTCCTGAGGCACTTATCTTTCCTTCCTTGACTCATTCCATCCATCCATCCCTCAACCCTCCCTCTATCTCCATCTCTCCCTATTCTCTCCTCCTATTCTCTATCACTCTCTGTCTCCCTCCCACGGTTTGTCTCGTGCCCTGGCACTGCAATTAACTTCTCATCATCAAAGGGTGTAATGAAAAAGAAGGCGAGTTAGAGAGTAGAGAAGCTATGAGAGAGGGAGGATGAGAGGGATAAAGCCAGAAGGAGAGTGAACAGAGGTTAGCAGTGTCTCACACACATAAACACACTTACACGTGCACGCTCGCAGGTTCTTTTTTTCTTTTTCCTCAAATACACACTCTGTTAAACACAATCACACACACGCAGCCTACATTCGCTCTCAATCACTCTCACATTCCTGCGAGATGCAGACAGAAAGGGAGAAAGAGAGTAATGATATCCCCCCCAGGGAGATTTTTCTCTCCTCGTTCCTTGTTTTTATTTCTGAACCCCCATTTCTCCCTTGCTCTTTCACAGACACACACACACACTTGTTCACACTGTCTCCCCTCCTCCTCCTTGTCTTTGAAGAACAAGAAGTATCGCTGTACATGTAGGGAAGCTGCTCTGTCAGTATTCTCATTGTTTTGTTTTTTTCACCCCCCTGGTTCGGAGAGCTGTCGACTGTGACCGCTGTTGAAAGGATGTCAGCGAGAAAGAGAGAGGGAGGTTGAGACTGGAGGATGAAAGAGGTGATAAAGGAGGGAGGGGGATGTTAAGATGGAGGTCCCTAAAGAGGGCAGAGGGAGTGATGGCATGCTTGTTTCTTTGTGCCCAAGCAAAGGTAGCAACAGCAGCAGTGAGGCGAGGTGATGGAGAGGAAAATAGCTAAGGGTAAAAAAAGCAGCTCAGTGGTGAAATGAGAAGGGCTAAAGCTGCTAATTAACCATGGCACTAGCGCTCAGTAACAGTGACAAAATTGGCCCTAGTTGGTTGTCCTTAGTAGGGGAGGCCTCATCAGTGGAATCTAGCTCATACAAGTATGGTTTATCTGTGACAACACGTCATGAAATGTGAATAATCAATATGGATTATGACTCAAACTGGAAAAACTGAGTTCCAGGCTTCAATGGTCAGAGAGAAGAAAATGTAGTGTATTTTAGCAGGATTTTCCCTTACATATGCATTAACATCAGAATATGTTGGTGGAAGTATACTGTTCAGTATTATGTCTTTCTCCTCGCCACTCAAAAAAAATGTAAAATGTGATACAGTCCTTGTTGACGCAAAAGTTTTGGCCTGAAGCAAATGTAGACAATCTGTCTAAAACACACACTCTCTTCTGAGACATATGAAGTCACCAGCTCCTTCCTTTTACACGCTAAAGTTTGATGCATGTTCCTCCGAAATCTCAACCACTCTGCACCGCCCTCCCACCAACCAGTAGAATTTGATACCTCACCAGCTTCCTACCTGCAAACACTCTCAATTGGTGTTACAGTAATTTTGGTCATCAAAAATCTGGCCAACAAATACTCCAAAATTAAAACGAGACAAACATACTAAGTAAAATGTAATATTTGGGATCGCAATTTCTTTATCAGAACATTTTTGTTCACAGACAATGTGAAGCTTCGATAGCAAACTACAGTAGTGTAAAAGATTAACAAATGGACATGTAAGCTAATTATTCTTTTGGTGTCCAACAAAAAATGCAAAACCAGTGACATTCCCATAAGCCTTGGCTTGTTAGCAAGATTGTAATTGCTGGAAGCATTGTCATTGGGAGCATGTTGGCATGCTGACATTAGCATTTAGCTCAATGCATAGCTGTGCCTCACAGAACCACTAACAAAGCTGTAGACTTTTGTCTTGTGTCTCAATTCTGAAACTTTTGTTAGTACACAGCACATGTAGTACACTGTGTACAGTACATCCATAGTATTAGTGCTTGAATTACACAGAAGTTAGTGTTATCTTAAATAGCACACAGGCATCATGTACTAACTGTACCGGAAATGCCAATGTACACAAATTGAGACAGTATTAGTCTTGTTTCATTTTAAACCCTCCAAATGGCCTGCATGCATCTGCATCTCCATAACCCCCTCTGCCCAAAAATAATTTTATTTAAATGGCTACCTATTTAACCTGGCTACATACACATCATATAGTTAAAAGTCAAACACAGTGGTAATAATCTATCATGTGCATAATCTTATCGTGTGCAAGTTAAAGCCCTGTCTTCCCCATCTGTGTGCCTTAGCCTGCCACCCAACTGTCAATGCAACAAAACCCTAGGTAACAGGGTAGATGTCAATTGTTGAACCACTCTTTGTGGGTAGTTTGTCTTGGGAGGCCCTACCTAGGCACTGTTGATCTTAAAGCATGCTCGCTGATCCCTTAGAAAACGTCAAATGTAATGCTGTCCTATGTAATCTATTACTCCCTGGGGCTGGTAGGTTTGGGAGGAGTGGCGTTGCCTAAGGCGATGTTTCAGTGGCTCCAGGTGTGTCTGATTAGTCAGTTAAAAGCAAACACTAGAGAAGCATCACACAGAAATAAAACTGTTCATCCAAGCAAAGCAGGGGGCTTATTGAAGCGGACATTTTAATCAGCTACCCAACGGGTGAGGCTGAGATGGTGTTGACTCCATTTGGTTCTGTCAAGCTGGGTTGTGGGTGATGATACCAGTTCATGTGGGCAGGTAGAGGAGGGGCAGGAGAAGCTTTGAGAAGGATAGGTGGTGACAAGGAGGTCCGGCTGCCGATGCCTAAAACAGCTGGCTTTGCATTCTGCATGAAGGGGAGGAGTCAATAGCAAGCCAAATGACAGCCATTCACTGAGATCAAAAGGACGGTAGAGTTTCTCTCCTCAGATTCAAAGATTTACAACAGATTTGGGCTCTTAGGCCCCTCAGTGTCTTCACAGTAGGGCTCTGTTTTCAGATTGAAAACAGCTCAGTTGGCGGGCTAGTGCTACTCGCTGCCATGTATTGTGCCCTCCTCATGTTTCTTCTTATCTGCATCCCTTTCATTTAAAACATAAGGTGATATCACAATTTGTATTATTTGGAAACAAAAATCTGGATAAAAATATATCCAAACTGTCTGTTTGATACCTTTTGTCCAGTTGTTTACCTTGTGCACTGGACCTACTGGCACCGGGCATATCTCCTTTGCGATCATGCTGTAACACAGCTTTCCATTGCAAATTGATGTATAGGATCTGTCAAACATCTCTCTAACTATCTAACAACTAATCAATAGGGAATTCATGGTGCGAGTTGGTGTCATCTCTCCATCTGCATTCCCACTTGTAACAGTACCACGCATATCACAGAGTTGCCAGCCATCTGCCAGTTTTTTTGCGCTCACCATTATCGTCGTTCAGATTTGTCATGCAGCTTGCGCTGAAGACACATAACATTGTATTTGCCAGTATCATGGACAAACATCTTGTTAACATTTACCACATCATTGGGAAAGAAGATGAAGAATACTTGTTAGATTTATTGTGGTAATGTTAAAACTGGTACAGAGATAACAGATAATTGTCATTTAATAATCAAAGAGTATTTTTAGAATCACAGCTTTCTATGGGTTCGACTAGCTTTGTTGTTTGTTTAATCATACTGATTTCCATTTATTTTTTTCCAGACCTAAATCGGAGAGAGAGATGACCCTAGTTTTGTCCATGAATCCATTCCTGGACCCAGAGGGAGACCCTCCGCTCTCCACATACAAGCCTATATGGGAATCGGAGCGTTGCACTAAGACCTGCCTGTCGAACCCTGCCCCACCATGCAGCTCTGAAGAGAAATTTACACAAGGTTAAGACACTAAACACAGATGTTTCTCTATTCTTTTCAGTCATTTATGACATTTATTTACTAAGTACCAAAGAAAGCTGTTCTTTCAGAATACCCTGCTGCCATTTAAGACACTTCATGAGGTTCTACTCGAGCATAACCAGGGTGACTGGTAACTTCAAAATGTATTCTTAACTAAAAGGTGTTCTGCTTGGTGTGCAGTAGCCTGGCAACAGCGTATTAGTCTAGAACCTCTTGGTGCATTTTGTTTTCCAAGGAGTGCAGGCTAAAATTAAACCTGCAACCAATCAGAGCAACAAAACGTGTGACGTAGTGCTAAGCGACACATGCAGGGGGGAAAAACACAAATTCACAAACCACAAATTACAGCTAAACAGTACACTAAAAGGTGTTTCTAAAAATATTTGAGACTGGAAAGAGTTAATACAATAACAGAATCTTGATTCATATTTGATTAGCACCGCCTAGTTTGACCGTTTAATCTGAGTTTCGTGAGCCTGGTGCTTACACTGGATGGACCTACAGTACAGTGACACTCTTCTGTCATCATAACAAACCTGCACCATTTTACATGAACAGTTATGATTGGTTGGCTAGAAATCTGTCTGACCAGTAGGGGGGCCAGACACAACTGCCAGATGAAATGAAACATGAGCTCACACATTTGTCTGGTTCCCAGGCTTTGTGTGCAGCTCAGTTCTATATTAATGTTGTTTTCTTAGCATCTTTGGCAAATTGTGTGATATTCACTTACAGTATGTCATTACAATACTTATTTTTAAATGTATATTCCGTCTGCAGAACTGCCGTGCAGGCAAGTTCCTGATCATGTTTCAGTATCAAGGATTGCATACTTCAAGAGGAAGTTTGTTGATGATGATGATGAGCCTCCGTTCAGCTTCAGGACATACTGCCAGACTGTAAGTATCGACACACTCATATTCTCACATTCAGAGTAGACCTACACAGTGTATCCTAAGTGACCTCTTTACAATGCCATACTCTTGGCCAATTATAGGTAATTGTCTCTATTAGATGTTTATGGTTTGAGTGAGGTCATGCAAATTAAAACCACATCCAATTAATTAACTCTTTAACTATAATTATTGATGGTACAAAGGCTGTCCAAAATCAACCAATATTTTCTATATGATATGATGACATAGTTTGGTAATCTTGAGATTTTTACACTTTTAAATCATCATAATTCAGAATTTTTGTTCCAACATGGACATTTCTGAGGGCACTATAGTGGATACATTCTACACCTAAAATTCCAACCCACGACTAAAATGGCAGTCAGTAAATATAGTGCACTAAATAGGGATTGACTTTGGTCCAAAATGGCTACAATCATCACTGCATGCAAGCATCATAAAGAAGTGCCCTGATAAGATTTATTATAAAAGGAGTTATGGAAAATAGATGTTTCAGAGTTGTTAATTAATGTAAAACCTAAAGTATGATAGTTGAAAAGGGGGGTTTATTTGCCTGCATATTCATCTTTTTGAGGGTTGATTTGCAATTTGATTTGCATTAATTATTAATAAAAGCAATACACACAAGTTATTTAAAATTGGTTGTGCAATGCAGTAGTATTGAATCTGGATCTCTAAGCAGGTTACTTAGATCTAATGGGACAATGTCCTTCAGGTTGCCCCAGTCTTGGAGGAGCGGGCCCATGTGCTGCGTCTCTCCCTGGAGAAATTGCGGTTCATTGACGACCCTGAGGCCTTCCTCCGACGCTCCGTCCTCGTCAACAACCTCCTTCGGCGCCTGCGAACTGAGATTCTGCTCCAAAGCACTGACTGGTGCTTCCCACCCAACCCAGCATTTACCACTGGCCCCTGCGTCCCGGCACCCACCACTAACGCTGCTCACCAGGCACTCCGCGGAGCAGTACCCAACCGGATCTGTTTAGCACCCCAAGCTGGACCGCCCTTCCGTAAGCGCTTCCGAGTGGTCCGTGGAGGACAGGGGGATCTACGCCCAGACTGTGCCCAGACATGCTGCTGCATCTATGCAGCGGCCGCTGCTGCAGGACACTATCTCCACCTCCCGTTCTCCATGTACGATGCAGCACTTTCAACCTGCCCGTCCACACCACACTCCTCCTCTTTTTTTCAGCTAGCTAGCCATAGTAAGTTAGGGCTGACAGTGGCCAGAGAAGAGCATGATGGGGAGGATGAAGATGTTGAGGAGGAGGAGGACGAGAATGAAGAGGATGAAGAGAGGGAATTGAACGAGGAGGAAGAGGAGGAAGAAGAAGAGGATGATCAAAGAGAAGCTGGGCCTTCCCTTGATGTTGTCAAGGACAAGTCAAGACTGAAAAGTAGGACTAGAAACTTGCTGGGTCACACACATACAAGGACAGAGGAGGACAACTGCATGACAGATAGGGTAGAGGAGGAAGAGGGAGAGCAAGATGAGGAGGATGAAGAGGAGGAGGAAGGAGAAGAGATAGGGCGGGTTGTGAGACCATGTCAGTGGGACTCTACTACCACAGACAGGGAGGTGCGGCGCCACAAGGTCAGCTTGTGGCACCGCAGGGCTCATAGACAATGATTGCGCTTGCTTAGAAATTATTACTATATGTTACTTACAGTACATTCTCTCTTAGAAATAAAAGTTAATGATGACGACAACTGTCATCAGTTGAAGATTATTTTTCCTCATAGCAGCAGAAGGTGTGAGTTACCTACGCTATAGTAATGCCAAGTCAGCTTTATTTTAATGGTCTAATATACTCCAGCATTGCGCACAGATGAATTCCATTCAACTATATTGTCAGTGTCATGGTGAAATAAAAAAAATACACAGACAGTTCTTGGCCACTGTTGGTACTGGGAAGTACCAAGAAGAACTACGTAGGCTAAGGTCACATATGGTGGGATCCTAAATCCCTTTGGTGAAGTGAAGGGTCTCGAAGATCATTTTCAAGCCCCACAGCACAAAACTAAAAGGTCTCTAATGGGGCTTTATGTCGTTGCACCGGTCTTGTTTCAGGACCCTAAACAAGCCTATGAAATGAAGGGTTGTGGATTAGGGGTTGTGTATGCTTCTGTGCGTGTGTTTGCAAGATATGATGTAGCATTTTTAAACTTGATTTTAAGCCGTTCTTTTTTTAAACATGGGTAACGCATAATTATGTGTTCCTGTTGATTTTGACACTGTCTCAGGCAATGGTGAGTGACTGTGCTGCAGTGGTGGCACCGTCTGTACTCAAATTATTTTAAGAGACAACAATCATAAACATTGGAAATGTTAAATCACAAGTTCAAGTGCCTTAGTGTTTTTATAGATACATGTATATTGTGTGTTAATGTAATGGTTCTTGTTACTAAGTATCTTGCATTCTAAGTGACTGCGTTTGACTTAAACAGGACACAGGCATGTCGTTAAATGCTGGTATTTCTTTTTGAGTGTATGAAAGTTCAAAGCAAACTAAATGTCCACACCCAAAATGTATTCTGTTTGTTTTACTTTAAGATGCATGTTTTCTAGCACTACCTGTCTTGACAATGCACTTCAAGGACAGTCGCTAAAGCCTTGAAAAGCTAATTGTGTTCAAATCCTCCTTTACATTAGTTAGATTCAATCCGAAAAGGTGAGGTAATGGTTGGTTTGGTAGCTCTGTCCATAGATGAGGTTTTACCAAAAAGCGAGTTGCCATCTGTCTGCAGTCTGTCACCTTTATTACAGATCTACCCGTGTAGTAAACACAACAGGACCGGTCAAACTTTCAGTGAGCTCTATTTGGAAGTTAAAGGAATAGATCAACATTTTCAGAAATTTTCTTACATGCTTTTTTGCCAAGTTAGATGAGACGAAAATCAAAATCTGCTTACCAGCACCCCTATAGCTCATTAATTAACATGTTGTGTCTCTGGTTTTACTGTGTTACTTCCTGGGGCCAGATGCATGAAACTCTGTGTAGATTCAGGACTCAAACTGTTTATGCACATAAACAGAAATATGCATACGTATTATTTCCTACAGATTTATAAGTATGTCTGTTTTTGTTTCATAATTCTCAATAATTGTGGAGCTGGGTGCACACACACAAGATTTGAGATAGCGTGATCTTGGACACACACAATATCACACTGATTTCCACACCCACAGACAGAAATAAATTTACAAATGCCCTTAAACATCCATTTAAATATTAATACTTGTGCCCACTTCACCACTCATTACACCTGTCACGTTCTTACTTTATAAATGCCGGATTATGTGGCAATAGGCTTACGCAAGATACAATGTGTTAATAAACATGCAAGCTTAAGTCGAGAAAGAGAATCCAAGTATTCTCAATGAAATCAGGGTGGTTGCAGAACATTGTCAAAACATTGGTTAGTATATATGTAATTTTAAAATAAAAGGACCCATTTCAACATGCATGCATGTTCACGCATACCACGTCTTGCAGGAGCTGACAGACCATTTACTACTTGACTAAAAAACACCAATCAAGGACAGATACAATACAAAACCAGTTATTTACGTACATATGCCTTTCTGTCATGATGGCCTGATCAGTGGTTTCTTGTTTTTTGGTGTGTCTCGCCTGAAGATTAGGGTCCTCGTACTGATGACAAACCCAAACCAAAGTTGTTTAAAAATTTAAAGATTATATCAGCAGTGTTTTTCTTCTTTGTGACGTACCATAAGGTACAAGAATTGGATGGTCTCAGTTGGTTTATTAGGTGGAATTATTCCTACCTAGCCACTTGTCCATCTTTCTTTCGGATGTACAAAACAACATTTTTTGATTGCCTACCTGTTTTAGCATCGGTGACACATCTTCAACTAAACAACTCGAGTACCAGCCTATTTAATTTGTCTGAACCCTAAATGATAAAACCCAGTGATTATCGGTGGTATTTTTTAAAGATGAAAAACTTTGACAAAGCAGTATTTGTTTCTGAGCCAAGAACATGTAACTGCATTGTCTGTTATTAAAAAACAAAAGAGCGAGACTGCTCTGATAATTTTATGTAATGTTCTGTGACAAGTGTAAAGATCAGTAAAAGAAATGTTAAAAAGATCTTGTTTCCTCCTTTATTCCTTTTACATTACACACTACAATCAATGTTCCTTTTTAGTTCACAGTACAATGATGTTTGTGTGTGTGTGTGTGTGTGTGTGTGTGTGTGTGTGTGTGTGTGTGTGTGTGTCTGTCTGTCTGCTTATTGTCTTGCTTCCCATCCTGTCTGCTGTTCAGTGGAGTGCAGTACCACAGCTTATTGCACTCGCCAAATGTCTCTCAGGTGTCACTTTGCGGCTCAATTCTTGTTAATCTTTTTGACATTACACTCAGAGCAGTCACCTCCACACTCTACCCTACACCCCTGTCATATCTATTGTACCTCTAAAACACACACTTCTACTTGTATCCCATACAACCTAGACATAAGCCAGGGACAATTTAAAAAATATATAATTCCTTACTCATGATTACTTGTTATTATGACGGTTAAAGACTGTGCTGTGTGTGCATCCACTGGAATTACTGGGCTTTAAGTTAAATGTTCCTTTGATCCAGTAATAGTGTTCACCATGTGCACCCTAATTACTGGATTACTCCTTATACTGTGCAGGTTTTGTATGACATTGCTCTGGATTGCTTGAAAGCAGCTCTGTGTGTGTGTGTGTGTGTGTGTGTGCGCGCTGCAACAGTGTGTAGAGGTTAAATCACAGGGTCTGAACATCTTGACAGCTCTGTTGCGAGGTGAGGATGGAAGATCATCTTTTCATTACACTTTTGCAACATGGTTGTGTGTATCCTGCTGCTCACACTGCCCCCACCTTTCTTTGCTGCTACTTCACATTCCTCACTATCACTGTCTTGCATTTCACTGCACTCACTATTACAAGACTGACTGTTTTTTTAATTGGAATTAAAAAACAACAGAAATTGTATTGACATTTCTTTACATGTTACATGTTTATTTAATACCATATGACAATGCAAATTTAAAGTGACTCATTTAAATGTATACCAGAAATTACTTTTTAGTCATTATATATTGTAATGTGTGTACCACCTTTTTTTAAAGATCAGCTCTTCCCCCACAGCACTGTCAGATGAACTAAAGCACCCCCTTCATTAACACCAATACAATATATTGTTAAATATATATAAGTGGATAATATTTTTAATACATTTTTCATACATTTGGACTAGTAATGTTGAAGTCGGTCAGTGTCAGAACCTGTATGTTTCAACCATGTATCCATTACACTATTATTGCACTTTTTCTTCATTAGTGTTCCCTATCTATTATGTACCTACTATCACCATTTATTCATTCATGTTTTACTATGGATGTATGATTGTAAGACTTCCCTGCTCACTTGTTTTTACACATTAAATTGCAACACTTGCCAGCTGACTTTATCCATGGATTTTTTAAATAATCAAATCATTAATTTGTTCAAATTGGTTGAGCTATTCTGCAATCTTTCCACTAACACCCTGGCAACAGTAGAAGTACTCCTGGGATACCAGTCCACCTGGTTGGGAATCACAGTTCTACACAATAGTGTACAATCACCATTACATTACCTATAACATCATAAATATTTAGTATACAATCGTACATCATTCATAGTTATAAATATAGCATGTAGTCAAACCAGCAAGGGCATGTTGGCCATTGTTACAACTACTGTGTCTGTGTTTGAAAACTGTATGCATGTCTGCATACATAATACAATGCTCTCTATCTCCTTTTGTCCCTTCATCCGTTCTTCTCCCCATGCCTAAGGCAAAGATGGGGACTTGCCAAATACACACACACACACACACACACACACACACAGTTGGGTGAGTGCTGAGGAGAGGGGAGCTGTCATTTGTCAACAAGGAACTTTGGCAGCTCACCGTTGCCATGGGAACTGTCTGTTGCTGAGGACTGGTTTTGCATCACAAGGTCCTCAATTTGGCTCCAAAGCCTCGGAGGTCCCACCCCTCCTCCACCCGCCTCACCTCCGTCTCACACAGCATCAAACATATTGTCAGAATGTTATATTCTTTTTTTCCTCCCTGTTCTGCTGTCTTTCACCTCACAGACAGAATTCCTCTGTTTCATTCCCCTATCAGGTCTTCTCATTAGCAGGAAGATTTCTATCTGCTGTTTGATTTACAACAGATAGAAAGATACTGTAGACAGATGAGTGTGTCTTCTAGATTTATTCAGTTGTCTATAAAATGTCAGAATATTACAAAATATGCCTATCACAGTTACTTAGAGCCCAATGTGATATCTTTAACTGTCTACTTTTGTCCAACCAACATCTGAAACTGAAAAAATATTCAACTGATGATTCCACTAATTGTTACAGTTCTAAAGTTGAGCATCAGCATTAAAACACAAAAAGTAGAATTCTACAGTATCAGTATTAAGTTCTGAGCTACTAGAATCAATACAAACAGAAAATGTTAAACTACGTGCCGGACACATAAATACTGTTTCACACTTTGCATCTATGCTGCTGTTGTGTTCATACACACAGAGATCACATCATAAAGTCAGAGAATTGACACAATAAAGAATTTTTATTTACCACTAAAAATTGGAAATGCCTTATGTTTGCTAACTCATTTCGTGGTAATAAAAATCCATTCAGTAGCCTATTAATGATGTACCTCATAAATCATGACAAATGGCTCTCCAGTATTGTATATAGCAATACATTGGCAGCTTTACCTGAATGCTGCAGTATCACTATCAATGACCCTAGCCCTGGTATTACTTGGTGTTATATCTGAACCATATTTTATGGTATTGCCCACCCATAATAGAATATGTGACTTCATTAAGATTGGTTCTTTTACCTTCTCAGATTCTTTGTGTATATGAAAATGTTGCAAAACTTTGTGACAAAGGAGCTTGTTCCCTTTGTAAAGATGAGTGACAAGTATGCCTGCTATTAAAATTAAAATCCAAATGATTGCAATCATTAGAAAACTGTTGATACTGGGCAATATTATAGAGATCAGATATAAAGATCAGATGAGATCAGAGAGGATATGATACACACACCCACAATGCACTGTTGTATTAAACAAGGACTACAGCAATTATTTGCCCTCTGCAAGTGCTTCCAGATTATTATGCCTGAATTATTTTCATCCATGTCACTGCAGCTCAAGCCCAACAAGTCAATCCCTATAGTATCAATTTGATTCAGCTTACATAACAACCACTGTCTGGCTGTTGTTGATGTTTCTGGGTCTCTCCCTCCAGCATAATGCGCCTGTTTCTCCAGTGTAGAAAAAAGCTGTTGGTATTTGATAAACACTTGCAATGTGGAGGATGTCCTCAATCCTTGACTGTGAAGCACACTCCTTTCCCCAAACAGTCGATCTTTCACGGTACTACGACAAAGTTGTGTATGAATTGTGACTGGAGATGGAAGAGATGCATTTTATCGGCTATGACACCTGAATTTTAAAGATTTTTGGTGTCATTAACTAAAAACTGGAAAGAACAATATATTGTCTTGCTTGCCTAATTATGCATGTTGCTGTCTCATAACAGATAAGCATAACAGAAGACTGTGTACATACAATGCACACAAGCTTACTGCTTGCCCCATTTAGCTCTTTGCAACATTACTCTAATTGACCCAAGAGCAGAGCAAAAATAAAGTCTGTCGCCATTGCCTGAAGATGATAACCTTTCCGTTTTTCTCCATATATAAAGTATTGTGTTCCATTTCAAAGGCTGCCTTTTGTAAAAGTCTGGAAAAAAACATAAATCAACTGTATTTACTTAAAGCTGCACTACTCAATTCTTCAACATAGGCGACTGTGGATCAGAAGTAGAGTGGGTCGGCACTCACCCACAAAACTGATGGTCCAACCCGTGTATGATTGTATGTGAAAAATAACATTTGTTCTTAAATAAAAAAAAAATAGACTATATCTTTATGTCATTGTTTCAGAAGAACGAAACAGTAACAGAAATATAAAACTGAAATAGTAAAAGTAAAGTATAGTAAAATATTAAATAACAAACTGACATAAAATAGGATAGTGATAGGGACTTGTTTTTCTTCACCCACTGGAGAAACAAAACCATGCAAAATAAATGGCCTAAAAGCCTTGTCAATTTGGTCTTTTTGTGCATTAACCAGATTCACATTTTTGCGGGGTGTAGAAGAAGAAGTTAGCTTGCCTATAACGCGAAAGCGCATTTTGGGTTCCTTCATAAATCAATCACAGGCTAAAAAAAACAACTAATAGACCTGAGTCAGAAAACTTAACAACTGTAAGTGAAAGAAGTAGCAGCAGCACCTCTACACCTGTCACTCCCTCAGCGACCCTGCTAGCAACAGACGACGAGGCAGCTAACTTTTGATTTAATTTAATTCAGTGATGTGTTTTATACCCTTGTATTTTGTGGCTCAGTGGTTGAGCTTGTAGGAGGCCTATTCTGTACCAATGCTGTAGTTTTGTGCCTATATCCTGTGTTACCTATGCCTAGTTTTGCCCTGTCTTGGGTTTTGGATTTCATTCTTGTTTTAGTTTTTCCGCTTGTGGAGCGTTGTGATGGATGTGTGGTGGTTGACTTTGGCTGAAATTGTCACTCTTGAAAATTTGTCAGCACCCCCAACTCAAAATATGTTCCCGCGGCCATGCCCAGGTGGGAGGTTTTAGAGTTATTTTAAGGGAAAGCAGGCAATGTGCACAAGGCCACACCCTGTCTGAAGACTGATATCTTTGGCAACAATTCACAAGTTTCCTGTCGAGGCTCTGAATCACTCTCCTTGTTTCAGCATGTAGCGGCAATGAGACCTGACAGACCTGAGAGAAAGAATGAGGTTACATGTTGGAGGAGGGGAGAGAACAGCCTGAGAGCATCTACAACATGTCCTCCTTTAACCTTGTTCTATATCTGTCCTGCCACATCCCCGTTTATCCTCCACACCAACTGTACAACCCCTGGGATCAGCTGATAGGCTACACATCTCTCTACCCATGGCCCACTGTGCTATTATTTTAAGTCATAGTAGATAGGGAATCTGAAAGGATGGGATGAAGTGACAGAAATGTGAAAAACTGGCAATAGAGGAAAACATGGCAACCCTTGATATGAAGATGTTGGCTTTGATCTAAAACGTTTAGTCTTTCCCTGCTTTAACGAACTGTTTTCGCTCTTCTCTTCTGACTTTAAAATGTCAACCATTTTCCCTCTTTGCGATGCTTTTATTATATGAGGCAAGCCAGGTCATCTTTGTCTGATTAATGCCACTCTCCATGTCCCTCGGCTTGTTGTCTCCGACCCAAAGCATGGTTTGACTCCAAACGAAGCGCTTGTGTTTTGAAGCACACATGAATGGTGCAACCAAGCTGAAAGACGATGCAGACAGAAGGAATTCAACTTTAACAACAATACTACAGTAATTGGATTGTAAACATCATTTGTCTGTGATACACTGTCAAGTGGTCAATTTGCTACCAAACATCTATCCCCTTTATCCTCGCTCTAACAAGGCAACGCAACAAACGCTAACTTTTTCGCTGGCAGCTTGTGACAGCAGGATACAGTTGAGTTAGTTTGAACATTAAAGTTCAACGTTCTTTCCACTAGATAAGAAGATCATGCCTGGACGCATGTACACAAGCTTAGCCTAGCACAAAAACTAGCCTGCTAGCCTGTCTAAAGGTTAGACAAATCTGCCTACTAGCACCTTTGAAGCTTAGAATATTGGTTGTTTAATTCGAACAAAAACCAAAGTGTAAAAACTGGGCTACAAATTGCTAAATCCCTACAGCTAAATAGGTGTTATAGCCTCATATTTGCCTCCTACTGGCACACAACGTTTTATCTGGTTTTATCGCAGTGCATGGTGTGCACCTTTCAAGACAGCTAGCATCAGTATATTAATGAGCTAATGCCCAAGGACTTAAAATGTCAAAGGACATATGGCTGGGAATTATATATATTGAATGCATTTATTGTATTTATATATATTATTTATATGTATTTTTTTTCAAAGTTTGCTATTTTTAGCATGTAGCCTGTCGGCGGTGGCTAAAATATTACACTCCCTCCCATCCCATCGTGGTTCTAGAAGACGTGGACCTCTCTTTTCGCCGGGACTTGGCTTGGACCTTGCAGTGCTGGTGCCATTTAACCAGGTGACTCTTTTTCTGTGTGCCAATCTGACGGCCACAATCTGCTTTATAATGAAACATGCACAAGTTGAAGGAGCCAATGGGATTACGTTTCACTAGGATTGTACCTCATACAATTTCATGTGACAAATAAAATTGATTGCTTAAAATAAATAGAATTGATTGATTCATCAGTGACACACTGAGACAGTGACCTACAAACCTGCCCTGCACCTTGGATTTTCAAAGACCGTTTTAACCAGAAGTGTACCAGGCCCTCCAAAGCAAGCAAATCTTGAACCTCAGCTTGTTTTTCAGTTTTATTTACAGCTGAAATGTCCACAAAGATTTTTTTTTCACATGCAATTCCAAGATTTCACACACAATTCAAGCCTCAGCTGGCTGTATCCAGATAAGAAGCCTCGGTGAAAACCTTTCAGTTTACCAGCATTCATCATATTACTGTAAAGCTATGACTCAGATGGCCCTCTGAGTCATTCATACTGCTCTTCTCAGCCTCAAATGACCTTAAACTTCAGACTCTAATTGGCACGCATGCTAAATTCTTATTAGCTGGCTTCTTTGTCTCCTTTGTGTTGTGGTTAAGTTAAGAATTATGGTTCCCAATGTAACCAATTAAAGTCCAGAAAAGCATGGAGCTTTTGCATCAGGAAAGGTCAAAAGGACATTGATGAACCATATGCAATACCATTATAGTGAATATGGAGGAAAAAAAGCAAAGAGTTAAGTTTTGAACACTTTTAGTTATTACTAGAGAAACATTGACTGGAATTGGTGTTTTTTTTTTCTTTATTGTCTAGCAGAACTGTTATAAATAATCAGAAGTGATGATAACATTAATGTCAAAACTTCTTTTCACAGCAACTTGCACCAGTTTCTCTTAGCTTTTATCTAATTTCAGTTCTGCTCAAACCCCTACCTTTGCATTAATTTAAAGTAAAGGACAGGATGCGTGCCATTTTTGTCTTATCAGTTATCACTCCCACTCATAACCAGGGTTTGAATTAGAGCCATGGAGAAAATACCTCCTACGTATTGATCTACCATTGAAAAAGCATTTTAAAAGCAATATCACCCAAAGAAAAGAGGAAAGAGATTAAAAACAGATTTAATGTGATTTTCCAGTGGCTTTACAAAATGCATCAACAAACTGTTGTACAGCAAAAAAGGGGGCTTTGTTGAACACCCTCTACACATTCAATACAAAAGTAGTTTGGTTAGATCAAAACAAAGTATCTGGCCTTTCTGGGAACACAAATCATGCTTTAAATAAAAAGAGAATGTCTCATCTTGGCGAGGACAATCAAACTTCCCACAGTCCAAACAAACAGAAAGTATGACAAAAGAAGTCCAAGTCCTAACCACAATATAAATTTATGGAAGATGGTATTGAAACAATACCAAAATCCCAACTACCAAACTTTCCTCTGGTAGTATAACTACATAGCAATTACACAGATGAAAACATATGTCTATTAAGTGCGTTAGAGAGAATATGACATGACTGACACTACAACCAACTGTCTCTAAACATTACTAAGACACATAAAGCATTGTATTATACTGATAGAAATAAATTAGCCTGATATGGTTTTGAGGCCAATAAGAAAGGTTCAAGGAAGTCTCTTTGTCTGAGGTAACACTACAAGCACGTCTGCTGTTTGATTTATGTGTTGTGCCTCTTGTGACACTCAATAAGTCAGTCAATCTAAAAGCCTTTTCACTGATGGTAAAAAAAACAACATCAGATTCCTTACTGTCGGCAGTTGGCCTCTCCAACATATGATGGTAGCCTTTGATAATGTGGAAGTTATTCAGTCTCAAAACAATAGACTTCAAATGGAGGAAAAACCTTGTCCAACCTCCACAGTCTGGAAGTTAAAGTGCTGTGAACCTAACCAGCATTACTTGCTATGCTAGCCTCTGAGCCTCTTATTTACCAACAAACTTTCCTGACTTACATGATCACATCACATGCATTATTATTTCAGTGGCATTTCACAGACTATTTCTTGGCAAATCTGGTAAAAAAAAAAAAATAAAGTTGTATTTTATTGCCCAGTTGCAGGCAAGTGAAATGCTAGAGTAGTGGCAGCTTGTTAATTTCCAGATTAGTCTATACAGAAAAGACCTGTAGAATGAAGGCCTGTCTCCAAAAAATTACATAACATGTCCCTTATTAAGTTTGTGTTTAATGTATCACAAATACATTTCTAATCAAAGAGTGTGGAGGGATGGATCAGGATATTCACTCGGGGAGACTGCTGTTGTGTGAAAACAAAAGTCAATGTTGACTGTTTATGCTACTTACATAACATACTTAACTTATGTACATAACTTAAATTACATAACAAACATACTTGGTTTAACCCAAACCATTTTTTTCAAAACCTAAGTTTTAATTCATCATTAATGCCTTCAAAACAACCGTTTTGAAATGTATGCCCATCACTGGAAAATGTGTTTACCTCGAAACATAACTGAGGATGCAGTTCTGTTATAATCCTAATCACAAGAAATTTGATAATTTTTAATTTAATATTAGTTGTCTGTAGGGGTTGGATCGTAATATTTCTATAAAAGACCTTTATTGAATTTACTGACCATATTCATGTTCCCCAAAGGACAAACCATTTCAACCTAGTCAAATTGACTTTTTACTTGTAAAACATAACATTTGGATGGAAAATAGGTATTATATATTAATGTAATATGAGTTTTACTTTTCTTTACGCCATGGCGAGTTTACCACTCTACTCAGTCTACAATGTTTACTGGCTTAGAGTGTTATTCTTCCTTAACATTTAAAACCTGTGTTTTAATATTGTGCTTCTGTAGGAGTGACATGCCAGGAGGAAAAACTTCTCCCTATGAAAATGTTATGTGATGATGTTCATACATGTGTGTGTGGTGTGGAAGGGTAGGTTGTACTGTACTGTATGCCATTAGGAGAGCTCACCATGTGGCAGCAGTTAGGAGAATTAGTGTAGTTACACTGGTGTGTAGAAATGGATATCCAGACTTCCCATCATCCTCTCTTTGGGCAAACACTTCACAGCTCCCGTTGGAACCGACAAAACTTCTGAACAAAAGGCGCAGTGTACTCAGGACTGTCACTGCCATGACCAAAGTGAGCGTTTGCCAGTGTGTGTCTCCTTTGTGCGCATAGGAGTTACACCTTTCACGTGTGTGTTTGTGTGTGAAAGTGACATCTATATGTTCATTTCTGCATGTGAGCAGGTTTGTTTGGTTGTGTGTGCAGACTGCTCTATTTCTCAGAAAACTGAAGACACATTCTTTGAGTGGTGGGCAGCCCAGAGGAAGTAGAGGAGCTTTCAAATGCTATGACAAGTTCGCTCTTTAACTTGGAGAGCCTGACTGTTATTTCTAACCTGTGGCAAGTTGGCAACACTCCGAAACAAATCAGGACCATTGGGAGGAAAACCAAGCAGAAGGAATGAATGAGAAGTTGGGGGGTAATTAAAGATAGACACAGACAGAAAGAAAGTTAGACCTCAAGCACCAAAACTTTTAGGGATTAACAGAAAAAAACAACACACAGGGTGTTATAAAGAGGCCTAGACTCATGACTCAACTGTCATGACTCAAAGAACAGTCCCATTGAAAACCTCTGGATTGTACACACACACACACACACACACACACACACACATATACACACACTCACTGAATGTTGGGTTTGTATTTGTGTGAAATTGTGTCCCCATGAATGTGTTTCTGTGTGAGTGTATATGTGCAAATACATGCGCATAAAAGAACTGTGTGTCTTAAAAAGTTGTAGTATAGTGTGTAGTATAGTATAGTATGTGGCAAAAACGTCATAAAAACGTAGTAGTATTAAAGTCAAAGTATAGTATGCCATCAAAAGTCAAAAAGTAATAAAATAAAATGTCATAAACTGTCAGAAAAGTCATGGTATAGTATGTCATAAAAAGGTTTTATAGTATTAAATATCACTATAAAAGTAATAATCTGGAATGTCATAAAAGTTCATAAAATGCCATAGTATAGTATGTCATAAAAAGGTTTTAAAAACGTCATAGTATAGTATGTCATAAAAAAGTTTATAAAAAATCATAATATAGTATTTCATAAAATTAAAAAAGTCATGGAAATGAAAAGTCAAAAAGTCAAAATATAGAATGTCATAAAACTGCATAAAGTCATAGTATATAATATCATAAAAAGTCTATATATTATGTAATAAAAAAATCACAGTATAGTGTGTCATAAAACGTCATAAAAATGTCTTAAAATGTTACAAAAGTATGTCATTAAAAGTCATAGTATATTATAAAAAAGTCAAAAAACAATAATATAGTATCTTATAAAAAGTAATAAAAATGACGTCAAAAAGGTCAAAAAATTAATAGTTTATAATGTCATAAAAAGTCATAATATAGTATGTCATGTCCCGTCCCTGTGTCAAGTTATTGTTTTTAAGTTTGTTTTTTCTATTTCCTGTTTTATTTTGAAGGTTCTCTGTTCCGCCTTGTGTTGTGTTGTTTTACTTCCTGTTGTATAACATATAGCATAGCTCCCATGGAGCCATTTTAATGCTGCGAAGCCACACCTGCAGTCAGCATCCCATTGACTGCCATTCATTTTGGCGCCACTTTGACAGTGAACTTTACATCTGAAGCATTTCAAGACTCTATGTGTAAAATGTATAAAATGTATTCTCTTGGCACAGCTACTAGAAGACTAACATCTTTCAGACACGTTTCCCATGTCACAAAAAGTCGTCAAGACTTTTTTCCACTTTTCTCCACATACTATGCCATGACGTTTTTTTGTCACTTTTTCAACATACTATGGCTTTTATTTTATTTATTTACAAAACTATGGCTTTTTTCAACCTACTATACTATGGCTTTTTATCACTTTTTCGACATTGTATTCTCTGACTTTTTCATGACTTTTTTTTGACATACTATACTATGGCTTATTTAGACATACTATAGTATTGCTTTTTTTTCGACATACTATACTATGGCTTTTTTACTTTTTTTCCGACATACTATTCTATGACTTTTTTTTTAACATACTATGCTATGAGCTTTTTTCTTACTTTTTTTAATCACCTTTTTTTGACTCATAATAGTATGGCATTTTTATCACTTTTTTCCACATAAGAAACTCTATGGCCTGTGGCTGTGAGGTAAAATGGTTGTATCATGACAGCAAGGTTGCAATTCCAGGCTTTTCAGTGGCACTGCCTTCTTTATCATTTGTTTTTTTTTACATACTATAATGTGACTTTTTCCACTTACTATACTATGACATTACTTCGACAGACTATACTATGAGCTTTTTTCGACATATGGCTTTTTTAAAATCATTTCTTGACATACTATACAATGTTTGTTTTTGTTTTTTTACATTTTTCGACGTAGTATACTATGAGTTTTTAACACTTTTTGACATACTGTACTATGGCTTTTTTCACTTTTTTCAACATGCTATGCTGTGACTTTATTTTGACATACTATACTATGAGCTTTTTTCTTACTTATTTTGTTTATCACTTTTTTGATATACTATAGTATAGCGTTCTTTTTTGATATACAATACCATGGCTTTTTTTAACATACTATATAATGGCTTATTTAGACATACTGTAGCATAGCGTTTTCATCACTTTTTTTCAACATACGAGGCATGGCTTTCTTCACTTTTTTGACATGCTATGACGTTTTTATCACTTTTTTCAACATATTATATTTTTTTTCATTGACTTTTTATGTGAGGTAAAATGGTTATATCATGACTCCAAAGTTGACTGTTCAATTCCTGGCTTTTTTACTTGCTCATGACTTTAACATACTATACTATGACTTTTTATGTGAGGTAAAATGGCTGTATCATGACTGCAAGGTTGGCATATTACAGCATGGTGTTTTTATTACCTTTTTTTCAACATACATTAACATGTTTTTTTTTCCATGTTGCTACCTCTGTGTCCTGTGGCTGTGAGGTAAAATGGTTGAATAGTGATCATAAGGTTCATTGTTCAAACCCAGGTTTGTGAGATTATTTTCATAAATTCTTTTCAAAATACTATGATATGGCTTTTTTCAACATACTATACCATGACTTTTTTCAACATACTATACCATGACTTTTTTCAACATACTATACTATGGCTTTTCAACATACTATACTATGACTTTTTTCAACATACTATACTATGACTTTTTTTGACATACTATACTATGGCTTTTTTTCACCTTTTTCGACATACTATACTATGACTTTTTGACATACTATACTATGACTTTTTTCGACATACTATACTATGACTTTTTTTTACTATTAAAAAAATCACTATAAATCACTTTTTTTCAACACACAATGCTATTGCTTTTTTCTTCCCAACTTGTTCTATGATTGGTGGCTGTGAGGTAAATTGAATTTATCACAACCACAAGGTTGTCTGTTCAATCCCAGGCTTAACTGTCTTTCTTTTAAATAATATGATGTGACTTTTTTCAACATAACATGCTATGACTTTTTTTTAAATCACTTTTTTAACATACAAGGCTATTGCTTTTTTACGTTTTACGACATACTATAGTATGGCGTTTTTAAATCACTTTTTGACATACTATAATATTACTTTTTTATGGCTTTCATCTTTCACTTTCAACATACTATACTATGGCTTTTTTTTCACCTTTTTGACAAACTATACTATGACTTTTTTAATTTAATTTTTTGACATACTATACTATGACTTTTTTCGACATACTATACTATGACTTTTTTTAATTTAATTTTTCGACATACTATACTATGACTTTTTTCGACCTACTATACTATGACTTTTTTCGACATACTATACTATGGCTGTTTGATCACCTTTTTAACATACTATACTATGACATTTTTCGACATACTATAGTATGACTTTTTTAATTTATTTTTTCATCATACTATACTATGGCTTTTTTGACATACTATATTATGGTTTTTTCACTTTTTTCAACATACTATACTATGACTTTTTATCACATTTATCTACATATTATATACTATGGCTTTTTTCACTTTTTACGACATACTATACTATGGCTTTTTTCACTTTTTTGATATACAATACTATGGCTGTTTTTCAACATTCTATATTATGGCTTTTTCACTTTTTTCAACATACTATACTATAACTTTTTTATGTGAGGTAAAATAGTTATATCATGACTGCAAGGTTGGCTGTTCAATTCCATGGTTTTCTGTGTCATTGGCTTTTTTATCACTTTTTTTGACACTCTTTCTGACTTTTTTCACAAACTATACTATGACATTATTTCGACATACTATGTTATGAGCTTTTTTTGACATAATATATTATGACATTTTTCACTTTTTTCAACATAGCATCCTATGGCTTTTTTAACACCTTTTTGACATACTATACTATGACTTTTTCGACATACTATACTATAACTTTTTTGACATACTATACTATGACTTTTTTCGACATACTATACTATGGCTTTTTTATGGCTTTCATCAACATAATATACTATGACTTTTTTCGACATACTATACTATGACTTTTTCGACATACTATACTATGGCTTCTTTTCACCTTTTTGACATACTATACCATGACTTTTTTCGACATACTATACCATGAGCTTTTTTTTACTATTAAAAAATCACTATAAATCACTTTTTTTCAACACACAATGCTATTGCTTTTTTCTTCCTAACTTATTCTATGATTGGTGGCTGTGAGGTAAATTGAATTCATCGTAACCACAAGGTTGTCTGTTCAATCCCAGGCTTATCTGTATTTCTTTTAAATAATATGATGTGACTTTTTTCAACATAATATGCTATGACTTTTTTTTAATCACTTTTTTAACATACAAGGCTATTGGGACATACTATAGTATGGCTTTAAATCACTTTTGACATACTATAATATTACTTTATGGCTTTCATCTTTCACTTTCAACATACTATACTATGGCTTTTTTTTCACCTTTTTGACAAACTATACTATGACTTTTTTAATTTAATTTTTTGACATACTATACTATGACTTTTTTTGACATACTATACTATGACTTTTTTCGACATACTATACTAAGGCTTTTTGATCACCTTTTTAACATACTATACTATGACATTTTTCGACATACTATAGTATGACTTTTTTAATTTATTTTTTCATCATACTATACTATGACTTTTTATCACATTTATCTACATATTATATACTATGGCTTTTTTCACTTTTTTGATATACAATACTATGGCTGTTTTTCGACATTCTATATTATGGCTTTTTCACTTTTTTCAACATACTATACTATAACTTTTTTATGTGAGGTAAAATAGTTATATCATGACTGCAAGGTTGGCTGTTCAATTCCATGGTTTTCTGTGTCATTGGCTTTTTTATCACTTTTTTTGACACTCTTTCTGACTTTTTTCACAAACTATACTATGACATTATTTCGACATACTATGTTATGAGCTTTTTTTGACATAATATATTATGACATTTTTTCACTTTTTTCGACATAGCATCCTATGGCTTTTTTAACACCTTTTTGACATACTATACTATGACTTTTTCGACATACTATACTATAACTTTTTTGACATACTATACTATGACTTTTTTCGACATACTATACTATGACTTTTTTCGACATACTATACTATGACTTTTTCGACATACTATACTATGACTTTTTTCGACATACTATACTATGGCTTTTTTTTACTATTAAAAAATCACTATAAATCACTTTTTTTCAACACACAATGCTATTGCTTTTTTCTTCCTAACTTGTTCTATGATTGGTGGCTGTGAGGTAAATTGAATTTATCACAACCACAAGATTGTCTGTCCAATCCCAGGCTTATCTGTCTTTTTTTTAAATAATATGATGTGACTTTTTTCAACATAATATGCTATGACTTTTTTTAATCACTTTTTTAACATACAAGGCTATGGCTTTTTTTGTATTTTGACATACTATAGTATGGCGTTTTTAAATCACTTTTTGACATACTATAATATTACTTTTTTATGGCTTTCATCAACATACTATACTATGACTTTTTTCGACATACTATACTATGGCTTTTTTTCACCTTTTTGACATACTATGCTATGACTTTTTTAATTTAATTTTTCGACATACTATACTATGACTTTTTTCGACATTCTATACTATGGCTTTTTTTTACTATTAAAAAATCACTATAAATCACTTTTTTTCAACACACAATGCTATTGCTTTTTTCTTCCCAACTTATTCTATGATTGGTGGCTGTGAGGTAAATTGAATTTATCACAACCACAAGGTTGTCTGTTCAATCCCAGGCTTATCTGTCTTTCTTTTAAATAATATGATGTGACTTTTTTCAACATAATATACTATGACTTTTTTTTAATCACTTTCTTAACATACAAGGCTATTGCTTTTTTACGTTTTACGACATACTATAGTATGGCGTTTTTAAATCACTTTTTGACATACTATAATATTACTTTTTTATGGCTTTCATCTTTCACTTTCAACATACTATACTATGGCTTTTTTTTCACCTTTTTGACAAACTATACTATGACTTTTTTAATTTAATTTTTTGACATACTATACTATGACTTTTTTAATTTAATTTTTCGACATACTATACTATGACTTTTTTCGACCTACTATACTATGACTTTTTTCGACATACTATACTATGGCTTTTTGATCACCTTTTTAACATACTATACTATGACATTTTTCGACATACTATAGTATGACTTTTTTAATTTATTTTTTCATCATACTATACTATGGGTTTTTTGACATACTATATTATGGGTTTTTTCACTTTTTTCAACATACTATACTATGACTTTTTATCACATTTATCTACATATTATATACTATGGCTTTTTTCACTTTTTACGACATACTATACTATGGCTTTTTTCACTTTTTTGATATACAATACTATGTCTTTTTTTTCAACATTCTATATTATAACTTTTTTATGTGAGGTAAAATAGTTATATCATGACTGCAAGGTTGGCTGTTCAATTCCATGGTTTTCTGTGTCATTGGCTTTTTTATCACTTTTTTTGACACACTTTCTGACTTTTTTCACAAACTTTACTATGACATTATTTCGACATACTATGTTATGAGCTTTTTTTGACATAATATATTATGACACTTTTTCACTTTTTTCGACATAATATATTATGACATTTTTTCACTTTTTTCGACATAGCATACTATGGCTTTTTTAACACCTTTTTGACATACTATACTATGACTTTTTTGACATACTACACTATGACTTTTTTCGACATACTATACTATGACTTTTTTTGACATACTATAATATGACTTTTTTTGACATACTATACTATGACTTTTTTCGACATACTATACTATGACTTTTTTCGACATACTATACTATGACTTTTTTCGACATACTCTACTATGGCTTTTTTTTACTATTAAAAAAATCACTATAAATCACTTTTTTTCAACACACAATGCTATTGCTTTTTTCTTCCCTGCTCATTCTGATTGGTGGCTGTGAGGTAAATTGAATTTATCACAACCACAAGGTTGTCTGTTCAATCCCAGGCTTATCTGTCTCTTTTTTAAATAATATGATGTGACTTTTTTCAACATAATATGCTATGACTTTTTTTTAATCACTTTTCTTAACATACAAGGCTATGGCTTTTTTTTGTTTTTTGACATACTATAGTCTGGCGTTTTTAAATCACTTTTTGACATACTATACTATGACTTTTTTATGGCTTTCATCAACATACTATACTATGACTTTTTTTGACATACTATACTATGACTTTTTTTGACATACTATACTATGGCTTTTTTTTACTATTAAAAAAATCACTATAAATCACTTTTTTTCAACACACAATGCTATTGCTTTTTTCGTCCTAACATCTTCTATGATTGGTGGCTGTGAGGTAAATTGAATTTATCACAACCACAAGGTTGTCTGTTCAATCCCAGGCTTAACTGTCTTTTTTAAATAATATGATGTGACTTTTTTCAACATAATATGCTATGACTTTTTTTTATCACTTTTTTTAACAATCAGGGCTATGGCTTTTTACGTTTTTTGACATACTATAGTATGGCGTTTTTTAATCACTTTTTGACATACTATACAATGAATTTTTTAATTAAATTTTTCGACATACTATACTATGACTTTTTCAACATACTATACTATGACTTTTTTGACATACTATACTATGACTTTTTTAATTTATTTTTTCATCGTACTATACTATGGCTTTTTTGACATACTATATTATGGATTTTTTCACTTTTTTCAACATACTATACTATGACTTTTTATCACATTTCTCTACATATTATATACGATGGCTTTTTTCAGTTTTTACGACATACTATACTATGGCTTTTTTTCACTTTTTTGATATACAATACTATGGCTTTTTTATGTGAGGTAAAATAGTCAATTCCAGTGTCATTGGCTTTTTTATCACTTTTTTTGACACACTTTCTGACTTTTTTCACAAACTTTACTATGACATTATTTCGACATACTATGTTATGAGCTTTTTTCACTTTTTTCGACATAGCATACTATGGCTTTTTTAAACACCTTTTTGACATACTATTCCATGACTTTTTTCAACATACTATACTATGACTTTTTTCAACATACTATACTATGATTTTTTTCAACATACTATACCATGACTTTTTTCAACATACTATACTATGATTTTTTTCAACATACTATTCCATGACTTTTTTCAACATACTATACTATGATTTTTTTCAACATACTATACTATGACTTTTTTCAACATACTATACCATGACTTTTTTCAACATACTATACTATGACTTTTTTCAACATACTATACTATGACTTTTTTGACATACTATACCATGACTTTTTTTGACAAACTATACTATGGCTTTTTTATCACCTTTTTGACATTACAGTAGTAATTCAAAAAAAGTCTTAGAAATGGTCAGTATAGTAAGTCGAAAAAGCCACAAAAAGTCATAGTACAGTATGTTGAAAAAAGTCATATAAAATTCAAAGTATTATAAATCAGGTAGTCCTGCTACCTCTCGCATGCTAAGCGAGCGCTCTACTATTTGAGCTAATTCCCTTTGAAAGGACTAGATTAAAAGTCATGAAGGTCTAAGTATAGTATGTTGAAAAACTCATAATAATTCATAGTATAGTATGTTGACAAAACGTCATTGTTTTGTATGTCAAAAAAGTCTTATTTGAATATGTTAAAAAAAGTGATTAGTCACAGTCACAGAAGCAATGGGGATTATTCCTCATAAACACCTCACTAAAGGTAAAACTTCCTCAGTGAACACAGAAGTTCAACAACGCTAGAGGATCCACTATTAGTATTTTAGCACTAAGTCAGACCAAGCTTGCACCTGTTGGTGGTTCTCTTATTTATTTGCCAAACAGAAAATGATAGACTACACCACAAAGGATCCCATAAACCTTTTAGCAGCCTCTTTTGTGACTTTTGTGTGACTAAAAGGATATCTTTGATCTTCTGACAACATAGCTCATTTACTGTTGCAGATTTTTGCCTTGAAAATTACAGAGAGATGGGCAAAATTACAGTCCTCTTAATCAACAATGCATTCTGAAATTCAGTGTAAACTAGATTGAGGCCTCAGCAGTCTGAGTTTTCATCAAATTTTTCTGCCATATCACCTCTGAGAGGAAAACACTGTCCATGACAACACAACAAAGGAATTTGTCACTTAACTTTAGCTGACTTTGGAGTACATTTTTGCACATATAAGGACAGTGGATTTTGTCCCCTATTACTTACATGGAATTGCTTTTGGACGATATGGACTTGAGTTATGAATGCTCTGACCAATAACTCATTCATTGGGTATGTGAGTAGTATTTTAAGATAAACTTGACCTCCTTTAACTTCCTCCCAAGCATGGCTATATTACTCATTCTGTGCAGTGTAATTGTCACTAGCAGCCTTGAAAAATATACAGTAGTGCTAGTGTACACATGACCTGGTGCAAGTGCACACCAGCGTGTTTTTTTATTACCATAACAAACAAGTGCGAGCATAAGTTAAGTTAAGAAGGATCTTTAAAATGCTTCATCTTTTGTTTTTACCAATTTTGATAAAAAATACTCATTAAAAATACTCATGGATATGCTATCCTGTTAGAGCCTGCCTGAACACCGGGCTATGTTAGGCAGCTATTTATGTTTTACTGTATTTAGGCATGTTCTTTTAATTTATGCTCCTGTTTATATTTAAGGAGATAAATGTAATGAGTGGAGCTTAAAACCTTTACTGCATCTGTCTCTGCATCTTTCAGATTGATTACAGCTTTAATTTGTTTCATCCTCCTGCAATCTTTTTGTTATAAGTTAATCATATTGATTTATGTACAGTATGTCTCCATGTTCATGTGTGTGTGTGTGTTTGTGTGTTTGCAAGTTTATGAAACTGAGAGAACCTCTGCCATTTGCTTCAGGGCCCAAAACAAGCTTAGCGTTGTCCAGTTGCAGGCCTTCAGCCAGAGCGCTTCCTTCACTTGCCAGGCTTTATTGTTCTTCTGGCCTTCTCTGCACAGCAGGAGGATGTTGTCTGTTTCTTGATTCTCATACTGGCCCCTCTCGACTGACACACACACACGCACACACACACACACACACACACACACACACACACACACACACACACACACACACACACACACACACACACACACACACACACACACACACACACACACACACACACACACACACACACACACACACAAACAAGCACAAGTATAGACAAACGCACATCATTCATGTGGGAAAGAATGGGCCCAGCCTGGATTAGGCTATTCCCCATTCCCCTGTGTAACACTAGACAAGGCATTCAATATCTCCAGCCTTCTCTGTGCAAACAGTGTCTTGGCACAGGCTGAGTGGGGGGCTGGAAAATCCCAGAGCTGCTGTTGAGTTTTTGGTGTGACCCACTTTTTATTATAACGACTCTATAAATGCTTGCAGACCTTTAACTTGGCCTGTCCTGTTGAGGGGATTCAAGAAAGTCCCTTTACACAAACCAATTATGTACCCATCACTGTAAAGTGAACAGACATACACGCAAGACTCAACAATTACGGTGAAGATACAACAAAACACACAAGCCATGTATTCTTTCACTGTGTCCACTTTTCTCACCAGGAGTCAAGCAGTGGCAGCTGGGAAAGAGACAGCTGGGACTTCTTAGTCTTGCTCCTTTGCCTCCACACACATGCACGTGCACGTGCACACACACACACACACACACACACACACACACACACACACACACACACATGCATTGAAAAATGAGAGTCAGGCTGTTAGTACCAAGGAATCACATGTCACACACATAAAAACATCATTTCTCATGTGCCCTGGAAAGAAAACGATCAGTGATGTGGGAGGAAGAAATAAAAAGAAGGGAGAGATGGATGGGGGAAAGAAAGCAGTTCAGTGAGTTTATAGCAAGCCATCAAGCTCAACCGTTTTTTCCCAACATCTATTGTTTCTGCGAGAGCTGTGAGGCTAAAAGAGGCTATCAAAGGCCTCAGAGGCCCTCACCTTGTTGAAGTGTTTGCAGCCACTTAGCTCATGCTCTGACCAGTCTTGGAAACTCACAGGAAGACAAATAAAAAGAGAAGTACAAAAAAAAATCAGGATTTGAGTTTTTCCCCCCTCCACATCCCCTCCCTATTCTTCCTTTACTTCTAACATCTGGAAAATCCTCATCTGGCAGCAAACAGTGGAAGCAAGTGAAGCCAGTTAGATACTGTCTGACTTTTCTTAGTTTCTTCTCTTTCAGCACCTCTGGATTCCTCCAGTCATCTTTTTCCACTCTTACTTACTGTTTCACCTGTTCACATGTCTTCAGAGTCCACCTTACTTCTCTGTTGAAGTTTTTGTTGGGTTGGCAAAGATGTGGACAGTTTCTTACTTCTTATTTTGCACCTTCTATTCTTTTTCTCCAATGCCCTTTTCTATTTTAAGAAAGTCATCAGAGACATTCCTATATTTTCCCTGTCTTCTCCCAGAACTCCTATACAAACTAGGTTGGTGAATTTTACTAAAAAATAATAGTAACATTACCACAAGAAGATTGATACCACCCTCAGCAGCAGATTGTTATCGTAGTATGAATTCTGTAAAACAACTAGCCTGGCTCTAACAAAATTTGCCTGCTACCTCACTAATTAACTTACTATATCTTGTTTGTTTAATCCATAAAAAACAATGTTTTGTGGTTCAAGGAGAGGTATTGATCTACTTATATTATTATTAAATGTGGCAAGAAATCATGTATTTCACATAATGTTGTAGAGCTCCTTTAAGGTGCTCATATTATGCTTATTTTCAAGTTCATAATTGTATTTAGAGGTTATATCAGAACAGGTTTACATGGTTTAATTTTCAACAAACACCATATTTTTGTTGTACTGCACATTGCTGCAGCTCCTCTTTTCACCCTGTGTGTTGAGCTCTAAGCACAGCTCAGTTTTAGCTACAGGGTAAGTCATCTCACTTCTATTCCATCTTTGTTGGGAATTGCTTATGTGCAATACTTAGGTAAGGACGGCCAGTCAGAAGCAGAGCATGAGGACGTGCCGCGCTGGCAGCTAGGCGAGCATTATAACATGTATTACAAAGTGACGCACGTTCGTCACAGAAGTAAAGGCTGGACTACAATAGAACTGTTTGGAGCGGTTTGTGAACAGTGTTTCCTTTTAGAGATGGTGAGTCCCTTTGGGGGGGACTTTGGGCTTTTTCACTTTGTAAACCTATGATGTGCACAAAAAAGATAAATAACACAAGAAAAGAAAGAAAGGGAAATGGAAAAGCCAAAAAGCATAATATGAGCACTTTAAAGCCATATGTGGCTAAGAAAACAATGTCTTTTTTTTAGCTGTTGCTTAAGTTAACATATTTCTTCTCCTCTCCTTAAAGGCCCTTTAGTATAACCATTTATAATCCTAATTACTCATCTCCTTCTTTCCATCCAATCTGTCTCTCTCAACTTTTTCTGTTTTTGTTTGATTTGGCCAATGACGTGCTGTGAAAGCAATCCTCCCCAGTAAAGCCAGTCATGGTTGACCACTTTGACTCCCCTAACTGGAGCAAAGCAAAGCAGAGCAAGCCACATCTGGCAAACGGTTCTCACATCTGGTTTGTGTATCAGCTCCTTGCATGGCTGTCTACCACAAGACTCTAATCGCATACCTCAAGAGACAGACGAGATGAGCTCCAGACACTCCGCTCCAGGGAGGAGAAGCTGGATGACGGTGAGCAAGTTCATGTTCAGAGGTCAGATAGAAAAATGACAGGAAATGTCACTCACTGACAAAAAGTCACACAGTGAAAAAGCTATATGTATTATTGGGGCTAAGAACTTGCTAGTGTTCTTTGAATTTCTATTTGTTACAGCAGTGTCCAGAAAAGAGTACTAGAAGGTGAAAAAATTGCTTCTTTTAGGTTTAGAAAACCCCCCCCATAAAAATATAAAGTCAGCTAAACTTGAAGGTCTTGGGTCTTTAAAGCAAGATTTCAAATGGTTTAGCAATCACAATACACATAATTGAGACCAGACCAGTGCTAATAAAAATAAATTTAAAACTTGCTTAGATTAATTTAAATAATAAAATTGGAATAATGATAAAATGTATCATGCAGAAAGACAAAAACCAGAAGTTTATTAATGGAGTTTTATCCTCATCTGTGGGAATTGGACTGCGTTCCAATACTTACATGTAAATGTAATGTAATACCGCCCTCTTGTGTACAATATGTATTCTGCGCTTAGAGGACTATTTGAGTAATAGGATCTAACATTGATGGAATAACATGGCATTAGGCCTTTTCACATAATACATGTTTTAATGCAAAGACCGACACAGTTGTCAAATTCCCGTCCTGCGCTCACGTCTTTTAACCCTCTTGTTGTCCTCGGGTCAAATTTGACCCGTTTTCTAAGTTTCTATGTCAGAAATATGGCTTTCTATTCAACCAAATTTCCATAAATACCAATTGATGATCACTACTTTTATGGTCTGCCTGGGAGAAAATCTTTGATCATCCATAAACATATGTTTCTCTGACCTTAACTATTAGTCAAGATAATCGTAATTGCTGCATATTTTACTCAATAATAAGGTGTAATTTCATGTAAATGAGATTTATTTACCATAAATTCCATAAAGAAGTGTAACACTAGTGGTAATAAGTCATGAAGTTGGCCAAAAAGTTCATTTATAAGATACTTTATGCTTTATAAACAGGCAAACCAAACCTGAGAACAAGTGCATGGTCGACAGGAAGACAATACGAGGGTTAAATAGCAAATGCACCTGCGCTCATCAGTGTGTCCATGGCTGGTGTTACAGAGAGGTGTGTTCAGGTGCATTCTTGGTGTATTGCCATCTGGAGGCAGTGGAGATTGATTGCGCCATTGACCAACAAAAACCTGGTCGGAAGTCAATAATGAAGCATTTCATTGTTGTTTTAACAGCGCATTAGTAATATGCGCCTAGGCTCATGCACAACGCACGGACACTATGCTTGTTACACACACACACACACACGATAAGGGCCCTATCTTGCAACCAGCGCCCACATCGTTTAAATAGGAAATGCTCCGGCGCCTATCTTTGCGCTCCTGGGCGTGCTGGTCTTACAGGGAGGTGTGTTTAGGTGAATTCTTGACATGCAAAAGATTACAAATAAAAAATATTACGGCCCAAATCAGCCATCATAATAATGCACCAAGGTACAACGTGCCTGGCTTTTAAAGGGAATGGGAGATGACACTCAACACATTGGTTTATTCCATTTAACGCCCACAACACACCTATGATTAATTAAGACACTAAGCATAACCCTTTTGAAGCCTGCACCTGGCGCACGGACCCTTTCTTCCGCCGTTAAACTAGCAAAAGTGGATTTGTACGCCTAATGATGGCTGAATTCCATTTAGCTGCTCAATCAAACAGAGCCGTCGTAAGTTAACACTTTTACTCTGACAAGTCAAAACGTCTGCTGTGAAAAAGCTAATTGCTATCATATCATGTCTCAATAATTTAGTACAATGTGCAGTTTTTATCAGTTACTTTGGCACAGTTGTTAGAGAATTATGATCAGTTAGTAAAATTCTTGCATTTTGTGTTGCTTTCATGCAGAATTTAAATGCATATATAAACAAATAGCTTTAATTGATCCAGTGATAAAGAGACAACTCTGGGATTGACATGGCTGTAATAAACTGCTTTTCTAAAAGAACTGTAACTGTCAGATTTGCTCATCAACATATCCATTGTACTGTATAAACCCTGACACATGGCACTGAAAATAAAAAGTTGACAATCAGGTTGCTTATATTTTTTTTTTTATTTCATGCAAAATAATTCCCATCATCCTTGTTCATTATAAAATGTTTATACTTTATTTTTTAAGGTCTGGCAACATAAGACTGTTTTGAAATCTCTTGATAAACTTTCAAGGCCACTCACACATCCAGCCAATCTTAACACATTCTGAAGCTACTGTTGAACTCCTGTGTACCGTACATGTAGTTCTAGGCACTGGCACAACATTTGAATGCAGTGCACTCCTGTTTAGGCAAACAGCTGGGGTAGTGATACTATTTGATTTCTCTCTGGCAGAGCTCCTTTCTCCTTTCAGTGAAAAAAACATTTTTAATTTGGTGTCAAAGCAAAATGTATTTCAACCTGGATATTACAGCAAAAATAAATTATTCTTTCATCATGCGCCCCTCATTATTTGGCTAAACTCAATTATTTGAGACTATGTACTGTGCAGCTCAATTTACTAAAAAAATCAGGGTTCTCGCACTTTGGAAGCACAAATAATCCAAGATTGAGCAGAAAAATAACACTTGAAATATATTTGGTTGACAAAATCTTAAATACTATTGCTACAAAATAAAATGACATTCAAATTTTAGAAGAGCAAGCTTTAGTGGACATTTTCAGGTTCAGAGAGGTCAGAGGTTATGTAGCTCTGGAGTTGGGAGGGGATTTGGTAAGAACACTTCAGGGTGAAGGAATGTTGATTGGATTGACAGTCCCACTGCTTTACCCTAAACAGGTTAACCAAGCCTTTTTAAGGTGTCAGGGTGATTCAAAATGTTCACTTTGCTCTGGTCTTATTTAAGTGACGTCCACCAAGGCATGCAAGGATACTATTGAACAAGTGGCAACAGCCACAACAGTAAGGTTACTGAATTAAAACTGCCATCATGCTGTGCCAGATTTGCCTAAATTGAAAGAAAGGCAGTAGACCAGAATGAGATCCACTTTTCGAGCTCAAAAATACAAGCAAAAGAACGGCTACCATATTCACAAAACACAGATGTTTTATGTGTGTTTTTAAGACTCTTGTGGTAAACGTTTAAAATACATTTGTCTGGAATTGCACTTTGTACATTACTGGCAATTAATATCAAGTGTTCCATCATCAGAAATATCACTAATGTACAGCACCATGATTAAACATGTTCATTGTGGTTATCGAAGTTCAGAAAGGCGGAAATGAGATAAACACAAAACTAAAGCAGCACACAGCACATTAGGCAAATACCAGATATGGACAAAACAGTGGTCCGATAAATTTTGAATATAATTTTAAAACTAGCTTTGACCTTTTCAGAGGTTTAGGAACACACTGTGTTTTAAGTTAAAATGAGAGATCAGAATCAACAATTAGGTTCCTGGAAGAGGCTTTAACACTTTAGCATTTATATAACTTAACAATCATTAGTGAAAATTTAAAAAAATAGCAAATTTGAATTATAACTTTCTAGACCATAGCAAAAATCACTGATTGATGATGATAATGACAGCTCCTGGCATAACCATTCTTGTTAATGCCAACAATGGACACAAATGATGTTAGTGCCAATATGCTTATTTTATTTATACCCTTTTTTTTTTTTTTTTTAAACAAAGATCTAAAGTGAGATATTGTTTTAAAACATATTCAAATACAAATTTGCCCAAATCTGGAGCATGTATAGACTTAAAAGTTATTTTCTTAGCAGTATGTGTGTGCGTAACAGGTTGCTCTTAGGCTGTCTTCTTACAGACATGGATGAAGTAGCACGGGGCCTGGCTCTGGCCAGGGACGTACGTCTTGAAATCTCCGTAGACGCTGTGCTCCATTTTGCCGTTGAAGGCCTCAGTCAGTAAAGCGTTGAAGCTCTCCAGACGGTGAGGGTAGTAGGACAGACGAAATTTACTGGGGAGGCCAAACAGAGCATTTGCACATTATAATTCTCCAACCACTCTTTAAATGTTACTTTTTATTGTGTCTAACATGTCTGGTGAAAGAAACCTTTCTACCTTGACTGTAAGAGATTCTTCACGGTGATAAAAACCACCCAGATGGTGAGACAAATACCAAAAGCAAATAAACACTAGAGAATGCCTTTAAGGTAACTTTTTATTCAAAAGGGTCACACATCATCGTCATGATTATATTCTGACAGATGAATGTTTATGACGCCTGCAGAGTCAGTCATTGGATAAAATTAATGCACAGTTGACACTGAATATGCACCAAAAGGACAGGTATCAGGGCATTATCCGTCACAAATACTGCATGTCACGGCAGCTTTTATTATCAAACGCAAACCAGTTTGTGAAGCTGTGAGTAAGAGATGACATGATAACTAGTTGACTTTGACAGCAGCTGTTATAAGGTGGTTATTACTGTGTCATTCATTTGTGTCTTGCTCCTCACAATTACAGTTTGAAAGTGTAACTACTCGTTCACAAGTTTGTCTCACAGCACCTCTTTGCAGTTTTAAAATCCTTGTCAGGTAGTAATTGCTGCTTCCAGCAGATCAATGTCCTCCCCAACACATTTTATTGTAGCCCTTGAATAAATAGTGGCAGCTTTGGAAAAGTTGGAATTTATATAGAACATTTCATGGACAGTGGCCATTCAAAGTACTGTAAAAATTACATAAGAAATAAGAAAACTATAAGAAAGAAAGACACAATTTAAAAAAGAGTGGCGTAACAACTAATAAGGCAAGACTGCCTAATGTTTGTACAAGATTTTTGCACTGACTTTATGAAATACTTTAAGTAAAAACAGAGTTTCATTTCATCAGTTTCAAGTTATTTCATCCATTAGTATATACTCACTGCATTCTGCAAAAAAATGTATTATGTTTGACCTATCAAAACATAAAATTATATACACCATAAAAAAGGCTTTTCCTTGCCAAATTGCCCTAGTAAGTAGCAAAGGGCAGACCTACCTGACATCAGGAACATTCTGAAGGGTGGCCTTGGGCACGTGGATGGTGTAGTCCAGAGTGATCATATGGGGCTTATTGTCAACCCACAGCACCGAAGTGGAGATGTCCTGAGGTAGATCACTCTGCAGCACAACACAAACACACACATTTATGACACATGTATATCAGTATAAGGCACCAAAGATGCTTGTCACAACCTTTCCTCTTTTCCTGAGTAGTGGCCAACAGCAAACAGTGACTGAACAAAACCAGGAGGTAGTTCTTACTTTTATGGACTACATGGACCATGAGAGCAATTTGGGATTACAGAGGTATTAGAAGGGGATTTTGTTCTTGCACATGATTGTTGGCATAGTATTTCTATTTAGGCATTCCAGCTGGTTAGTTCCTATATTGGCTGGATTAAAGAATATGGAGCTTGTTTTGTGGAAAATAAATCAAATATGGCTCAATGCAGTAATGCTATTTCTATATTATATCTTTCATCTTTTGCCAATAAGATAGTATAGTATAAGATATTATAATAAGATAATAAATTGCATAATTGGTTGTTTAATTCAACTTTAGATGTCTAAAACCTCTTTATATATAGTCTATGGTCAGAATCCAAACATACTGTGTGTTGTTATTGTACTATACTCTATAATATAATGTATTTTAACTACAAAGAAGATGCTACACATCATTTTAAGCCACAGGAATACTCTTAACCTATTTTGTTCCATCTTCCCAAATAGATTTCTTCTCCTTGGTTCTCCTGATATTATTGTCTCTCCATTGCCAAAAAAGCTGGCAATTACATCCACATTTCCTTCTGTTTCTCTTGGGGCCACTTTCAGTGAAAAACCTCACAATATCCGGCAGGCTCTGAATAGAGATTTAGGTCTTAAACTCAGCTGCAGCTAAGATGGTGTAAAAAAAACACCCTTCATAAACAATTTTGTCTGACCAACTTCTTTTCCCAAAGCAACAAAGAGCCAGATATTTTGACAAGACTGATGGCTTTGTTCTTCTTTAAGTAACCTTTTCCAAGTTTTTAAGGAATGCATTTCACTTTTCGTTGGGAATCATTCCATTCCAAAATAGCCTGTTCATTCGACAGGCTGTTTCATATATAGCGAATGAAATAAGCACATATACATGGTCACTTTTACATGGTACTTTTGGCAACACTGTATTAGTAGATTCTTACCACGTACTGGCTCTGGGACACCCTAAAAATAGCAACTTAGGGCCAACAGCACTATTTCAAGTTTTTTTAAACTACATACAATTAATTTGTTCTTTTCATAACATGTAACACATTAAAATTAACAAATACCCTTGCACTTTATTCTGTTTTAGTTTCTCCATGTATTGCTGCTAACTTACACTGTTGGCCTGTGTGATGTGGTCAGCCACGTGGTTTCTCTGAAACACATGGAGCCACCAACTGATTCTTATTTGACAGTATGGAGCTTTACTGACAGGGATCCACCCATTTTACACATTCTGTGATCCCCAGCAGACTTCCCACCATCAAACACTGTCTGTTTACTAGAGAATGTGACCAAGACAGAAGAACAGCTACCAGGTAAGGTAAGGGCACAAGCAATTACAGCTGCCCCCTCTCGATTAATTTATCGATTGGTTGTTTTGTTCTTAGTCAATGAAGATTAGTCATTTCTTTATGCTTTTTTCATGCTGAAGAAAATTAATTTTTTTGACTAACTTATTAGAACATTTCTGGTAAACACAAAATTTAAAGTGGTCATTTTTGAAACTCAGTTTTACAGATCTGTCAGTTATATCAACTAATCGATTGGTTGACAAAATTGTGTGAGTGTTAGTTGACCAAGAATTTCTTTAGTCAAGTACAGCCCTACTGGAAATTGTATTAAAAACAAGCCGACTTCAATGAAGAAGTAGGTGACAGTTCTACAAACAAAATTGAAGGCAGTTGTTGATGTTGATGGTCTTTTCAAGAGTCAGAAACGGTACACCAGCTGTGACCTTCAGTACATCTTACACAGGAGACGTTTCAGCTGTGTTTTTCAGACCTTTTTCAACCTTTTGTTTTAAACAGTAAACTACAGTGACTGTGTATTGGCCATAAAACGGATGCCAGAATGCATCATTTTTAGGCAAAGATGGAGGATGAAGCTGCTACTGGGTAAAAAATACTGAAATGTGTATACAAGGAATAAGGTTGAATGAGTTACACAATTATCCATCTACATGTCAGTTTGAACCTCTGTGAAAAATATAGAAGCTTAGTCCTTACTGCAGCAGCCCAGGGTTCAATTCTGACTTGGGGCCCTTTTGTGTGTGTCATTCCCCCCCGCGCTCTCTCCTTTCATGTCTTCAGCTGTACTCTCAAATTAAAAAAACATTCCTAACTCCATTATGTTTAGTACCTTATAGTAGATATTTTTGCCTTGTGGCGCCCGGCCGGTCTCCAGGATGAAGTCGTAATTACGGTGGTCAATGATGAGGATCCCACCTGGTTTGACCATACTGGCAATGTTCTGAAGGGCCAACTTTTGATCACTCTGGTCCCCTTAAGGCAATAACATGATTATCATCAACAGAATGGCCTATAATTAAATCACACTGTTTGAATAAAAGATTGTTATTGGCTTGAAGGATAGACTTTGTTTGGTAGGAGATGATCTGAAATGAATCCCATATATGTTTATAATGGGTTTTTGACATTAAAGCATTTAAACATGCTCTAGTAGAAACCCAAAACCAAAATATGAACCTCAAAAGTTTACAAACCTTTAATCAATGGCTCTGTCACTTTATGTCTCACGTACCTTTAAAGTCTGGTAAGTGGGCGAATGAGTTGCCGAGGCAGATGACAGCATCAAAGCCAGCCCCTGGTTTCTGAATATCCTCTGGTAACGTCAACCAGTTGGCCTCTTCAATCACTGAGGATAAAAGAAGGGTCAAGGAGTTAAACATAAAGTGGAAAACATGAGGATGTCACCTGATGAACACGGCAGTAATTTGATTGCACTTAATCTAAAATATCATATAAATAAAGGCTTTAAGGAACTTTTTAAGTATTCTGAACATTTAAACATGACAACTCAATCATAAAAAATAAAATGCCCTACCCCACTGGTCAAAAGCTTGTTCTTTTCTTCTCTCCCATCTTGACTTCAGCGCATACTTAAGCATTTTGTCGCTGGCATCCACACTCACCATGTTAAAGCCCTCTTCCACCAACATGATTGAGTCAACTCTACAAAATAAAACATACACTCTGTAAATACCAGTTACGTATAACACAGCATGATCTCACAAGTTCTGCTAATGTCACACTTTTTTGTGTACTACAGCAAAGTGTGACAGGTGATTTCATTGACTTTATCTTTATCTATTAGACTAACATTGACTAGTGACAACAGAAAGAGCCTTTGCTCATTCTCAAACAGCAATGCAGTTTGTTAGTAATATCATCATGCAACACCTTAATGTTTTACAGATACAAAGAGATGGTTGATATTTGATAGTCCGTAGCTCCTCATGATTAGAAAGCCTGGCAGAACAACATGAATCCAGGCCAAAACACAGTCTGAACTGAGGCTGTTGAGTTTTGTTTGGACAGTCCTTGCACTGACGTGTCTTGAGTGATTACAACTCTTTTCAAATAGTAACTAGTTGTTAAACAATATGCATGAGTTTAAAAAATTCAAACAATGGAGTCAAATTGATGAGCAGTTCATGTTAAAGAGCAACTCAGGAGCAAGAGTCATTGCACAATGATACAGCACGTTTTAATAACAGTTTTGGTCAACATGTTGGCACAAGAAACAGCAGTATTACGTAAACTGCCATTGTTAACAATGATGCAAAGTTAAGATAGTACACAATGGTATAAAAATATATTTAACCCTTGTGTTGTCTTCCCGTCAACCATGAAAAAATAAAAATAAAAATTCAGCCCTATTATCGCTTTTTCCGACATTTGTTTTACACTTTTTCAGTGTTGTGGATGCTTTTTTGATGTTTTTTCCAAAGTTATTTGATATTTCTAATGTTGACATTTTCAGCGCTTATTTCGAAGACTTATTTCTGTTAACGCCCAAGGACAAGATGAAGGTTAAACAATACAAAAACCAGAACAGTCTTTACCCAGGCAGACCAAGCAAACCAAAAGTAAGAATGCAGATTTGTAGCTGAAATCAAACCTCGTCCTTGAGTTTAAGGCAACATTTTTTACAAGCTTTGGTTCACCTGTAATTATAAATCTCAGACAAAACAAAAGCAGAAAAATCTATGGATCAGATCTAGGTCATTTATCTGCAAGTCATGATGATTGTATCCTTAAGTAAAAGCATGATCTTCAGCTTCTTCTGCTCTTACATAAGTCACTGCTAGCTCTGATGGCAAAACAACTAGAGAGCCTGGCATCACAGGCACATTTAGACAGCCAAAAATAGTGAGGCCATTTGTTGACCTCATTCCACTGTGAGCATGTTTACATTGCCCCAGATGGCTGTGCTTCTGAGACACACTTCTATGAAATATGAGGGTGTTATGGTGAAGATGATTAGCTCTGTGAAGTGACTGTAATGTTTTTTAAGTGATCCAGAAAAAACATTTCTGCAGCCCATTTTGCAGATGGTTGAACTAAACTGATAGATCAGTGAATGGATGTTTGTTTAGTGTAAAGTCCAGTTGTACAATACATAATTAAATGACATAAATAATAATATTGCATCTCCTGCACAATTTCTCCCTGACAGCTTATACTATGCTGTCTTCTTGTTAAATTCAGCTTATGGCCTTGCTGCTGTTCTGTATCAGCAGAGGTAAACAGACTGCATGGAACCTGTCAAAACTCCCTGCAGCAAGCCATGTCCAAGTTCATCACCCACTGAACCCTACACCTGCTATCCCACACAAGTCAAATTCAGCAGCAAGCTTCCACTTACACAAACAGCAACCTCAATGTTGATTATGTGCTTCAAATGTGGGTAGGCCTAACTGGTGTGAATGTAAAAGGCAGGATATGTATACTGATCTAACACGTGTATCTTAAGGCTTTTGTTTAGGCCATTTAAGCCTTCTTAGTTGTAAAATAAAAGTCAGCATGACTCAGCTCATGGTACCAGACTGCTGCTGAAGGCAGGAACTAGTGCAGTGGCTGGTGCAACTCTGCATTTTCATTCATCACTCTCTGGCCTAATCCGTATTTTGTTAGAAAGGTTAAGGGGTCAACAAGTTGAAAATCCAGGAAAGTCAAATCAATTTGATTAACTATATTTAATCTCACTTTTATAGAAGCAACATTGGCATTTTTAATACTTTTACATATAGTTATCTGAACCTACAATGGACTCTTTTATGCAGGTTTAATTCGTGTATTTGTCCATGTCTCCATCAAGCACAAGAAACAAAGAAACTAAAAAAAAAAAAATCTCTTATTTTACCACAGTTGCTAACGTTACACGTCAAAATATGAGTGAACTGAAATGATTGATATTTATTTAAATATTGTAGACTTGATGTATTGGGTTAATGCCGAATTAAAGATTAGGTTTTGCAAATACAGAAACTGTATACATTTCTTCGTTGGGGGTGTTACATTTGCAGCTATACAAGGGTATGCATTAAATTGAACACATTTTTAATAGAGTTTGGCGAGACGTTCACTGCCACATCAGCCCAAACTTAAACCCTTCTCAAACGTCGGTCTGACTTTACCCACCCTGTTCCGCATGCTACATCCAGCACTCTTCGCACCCCTTGCTCTTTCAGCAAAGACACCACCCAGCTTTTGTATTCCTGCGTCCTACTCTGCGTGTCTCCGATGTACAGCTCCCAGACTTTCGCTGCTTTGCCGTCGGCATACTGGTCAGGAAGACCCTCGGCGGCCACACCGAGAGAGCGGGTCCTAAACACGCTGTCGACCGACATGCTACTGCTTTGAGTGTTTAGCTTACTCAGCAGCAAACGAATGAAATATTCAGCAACCTGACTGCTCTAAATGTGTCTAAAAACGAGCTGTTCTCTACTCTCTCCACATGCTAGCCCAGATTCAGGTTGCTATTATTTATATGAGAAACAAAGGTGGGGCAAACTTTAACCCAATGACACTGTTCTATGAACTGACGCCTACTTTCTGATAGGATGAGTATGAAGCAAGAGGAGACCGACAGCCCCTACTTCCGTGTTTACGTTAGTAGACGTCCTTGACGTAGAAGTTAATGAATTTCTTACCCTAAAATAACCTTTTTTTTAACTGTCTATGAAAATAACCTCCCAGGATCCGTTATATGCTGCATGTTAAAGTAACACACAACTGCGTTTATATATTTAACTGGGCGTTTGGGTTAGCTTTGAAAAGTTGGACTTCAACAAAATTATAACAAAGTTAGCAGAAATGTGGAGTTTATTTGCAATTCGATGTCACAATTTTTGACAAATTGTCACTTTTTTTTTTTTAATTATTAACTTGCACAACACATCTAACCCGTGTGGTGTTCATATTTTTCTTACACAGTGTTCCCGGGTCTGGTGGACCCACCACATTAGGCTTTTAAATTAAGCCATACAACAGCCATAACAATTTATGTAAAAATACTTAATATATGTTTACTTCAGCTCAATTACCAATGATATACTTTATGGTTTATATTTGCCATTTACCCCTGTGAGTTTACATATATGGGTTTTTTGTGAGAAAACAAGGGAATTATATTACAAAAAAGGTTAAAAAAATAGAAACAAGATTTTTGATAATTATTGGTGCTTATTTCTTAGAACTTAATCAGGTGAAAGTGCTTGAAATGGAACAATTTGTAATCTTGTGTGGGAATAGCAGATGCACAAATACAATATAGTTTAATAGCACCTACATTTAAATACACTTGGGTCCAATGTTCATGTTCTTGGTTCATGTTCTTCACAGAAAAATGAGCCAAGGCCAATGATTTTTAGTTAGATGAAATAATGAATAGCATAATTTTTCTTTTAGCAAACACTGAAAATGGGTCCCACAGACCCGAACACTATACAAGGGTTAAATACAGGATGCATGTGGAAGAAAATGGATAATATCTGAAACAAAACAGGTTGCAATAAATGCATAAAATCAAATTAAGAATAAAAGCAAAGCAACATAAATGTAGGCAAACTATAATTTCCTTAAAGGGTGTCTGCCACACATACACAACTTTTTTTCTTCTTGTTTAGGCCTCCTAACAAGGTAACTCCTCTTGTTTTGATTGGCTGCTTTATGTAAGCTCACACAGGACCATGTACTGTATTACAAGCTACTGGCAGAGGTGAGGTTTTGTCAACCACAACTGGTCATACAGGTTAGGCTTGTACCACCCAGTCTTAAAATATGCTCTGTTATTCACATTATGATATTCCTGTCACCACTGATATTGTCCCACATGTTTTTAATGGTGTTCATTGTCTTGGTGTTTTCTCACTGGTTAGTCACTGGAGCTCCTGTTTAACAGCGGTCTTAACTGGCGTGCTTCTTTTTTGGGGAGATAAGATTAAACACACTTGTATGGAACCAATGAAATAAAGGCAGCACTCAATGATGATTTCCCCTCATCCCCTGCTGCCTGGATAGATTAGCCTACTAAGAGTTTACATATGGGATTTTCTAGGTAATCTCAGAGTAGATTTGGTTGACCATGTATCTTGTGTAAAATCAGGTTAACCCCTGTTAGGTTGCCAGTTGCCATAATGTGCCATATTGATGTACATACTTTCAGTACTCTTTGTTTCTGGATCTATATGAAATGGCTACAAATTGATATGTAGTTAATGGTTGTTTGGTGAAGCACTATTAGTAAAATAGACTATGTCCAACAGTAATATCTAGTGGTAGCTGTAAGGAACTGCAACATGATATACCCATAGACCTCCAATGCTGTGATAGTGTACTGAATGTAAACTTTTGAATAAATTCACATACAAAGGGAGGATTGGTTTAGGGTGTCAGACTAAATGTAAACGGACCGTATTTATATAGTGCTTTTCTAGTGTTATGACTACTCAAAGCGCTTTTACATCGTATAGGAACCATTCACCATTCTTACACTGTGGTTGAGGCTGCCGTACAAGGTGCCACCTGCTCATCAGATAAACATTCACACAGAAATTTACAGTCTAACTGCACAGTGTAGCGGGAAACTCTGGTTTCAGTGTATTGCCCAAGGACACTTCAACATGGGACTGCAACGCCAGGGATCAAACCACCAACCTTTTGATGTGAGTGATGAGTGTGATGAGTGATGATGATGTTTGTGTTCTTATGTTTTCTTGCAACCAGTGAGGAGAGGATCATCAAATAAATAAATAAAGAGGAAAAGGGATATACTCAGTTCTACATTTAGAAATTTTTTTTTAAATAAATACTATTTATTGCCTGACTTTTAATTTCTGTTTTGGAGATAAAGCTGATTAAATGTAAAATGTAAACCAGATTACCAATTCAGAAATTGTCAATATTTCATTGTTTTTAGAGAAGACAATATGACTTGTCATAATAACAAAAACACAGTTACTCATAACATTTTAAGCTAACATGAACAAATGAGGACACTTTACTGTTGAGTAACTAGTTTCGCCATTTTCACCAACAGAACTGTAGATGGCACTCTAAGAACAAGAATAATGCCAGCAATGACTTGTTATGAATGACTTCAAATTTTAATGTCATGTCACAATGCACAAAAGAACAGAAAATGACATAAAATCGCCCTCTACAGTCCCATATTATAAACCATTTCACTCATGTACTTCAAAACTCATATTTTACAAACAGTTACATAGGCTATGCACAGATAAGTAAGTAGGATTTTCTGACTACTACATAGAAAATGACTTCTTAGCTCCTACTGGGACACATACAACATGAAAATATTAGTATTATATACGTACAGGCTTTTTATCCAAGTTAACATTTACAATTACTTGCTTTTAATTATGTATATGAGGAACCAAGTATCCCAGTTCATCCACTTGTGAAACAGTCCCTTTATTTAAAATTAATTCATATTCATTCATATTATTATTATTATTATTATTATTATTATTATATAATGCATTATCAAGATAAAAACAAAAACAAAACTAAAAACTGTTATTCAAAAAAGTTTATTCTGAGAAGTTACAGACCGCAGCCATTTGATAAATGTGATGGAGTCTCCCAAACTTGAAATATTGAAAGGGACCAGTGGAGGGGATTATCGTTGTTTGGAATGAGATTAACACTCAATATTCTCCACAGGAGCAGTAGACAGCTGATTGGAGTTTTGTTCAATGCGTTTCTGACGCTTAACAACATAAAACCTTATCACAAATATAAGCACAACCACAGCCACAACAATAAAAATCCATAGCCAGAGAAACCCACCAGCAGGCACAGAAGAACCCTTCAGTGTATGATTATTGGTGCCTGGTTTAACAAAAGCTATGACGATAGGAGTTGTGACAGCAAAACTTTCACTGCCCTCTGTTTTGATGCATTTAACTTCATTTTTGAGTACAAATCCTTTTCTGCAGGAGCACACAAAACTTCCAAAAGTGTTTTTACACTCTTGATCACATCCGTCATTCAAACATTCATCAATGTCCTCACAAAATTGATCACTTAATAGAAAGCCATCAGGACAGTAGCAATCACTGGGGTTTCCCTTACATTTCGCTGGGCATTTGTGTTGTGGACAGTGTAGTTTGCACTCCTCTGGCTTCTTGCTGTCTGGGATATATCCACTAAAACAAGAGCATATATAACCTCCTTTTACATCTGTGCATATATGTTCACAAGGTCCACCTTTACAGCCTTTAGAGCTTTTGATAACATTAGGATCTGATAATTCTCGTGCCTGGCATGCATCTTTGTGCTTCGTTTTGCACAGAAACCCATCCGTTTTGTCCGAGCACAGCCTCTCTGTCAACTTTTGACCATTTGAAAGTGACACACAGCGTGGAGAGCAGACTTTAACACTGTCTTTCCATGTGCCAAAGGATGGAATAAAGCTACTGTGCACATTACCAGAGGTCCACTCATAGCCTCTCAGTGGAGCTGAAAGGTTGCTGCAGGCAGAAGCTGGTAAACGCAGTCCAATCCAGAAGTTTCCATACAATTCTTGACTCAAACTGTCAAGGGTGCTTTCATCTGTCTTAGACCAAAATGTCATTAGTTCGCCATTCCTGTCACGGCATGCTTTCTCAGCTGTTTGAAAATCCACTTTGTCTTGATCTACTGTTATGCAGTCACTCCCATTACAAAAAGGTCTACAGACACCAGTCTGCTCCATGCCAAATCCTGTTGTTATAGACAAGAACAAAATCACTGACATTAAAATAGTCATTGTCATTACCTTCACTGACACAAAAACAGCCAGTTGCATGTAGGCCATGATGTCGAGCAGTAGATCATCCTATGAAGTCGTCTGACTACAGTTTGGAGAATTTAGAGCCCGGGCTACCTACTCCGGAAGTAACACCCATCAGGACAATAACAACGGTAAAGACAGGAAGGAAATGAGATAACATTACACTAATGTGTTTTTCCAATGTTGGCAAAGATCATTGTTATGGAGATGTAGGAACAAAAATCTATTCATATTTTAGAACAAACTATTTATTTTGTATCATGGCATGAGTTAATCATCACATAGCATACAGTATATTGATTCAATACTCTGATGTACATGTGTTTATCATTACATATTTACAGCAGCATCAGATGTGCAAACTCCATTCAGCAAGTAAAATCAAAAATTGCATGTCTGAGTAAACAATTTGAATGCTTCTTCCATGACTGTCATTTTGGTATTAATGTGTAATCTCTTGATGTGATCTTAATGATGTGATAAACACACCAATGATTCTGGGCAAGAAGCTGATAGAATAGCAGAACATGTGGCCAGACAAGACAAATTACAAAATTAACTGACTGATCTTAACATAAAAATGCTCACTTTAAACAAATACATCCTGGTACAGATGAATCATTGTTAATATTTCTTCTTTTTTATTTGTTTTTCTTTCTGGAATCCTTTGGCACCCAAACTATCAGTTCTTGATACCCATTTGTCCTCATTATACAGAGCCCCTTACATATTACAGCCCCCTCTACACACTTTGCATCTTCTTGCCAAAATCAGCATATTTTTTTCTAGTTTTTATTTGATTTGATATGTAATATTTCACAACAACACAGCCTAACCTAGAGAGGCTGCAAAACATAAATTACATAAATAAGCATAACAATCCATGTAGACAGTCTTCTCCACCACTATCAGGTCATAGGTCATCAGTCAAGATGGACTCATATAGTTTCTCTAAACGCGGATCCAAACCAGAAGACACCCAACAGTAGCCATCTGTACTGGTATTTTTCTTGGCTTCTTTTTTGGAGCGATGGCATCGAAAAATTGCAATAGCCAGAGTCAATGCGATTAAAAGCAGCAGAGGAATGACTGAACCAAGGATGCAGATGAACACCTTTGAATTCACTGTCTTAGCAAAACCTGTCACCAAAGATAAATTTCTCTGCTGATCATTGTGCGTAACGTTCACCAGGTCTGGAAGCGGTGCTTCAGTGTGAGGGGACTGGTGTTGGAGCTCAACTGTGGTTCTGGTTAAAGACTCGTTTTCTTGTGTTTCCTCCTCAGCTAGGTCATCTGATGAAGCAGCTGATGTTTCTGTCATATTTGGAGCACAGGTCGATCCATCTGTTTCCATGAGGAAGCCTTGAGGGCAGGTGCACAAGAAGCTGCCTACAGTATTGACACATTTGAACTGACAGAGATTACTGTCACATTCATTAATATCTAAGCAAGAGTAGCCATCCTCGGATAAAGTGAAGCCCTCATTGCAGGAACAAGAGAGAGATCCCAAACTAATCAAGCATCTGTGCTCACATCTTGTGTGCGTGCAATCTGCATCCCTGCATTTACCATCAACCATTTCGTAGCCCCCTTCACACGCACATGTGTAACTGCCGTGCGTATTTATGCACAAATGATGCGCACAGGCTTGTGACTGGCACTCATCAATATCAGAGCAGCTACGCTGGTTTGCATCTAGTTTGAGCCCATCTGGACATTCGCAGGAATACCCAGACTCCCTCATTACGCACTGATACTCACAGGTGTCAACACCGCACAAGTCTTTTATCCTGCAACTGAGTCCATCCTCATCCAGGTCGTAACCTTCTTTGCAAAAGCATTGAACCTTATCTGCATCCTGGTGGCACAAATGTTCACATTCGCCATTGTTTATCATGCAATTTTTCTTCTCTGTTTTGCAAAACGGACCAGGTTCAGTCCAACGATAGGTGTCGTCCATCCCTTTGCACACAGCATATTGAGACTGTTGGTCACTACATAAAATAACAGCATATGTGCCGAGCGGAAATAATTGCATTTCACTTCTTTGAGGCTCTTCTGAGAAGGGCGCTGTGTAGGTGATTTGTCCAGGCCCCGATAAAGCCAAAGGTTTACACATCCCCTTAAAATAAAACTTACATGCATAAAAAGCAGGGCTTTTACAAGGTCCAGAAGTCCATTTCAGTTGACCCTGATGTGATGCAGTATAATTCACTTTTACACATCTCTCCTCAGTGCATGTGGTGACAGGTTCTTTTTCCCAGTTGGAGTAGTGGGAATCTTCCTCCCCAGAGACCCACCTAAACCCCCTGAGAGTCTTGTCAGGCAACACACAGTTCCCTCTGTGCAGTTTTAATCCAATCCAAAATTTAAACACCCTGTCCTGACGTTGGCTTTGGATCTGTGAGAGAAGCGAGCGCAGCACATCCTCTTCTTCTTTGTCTCTGACTGTCATCAGATAACCTCCATTGTGGTCACAGTTCTGACGAGCATCCTTAAAGCTCATTCTGTGCATATTCAGGGTAAAACAAGCGTTTGAGGTACATAGCGTCTCATGTTCAACTCCAGATAAACCCTCAAAGCTGTTGATGAGCTGCAGCAGAAAAATCCACAACATAACTGCCATAGAGAGCAACAAATTAACTGATATCCAGAAGGTCCTTGGGAGCTTTGGGGGGGAAATGTGACCAATGTGTGGTTGTCTATTCGTAGCCAAAAACAAGTGGCGTGGGTCTGAGACTAACATTCATGCTCATGCATCCTGTTTGGGGAACAAACTAAAGACGGAAACCATGTTTAGCAGCAGTTATGGGTTCTTTTTTACTCCCTGCCTGGCCAGTTCCGTTTTGAAATAAAAAAAACAATGGCAGGCTCCACAGTGTTTTGACTGCTTCTCCAGATGTCTCCGGCCCCAGTGAGCTTTAGGCATTTAAGCTGACTCCCTTGATTGTGGTGCCTTACAATACATGAACATGCAACGGTCAGCCCCTCAAAGACATTTTGAAATGACAAATGGACGCTGTGGATGGACACACAATAGCTGTTGGAGGCAAGGAACCTGTGACCTTTTCCACCGTGCTGCCACTGGGACAGTAGTTCCCATACACTTTTAGTGTCATGAATTGTTTTTTCCTTATATGCCTTAAAATCTGCATGTACAGATGTGTAACATTTAATTATTGATTGAATTTACTGTACCTCTCAATGAGTGATAACAAAGATAAACTCTTTCATGAAATACTTCTGTGGTTGTTGTGCCCAAATTCACTCTATCACAGTAGTAGTAGGAGATTAGGTATACATTTATTTCAAAAAGAGTAGAACAGAATACAGAGCCTGCCTTACAGGAGTAATGGACGCTAGTGTGTATACATGACTACACAAAGTAAAAAAAGAAGAAATATATGAATGTTATTCAAAATTACAATTTAGTCATCCAATTAAAGCATCCTTTAATTAGGCTAGATTAACTACTCACATTTACCTTAAACTAAAAACAATGCAGCTTTCCCCAATGCATTTTTTTTAAATTGACAGCAATGCAAACTGAACCAAAACAGTTAAACAGTCAAGTTTAAATTATAATATTATTTGATATAAATTTTGTGGAGTTGGATATACTTTTGTATCAACTGTGTGTCTAAGTAGGCCAAATGTACTGATTTTGATGGTCAGTGTCAAGGACATTTATGTTAATCCAGTCATTTCCTGTATTTGTTTAAACACAGGAAGGGCCTCAACTACAATCAGAGGAAATAGATTAAGACATTCACTCCTTCACCCACTGAGCTCACACAGGCAGTTACGTCAAAGAAATCTCTGTAGACAGATTCTTCCATTTCTATCTGATATAATGGTATCAGATTAAAACCATGTTATATGTGGCATTTATTTTAGGAATTCTCACAAAATCATTTAAATCCTATCATAGTCTATTTTTAAAGATACAATTTTGGGGCATTTTAGGCCTTTATTGTCACAGGACATATGAAGACATGAAAGGGGAGGGAGAGAAATGAGGAATGACATGCAGCAAAGGGCCACAGGTCAGAGCCAAACCCACGGCCGCTGCGTCAAGGAGTTAGCTCTACCAACTGAGCTAACCCGGCCACAAAATACTATTGCAGTCTAACTGGAGCCATGACATACACAGCAACAAACAAGATGGACATTAGCTCTGGCTATTTAAGAGCCAACACCAGTCAAGACTCAGATAATGGCATTTACTTTTGTAAGGACTTCCCCTTCTAATGGGCTATTTTTACATAGCTGTATCAATACTTTTACTTAAGTAAACAGTTTAAATACTCTTTCCACCACTGAATTTATCATATTCTGCAAGTGTGCAAGTAAAACTCCATAGAGTGGCTTTCTGCACTGGCAGTTTTTAGCAATACTGGTGGTATGCTCTAGGAATGGTAATGCCAGTCTGTCACTCCACCACTTTGGTCCAGACTAAATTACCACCAATTAACAACTATTGGTTTACCATAAACATTTGTACAGACATTTTTTCATTAATTCTAACCAGTATCACTGATTGTAACTGAATATAAAGTTCTTAAGATGTGCAATGAACTGCCATGGCATGCTAGTCAAGTGGGAGTTGATGCCAAACAATGACATTTATAAGGATTATTGTTTCGAATTTCAATTGGTTTTATCTTTTAATGCTGAGTCCTCCAAATATAATTCCATTTACCTCTATGTATTAGAGGGGTTGAGCAAATTTCAGTGCCAGAAATTTAACCTGCACAAATAAAACCAAAACTATCTCCAATAGGGTCAAGTGAGAAAATAGGTGAGACACATTGGATTCAGACTATAATGTAACATACCTGATTTGTATACAGTAGAAATTAGACATGTTACAGCATTACAGATTAACAATTTCTTCAGCAATCTATTTATTTTCTTTGTCAATTTATTCAACAATGTCTTAGTATAATCTGCAAATGCGTGATTGAAGCTACACAACTCTAACTGGAATCTTTTCAATTGTTGCTTCAAAATGCAGCAAGACAATTGAATTTAGTGAGCTTTAGAGGGGCTGGTAGGCGAACTTTGTTATTTATGGATAGAAGCATGTTAGTTGTTTTGCCCTGTATCCAGAATTTGTGCAACGCGAAGGCAACTGGCTGCTAGCTGTAGCTTCCTATTTACCGTGCAGACACAAGAATAATATCATTCATCTTATTTGACACTGAAAGTGAATAAGCTCTCTCAAAATGTCAAGTTTTTTTTTTAAAGAATCCAGTCAGGTGTTTATGTTATGCCTTAGGCCTTGACTTCCCCTTTGTCAGCTTTTATAGGTGGGATGTCACTGAGCTGTCCCTGGCCTATGTTGTGTTTGCTATAATTATTATTTGCAAAATGAAGCATTGGGTAAGAATACTTTTGTCTGTGATTTGGAAAAAGAAAAGAGGTTATGCTAAGCAACATGGAAATTTAAAAAGTAAAAATGCATTGCAGAAGCATGGAATGTTGAAACAAAGAGTAGAATAAAAATGGTATATTTAATTTTGATATGCCAAACAGAAAATAAAGACAAACACTTTACACTTAACAGTAAGATAAGCTGCAGGAAAAGGGTACATTACACTAAGCTATGTATGTTTGTTTACACTGTATAAAGAAGAACGTGAAAGAGATGTAATCACAAGACTACAGTGACCTATTTTTCCCACATGCATCAAAGTTTCACATTACTTTATCTTTTTATGTTTCAAAATATAGCCTGGCAGGACAAAGAGTATGTTTGTCCTATTCTTTCATTTAGATATGACTATAGGGCACTAAATCCAATAAAATTCCAATGAACCAACTGGACTTCCTTGTTCTGGAGAAATGGGGTTTGGCACTACAGCTTCACTTCTTGTGACTGTGACTGTAAACGTCTCGTGGCAATAATTTACAATTACACTGGAAAATCATGGCTTGTCCACGCCATACAATTTTATTTTTGTCTATTGTTTGGCTAGTTTTTAATTTTGAATCATTACTGTAAAGGCAACACAGATACTCAATCACAAGGTGTCTGTCATCTGTATAAGTCTACAAGAAATTAAATGGACGTAACCTTTATCACAGTCTCAAACCTTTTGTAAACACAGTGAGAAACCAGATGGCAGTACATTTGTTTTGCAAGTGGCCAGTACTGTTATTGTGACAGCTTTTTGACTTGATTAATAATTGACAAGCCCTAAAGATAAATGTGCATATAAAAAATCCATAAACTAAGTAGTTCAAGATCAAGTCAGACTATAAATATGAACTTCTGCAGGTTGAATAGAAAATGAAACACCCTCTCTCTGTCTATTCTTGGTTCTCCTGTAGTTTACAGCCATACAATATTACGCTTCAGGTGACCAGAGCCTGTGTTTGTTCAAAGATAATGGCAAGTTCTTAAGAAACACAAGTTCCTCGCCAGACAAGGTAAAATCAGGCATTTACAAAAGAGTGACAAAGCCTCTCCATCTCTTACCGGCAGGACTAACCACACTTTCTCTCTCGGGCTGTTGAGGTAAGATCTTCAAAAGTCAATATTCTAACATGACATATATTCTAGCACAGTGCAATGCATTTAAGCAGAGAATCAGGCATAATAACATGTTCTAGTTTACATTTTAAGAGACTGAAGTGTTGTCTATAGTGACGGGGGGAATAACTGCTGTACAATTGCACGTTGACCTGTAAGGTGTTTGAATGTACAGTGATGACGTATGAAATAAACGAAACGAAACGAAAATAATAAGTTATGAAGATATTGTTTCAAATATACTTTTACTACTTATTTTACTAATACTATTCATGGTTATACAGTATTTTTTATAAATTACAGGAAGAATAGTTTTTCTTTTGGACTGCAGTGATTTTTGTATAGTTCTAAGTCACTTGTCTCTTGAAAGTTGCTGTTATGTATCTGATACAGACAGGTGACAAATTAAATGTAGATGTTTCTACAGGGCACAGAGGTGAATAGTATTAAAATAATATGAATATGAAATGTTGGATCTAAAAGGTAAAAAGCAATAGTATTTTCAAATTAGGCTAGCCTGTAATTTGCATTTATTTTGTAGATTTGATACGTACAATGTGACACCATGTGCTGTCTATTTTATACCTTTTTTTAGGAGTGCAAACAACATTAAATTAAGTAGCTCAGTGGTTAGACTATACTACATCTGATTGATATTTTTTGACAAACCTTTGACAGACCTTATTGACGGAAAAAAAAAAAAACATGATAGTTCTGATTTCTTGACCATCTCTCAATTTTGCAGGCAAAATAATTGTACATGTCAAAAATGGTTCTGGATCTTATTTTACTTTACAGAGCCCAAACACTGCAGCAATGCCTCCTCCCGGTGTGTGTCTAAACATTATGGAGGCTCGTCAAAAGCAAGACGGTTATGGTAGATTCGCCAACCCTGACAGGTTCTTCAACCAAGACTACCAGCAGTTGAAACAATACTGTGTCGCCCAAGGAGTAAAGTACATCGATGAAACGTTCCCCCCTGACAGGAACTCCATTGGTCAAGGAATACTGAAACCCTCTGACCTGGCCCGTGTTGTGTGGCTGAGACCAGGGGTGAGTGCTTTGCACGTGTTAAACAGAAGCAGAAGAGAGCCCATATCACAGTAAATGTTCATGTTTAATCACGTATGTTATTTGTCGTAGTCTGTCACCACCAGTCACTAAACCGATTTAGTCAAGATATCCACGTTCAGTGATAAACTGTGTAGCACTCTCAACTCAAGTTCTGAGTTAAAAATCAACCTGATTGACAGGTTAGAGTGAAAATTGCATGTTGTCCCTCTGTTCAAATGATTTGCCTCCCACAGTGCAAACACAGGTACTGAGTGTCTGGCTATATATGTAACAGCACATGTGTAGTAAAGTTTGTTTTGTTTTTGACATTTTTTGAATGACTGCTATACTAGTTGCTGATTGAGGCGATATGAAAACCAGAAGTTCAAAAAACAAACTTGACAATTCTCAACACACCATTTTAATAGTATATGTTTAGGGACTGTACACAAAGTATTGGTGTTGGGAGGGGGTCTAAACCTTGTATTTTACTTTTTAAGTAAAATTAAATAAAAAAATAAAAAAAGATTGGCTAGCTGTGGAAGAACGAACGATAAAGTATGTGTTCAGATATCCTGTGAAAAAAATATTGTTATTATATTAGCAATAGTTATCAATATTAGCAATATTCTTTTTATGTCTGTCCTAATAAAATCTTACATGCCTATTTCTGCATATAAAGAATCATTAGTAATTGTATTGTATTAGAATATAAAATGTGAACATATCCTCTTCTTTCAAAGTCATTTTTGACTTGTTAACACTTCCTCCATTTCAGAAAATTGCTCCTCATCCAGCCTTGGTACTTGATGGGGTCTCCAGGTTTGATTTTGCTCAAGGACTACTTGGTAGCGAAAATTTCTTTATTCATAACTTTTTACTGTTATGCCTTTTTGTCTCTCTAACAACTATTTTTTTTTCTCAGGAAACTGCTGGTTTCTTGCATCTATTGGAGCTCTAACTTTCCAGAATGACATCCTTGGACAAGTTGTCCCTCTTGAGCAAACATTTGATGAGAAATACTGCGGGCTGTTCCACTTCAGGGTAAATGCTTACATATACTAGCATAACAGGTTATTATTTTAAGTGTTATATTTTTCATTGAACATTGATTGAACTCAAACCTACTGTGCTGAGTATGTGATGTCACTTTCATCATTCTTATGGACTGCATTTAACATTTTTGGCAATTTAACAAAATATTTTTGAACACCTAAAATGACTGACCACACATTGACATATAACTTCAGTCATAACACATACAGTGCCATGCTTTACTTGTAAATTGATCTTATTTTAAAAACCTTTATATATTATCTTTTTTAACGAATTCAGTTCTGGAGATTTGGAAAGTGGATGGATGTTGTCATTGATGACAAGCTACCAACAATCAATGGGAAACTAATCTTTGTTCACGCTAAAGACCAAAATGAGTTCTGGCCTGCTTTGCTGGAGAAAGCCTATGCCAAGTATGTAAACAAACGTACATTGTTTCTCAGACATATTAGTTTTGTTAGCATGATTTTTGTCTTATATCTGGAGTATCTGTAATAATAATATCACATCCACTTGTGCCAGAGTGTGTGGTTCCTATACCGACATGAATGCTGGAACTCCTGCAGAGGCTATGATGGACTTCACAGGTGGTGTTCACATGTGTATCAATCTGTCAGATCCCCCTGCAAACCTGTGGGTGCTAATGTGCAGAGCTGGCGAATCCAAGTCACTGATGAGCTGTGGCACACAGCAAGGGGTAAGCACAAATATACCACACAAAACCAACCATGGCTGGTTCTTTTGTTGTACTGGAACAAAAGCATTGTCACATCACTGACAGTATGATAATAACATCAAAAACACAAGATCCACTTTCAGTGGTTTCAGTGATGACAACTACAATATATGAGAAAAATACTTTCAAATAACTAATGTTTAAAATAAAAATAAAACAGCTAAAATACACAGAGCTACCAATAGCTGTGACATCGTGAAGAAAGCAACCAAATGAGTACACATTCTCACTCTGCCATCACGTAAAATACGGATGCTTGGTCATGTGCCTTTGGCGTTTGTTATTCACGCTAAAAGTCTCCTTTAGCATCAGGACTTTTGCCATCTTTGTTGTTAGTTATTCTTGCTAAAAGTGCGTCCTTTTGCGTTTGTTAATCAGGCTAAAAGTCTCCTTTAGCGTCAGGACTCTTGACGTCACTTTTGATGCTCTGGGTCGGGACGTACATTTAACTGACATACGGCACAAGAATGGGACATTTATTAATTACCAATGTTTTTGGCTTGTAGGAGACATGTGCCAACGAGAAATTGCCAAATGGGTTGATCCAAGGCCATGCCTACACTGTAACAGGTGTGAAACAGGTAAAAAATTAAGAATGCACTTGGAACACAACAAACACTTATTGAAAAGTCATCATGAAGATTGTATAACCAACAGCTTGCAATCCAGATTTTAAACTTTAACAGAAGCATTTCTTCTGACGATTAATGATAAATGGGATAACTTCTTTTTATGATTGCTGGTCAGATGATAAGCCGAAGGAAACCAGTAAACCTGGTGCGCTTGTGGAACCCTTGGGGCAACGGAGAGTGGACTGGAGACTGGAGTGATCGGTGAGAACAACTGCCACTTAGTGACTCTCTCACAGAGACATGGCTCTGATTTTCAGAATTATTGAGACTATTTGAGATTATTTCTAATGACAAGATAAGTGAGGGTGTATTTATTGTCATGTCTTTATTCTCATCATGTGCACAACAATTGCAGAGAAGCAGTTGTTGGCAATGAAAATCTTAGGCCTCAGACACAAGCCAGGAATGCTCATTACTCATCTACTTTTAGTTGAAAGCCAACAGGTTGGTAACAGCCAGGGGTCTTCTGCTTTTCTTTTACAGTACACATAAAAGACTTAGGTTATTTAGAAGAGGTGCATGAGAAGCCTGTAAAACTGTCCTGAAAATCTCCCTCCAGTTATTCTAAAAATCCTTAAAGGCAACTTAAAACAAACTTATTTCATTCACAGAAAATACCACCTGTACTGTATTTTCAAACTGTATGTGTTGAGAAGAAAATTAAGAGGCAGCATTTTTTTAAGCCTCAGGACATGTTAGAACCTGCCTCTGAATGCCTCGAAACAACTAATAATGGAATATTGTCTTCCTTCTTACTTTACAAACTGTCTTTAAGGTCATCTCTGTGGCAAACCGTGAGTGCTAAAGATCGTGAAATGTGCCATTCAGTGGATGATGATGGAGAGTTTTGGTAAGCAAATTCAACCCAATGGTGGAAACCTTTCTAAGCATCCAGCTGTTTTCTGTACCACTCATGCCCACCATACAAGGCAACTACTACAAAACCATGTTATGTATTTAGAAAGTACTATTTATGTAGCATTATAAAATATAACACATTTCAACATTCAAGAAATTTGTATTTTAAATAGATTTTACTGTGGTGGTTAAGATATATTTTGATTCACAAATATATCTAGCATATTCTAGGTAAAATTCAGTACGCATACTGTGTCAGTTACAGTTGTCTGTTACAGAATTGTTAAAACATTTTCAGACACAAAACACTTTGAAAGACTTGCTTATGCAGAGGGTGCTGTCATTTAGTAGTAGACATAGGTATGTTTGCTGTGCTGTGAATGTAAAAGATTCCATCTACACTTCTTAAAAATTTTTTTTTATTAATAATAAAAGTATTTCTAACCATACTGAAACAGAAGGAATATATTTATCTTTATGAGTCTTATATTGTATTTCTCAAGGTCAGGGTTTCTTAGTTTCAGCATCACATCCAGAGGAAAAAAAAATCACATTATCCTTAATCAATATCTGATGTCAATAGGATGACCCTAGAAGACTTCTGTAAGTTCTTCTCAGCTCTTGACATCTGCTCCCTATATCCCGACTTCCTTGATGGACACTCCTCTCGTCACTGGAAGACTTCCATGTATGAGGGCAGATGGGTTGCAGGAACAACTGCTGGGGGTTGCATGAATAATAAAGGTACTTCCAGGATGTCTGGACTCAAATTTAATAAGACCAGATATTATTTGTCATACCATGTGTTTGATAACACTATAAAATACTAGTGTATGACACCTACCATATCAACATTAATCACAATTTGACAATCTGTCACTGCAACAGACGTGAATATCCTTTTAACCCTCTTAGCTTTTTATTTGCCTTTTGCCTAGGAAGTTACTTATTCAAAAGTAAAAGCCAAATGCAGCAGGGGAACGTTCTGCATAGAAAAAGCTGGACTAAATGAGAGTGGAGCAACTAAACTTGCTTTGCTTTCAATTTTTCAGTTCATTAGTAATAACAAAAAAACATTCAGTTTTAAACTTGATAATCAAATCACTTACCCTACTCTTTTCCAAATGATACAATGCCAATAAATGTTACTCCCCTCTTTGTCTTTCAGACAGTTTCTGGACTAATCCACAGTTTCGGATCAAGATTGACAGTGAATATTCACTGAAAGATGGAGAGAAAAACATGCTGGTATCTCTCATGCAAAAGTCTGACAAGAGAAACAGACACCTGGTCCAAAATTTCCACATTGGTTTCACTGTATTTGAGGTAAATATTAGTCTTTGTAATATTATATAAAATCTACCCATTGTGTCTGACACAGTATGATATAAAAGGTAGCTGAAGTTGTCAGTTTAAGTAAAAAACAACATAGAAACATCAAGGATATAGACTAAACAGTTGGTTAGCAATGCTAAAAGCTAATTCAGAGTCTGCTTTTTATTTGTAGAAAATACATACACATATAATAATACAATTTGACATTCATTTATTGAATTAATGTTTTTTTTGTCCCCAACATGAACTCATCTTCCACTGATTTTCCTCAAGGTGAAGGAAAAAGTAAGAAACAATTTGTATCTTAATCCCTATCCCATATTTAATCTCAAGTAACAGCAGAGAACTGAAAACTATATATTTTTTTTTACTACAGTACAAGGCGCAGAAGGGAAAATTCCCAGCTTCTTTCTTTAGCAGCAACGCACCTGTTGCCCAAACTAAAACCTTCATGAATGCACGTGATGTGATGGAGTTCCTTTCGCTAAAGCCTGGCGAATACCTGATTGTGCCATCCACCTTCAGTCCCAATGAGATATGCTCCTTCATCTTGACCATCCTCTCCAAGGAAGAGACCCACGGCTAGTATGTTCAGTCATACATCATAATGCAATATCATCCCAAAATAATTTGCATGGCATATGTCACAGATTACTGGTGTTTTATATTTGGAAAGATTAAAAAACACTAATCCAATTTGGAATGTCTTTGGTCTTTCCTGACAGTGAGAATTCTGCTGACCACAAGCATGAGCCAGTCAAGAAGGTGAGCACAGTTCAACATCATGTGTTGACGATGCTCATGTTATACTGATATTATGTTACATTTTCTTATACTTTATGTAAAATATGCTTGGACAAATTTTATTTGGGGTAAAATGACTTTCTCTTTTAATTCCTCTTCTTTTATTTCCCAGTTCAAACAAGTCATAAATGTTCAGGAAGACGAAAATAAGAAAACGCTTTTCAGCCAATACTCTGACAAGGTAATATGTGTAAACTTGCTAACTAGCACATTTGTATTGAGTTTGATTACTACTTGGAGCCTCTTATTAAAAATGTATTAACTGCAGTAATCAATATGTTTATATGAACAATGGGTCAAATAACAATGTATATATATATATATATATATATATATATATATATATATATATATATATATATTACATACATAAAAAAAATATAATGTGTGTGTCTACTGACTAACTGATAAAAGCTTAAAAGAAGGTTTACCACAGTTTATTATACCTTGTTTTTATTCATTTCTAGTTGAAAGAAGTGGATGCTGAGCAGCTTCAAATGCTTCTAAATGAAAACATCCTGAAAGGTTTGAATTGTTAAATAACAACCCAAATAAGATGAATAGCCTTGGCAAACAGCAAAAGAGCTCAACAAATAAATGCATTAATAAATGATATGGGCATTGCTATATTGCAAGGTTTAGGCCAAAGAATGTCTCATGCAAATTTGTCCTCTTTTCTTTTAGGAGACTTGAAATCTGGAGGCTTCAGCATTGATGCCTGTCGCAGCATGGTTGCTCTGATGGATGTATCCTCTTATGTGATAATTATTGTAAATTGGTCTACTCTAAGAATATATTTTCCTTTTTTCTCCACCTCAGCTCCCAGTTTGCTAAAGGGGCAATCTCTTACAGTAAATGTAGTTATATTAAACACATAAGAAGTGTACATGCCAAAACCTGCCTGCCCTTTTGGTAATTTCACAACCATGAACTGATTTAAAGGTCAGGTAAAGAAAGACATGAAGCAACATGTACACCGAGTCAAACTTTTGCTTCCAGTTGACGCCTGTTTTGATTTTGTTGATATGATTGTGGCATGGAATTACAGAGTTACCATCTTCTCTACTAACTAATGCGATGCATGTGACATTGATTATGATTCATCATGATTATCATTATTATAGCTTACGCTGTAAATAATAGATATATACTTTTTTAAATGTTCCTCTATTCAAGCTGCTTCAAGAAAATACCTCACAGTGATTGAGGCTACACATTAACATACATGTCATTTATTGATGTGTGATTTGTGGACTTTCACATTGCTTTAATGGCTATTTTGCTTGTGTGTTTTTGTTTTATATTTGTGGCATGGTATTACAGTTAACCATCTTCTTATGTAATGCATGTGAAAAACACTGCCAAAAACTGTCTTCCCTTTTGTGTATTATACACACACAAATAGATTTAAAAGTCAGGCTAAGACATGAAACAACTTATACCTTAATGTTGGGTTAGACATCAATCACTGGCAAACTGAACAGTGAGGAGTTTGTCCGTTTGTGGAGAAAGGTCGTCACATACAAGGTAAAATGAACCAAGTTTAACACTTCAAACGGAAACTGTTTTTGTAATATCTTCATACATTACTGTATAGCAGCCTTTTCATTCTACCATTAATACATTAATATGGAAGATTGGCCTGATCATTGATGGTGTTTTCTCTTATTTACCAGGACATTTTCTTCCGCACTGATGTTTCGCGAACTGGGACACTATCACTGAGTGAGCTGAGGACTGCTTTCTTAACTTCAGGTAGACCAGTTTAGAATTCAATCATTCCCTTGAATTTAAACATATTGAATGGCTTACAACAACAGAAGTAAATGACTGCCATTTACAAGTCAGCCAAACAACACTGGGAAACATAACAAAGATGTAGTTATTATTGTTGCATCCCAAAATGACCAGATTTGCAGCAGCCTACAATTTTCAGCCAGAAAATCCAGATTGTTTAAAAAGAATTAGGCTACTGACGCTTGTAGTCACAGACCTGACTCTGCAGTTTCCTTAAATATGGGGCATAATAGCATCTTTCAGCTCATTGTTTTTGGCTTAACAGCCTGCAACCTTAATGTTTGGGTTCAGTCTCACTACTCTATAAGTCGTATTGTATACAACATCATCACAGTAGGCAGCTATTTTTAGCAACAAATCTCTAATAAACCCAATTTACACCACAAGCTCAGCATTAAACAGCAGACAGAAAAAGTTAGCGACTAGCTGGTTAACATAGTGGAGCATTTAGCAGCTAAAGGAATTGGTGTAGACCAAAACAGAGCTAAAACAGGTTACATATTGGACTTACATGTCCCAGGTGGCCAGAAACAAAATTCCAATTAACTGCTCCGTATCCACTCGATGTGTCGGCAACTGTTTGCTAACAAGGTGATAATAATTTGCCAGTAATTTGTTCACAGCTGGTTTCTGCTGCCCCCATGTGGCCTTCACTTTACTGCTTCCTAGCATGCCATGTAGCACTATAGAGAAAAACACCTAATAGTTAGATTTAGGTATTAGATTTTAATCGGTTCAATAACTTTAATAATGGTTAATTGGAGTGATACATAGCCTAGGTGCAATCACTGTGTGACATGACAGGTGCTAGGGAAACTAATTTCCACTATTGTTGATTATTGTTAATGATGAACAATATTTATTTACAGAGATTAAAGCCTGATTTGTATTTGACTTGGCTTGTAAGTGTGATTATGCAAAAATGTGTATAATCAAAAATAATTTATTCCAGTTTGATAAATGTTGCACGATCTTGTACATATTCCTGGGATTTGCAGAGGGCCAGACCATGGACTGTTTCCAAACAAGGTTGAATATGTTTGTTTGTGTTTGATGCTGATGTGCATTTGTGGATAATTGTGTAAGATGAAACTTGGCTTGTGCAAACATTTGATTTTACCCTAAAATGCTTGAAGAATAAACTAAATTCCCAAACTTCTCCTAAGCTCTTGCTGTGTGTATGTTTAACAGGAATCAATATCAGCGATGACATGCTCAATTTGATGGCTCTGCGCTACGGGGCCTCCTCTGGATACATGACGCTGGAGAGCTTCATCAGTCTCATCCTTCGCTTGACCCGCATGTACAGTAAGTGAAGTCAAGTGGGACAAATGATGACAATAAAGGACACCATATACTGTAAGACGTAACTGTCCACCACTCTTAATGTGTAAATATGTTAAAATAAAATACATATCTTCATATTAGAAAGATTAAAAGTTCCCAATTAGTAGGTATAGTCTGTGTACACAATATATAAAGCTTGTGGCTTAAGGTGCAATGCAATTTATTCACAATTTGTGTGTTGCTCAACAGAAATCTTTAAACAACTGTCTAATGGAAAAGTCATGAATTTTCAAGAGTCAGAGGTAATTTAACTTATACTTCTTGTCAGAAATTCATGTTTGAACTTTACACACGCAGCTGTTGATCTAGAAAAGAGAAAAGAAATACTGGTCTTAGAATTACACAATATAACTTAATTATATGTCCTGTGATATAAGGTCTAATATTGCTTATATGTTCTACTTCATTTAAAACGTGTCTCTTCTTTATTTTCAGTGGATCTGGATTTCAATGTACACTTAACCCAACAAGGGACATGGATGGTACATAATGATGAGGAAATACAGGAGTATATATTTCAAAAGAGTGATTTCTTTTCATTTGCAAAATTGCATATTAGAAAACAAAGATGTATTCCTATGTGAATGAGCCATTACACACTATCTAACTAAAGAGCATTTTCTTTTTACGACTTTGTTAATGCATTGCATTGTAAAAGCATTACATAACCGATCTTATAACAAAAAACAGAAGCACCTTTGTAGACTTTGTGTTTGATGGAATCTTATAACATGTTAAAATGATAGACTGGTTTTTTTAATTATAATTATGTTTGATTATCTCATCACTAAGTGCTTTTGAAAAAAGTAACACATTATACAAATACATATATGACATGGCTTTATTTTTACTTCAAAAACTATGTAGACTGAAACTATGTGAGAATGTACCTGTAAAGTGTGATTTGGGTTGTGCACATTTAGCCTACATCAATCGCCTGTTTTCTGCAATCAATGATTAATTATTATTAGTAGTTCATTATTAACAAATCAATTTTATTGCAAAGAAGAATATAAACCTTTAATCAAATATTTACTTTTTCTTTTTTTTGTATTTGAAGAGCACCCTAAGTGTGACTAATCACATTAGTATGCAAGGGTGTAGTGTTTGACTTGACAGTGATGGGTAAAATAATTAATTTAAATCAAATGAATAATTTCTTGCTCCATGAGATTTCTGTTACAATGTAAAATTAAACTACCGGTACGTGGAAAAATGCCCTTTATCTGTGCTCATTCAGCAAAGAATTGAGAAATATGAGGTTCTCCTCTCAGACTATTAGATTTTGCAAACAAAGCTTGAATGTTAATTCAAAGGTGGAAGTCTAAGGAGGACGTCAGTCTGGTTAGGATAAAAAGCTGTATAATTCAAGTTTTCATAAAGACTTTGCCACTTAGATGTTCACAGGTAAGTGTTGCATTCCTGCTCTCTTGTGGTTGAAAACAGCACAGGGTACAACCTGAAGATTTTTAGAATTAAAATCATCTTTATTGGCATTTGACTATGGCTTTTTGTTGCTCTCAGTGTACACACACAACATACACAGAAATGTACAGCTAAAACAATGACAAAGCTGATAGGTCAGGCAACGTGAGATACAACTTCTCCAACTCGAATATTTACAGATAGACAGATTATTTTACACATTTACCAATCTGATTAGGCACACAGGGAATTTAAATACCCATTTGCTGATTACTGTACACAGTAAAAAAAGACATTGCTGCTGGCCTCATGACAGAGTGATACACTGCACTGCAAGGCAACCAACAGCCACGAGAGATGAGGTTGCCGTCTTTTACATACATAGAAAATGGTGGCAGATTTTTATTGCAAGCAGCCAGCAGTGTTGGGCAAGTTACAACTTTCATGCATTTCTTTCACATCTACAGCAGTCAGATTCACTGTGCTCACTCAGAAGGAATCACTGCACATGGGTAGGCACTTTTAATAACATTTTGAACATGTTAAGAGGCTAAAAACACATTTAAAACTTGCCCTGTTTAAGCCTGTTGGGTGCTAACTCTAGCAGGAGGGTAACTCAGTGTAGGCAGCACCGATTGTTTTAGTTTTTTTCTTTACTGACAGCACTTCAGATCAGATTTACAAACAACAGAGCTACATGTTGGAATCGACCAGAATTCTCCTTTAACTAACTGCTGTGAAGGTACAGGTTCCAAACATTTGACCAAGTTAGGAGCAGCATGACTTGATGAATGAAATGAAAGTTAATTAGAGTGTTGTATATACTGCTCTCTCTCACACTCTCTCAATCACTTAGACTCTCTATTTGTCTAACCATTTTCTGAGTTTACCTGCATACTGTACGCAGCTGTAGCAGGTGGAGTTTCATAAAAGAATATTGTGGTGACAGTATTAGCCTTGGGCATTGGCAGGTAACATATAAGAACAGAGCTTCTTCACTAATATTTGCTTTTGCACCCAGACTCAACACGTTCCCTTTCCAGTTGGTGAGGTAAGATTAAGATCTTCATATGCCAGTAACATAAAAAAAGGTTGATTTAAATGTTGAAATACAGTCTAGCAACTTGTCCTTAGTTAGTTGTAGGCCCAGTTTCTTCTGTATTATGTGATCAATGTTACATTTGAGACATTTTGAGAAAATTACTGTAATTGCAACTGTATGCCGTGGGGCTATCAGAAGTGTAAGGTGCCTGCACTCTTTTAGGTCTTATCTTATTAATAATGTGTAATAATAATTTCTTATTTTTGATTCTTGAAGCAGAAGGCATCATGACACATGGGGGCACCACAAGCACTTAAAAAAAAATCCTGAAAGCGGTTTTCTATTGTATTATCTATCATTTTACTGTATGGGGAATTGGCAAATTGGTGCCCCTGCTGCTGAGAAGGTACCGTGCACAGAGAAACTGTGTGAGAAGGAAAATGGGGAGCGGGGGACAGTTCACCTCTAGGTTGAACGGGTTGTAGGGCATAGGTGCCAATAACATTGGTGCTCCGCTAATACTGAGCACCCACAAGGCTGATCGCAATTATGTGTCATCTCCAATCCTATCCCAAGTTGGAAGATAGCCTACTTTACAGCTTTATTATAGAGTTTACAGGCATGTGTGTGTGTGTGTGTGTGTGTGTGTGTGTGTGTGTGTGTGTGTGTGTGTGTGTCTGAAATGCAGAAAAAGGGTCTTGCCCTGGGTGTAATTCAGTGTAAAACCACCACTGTTTGTGTTCCAGATAAAAAGGATTAACACAAATTAAAATTTGGAAAGTAACAGCCTGTGTCGTATGTGTTTCACTGTACGTTACCTACAAAGTCAGTGGATGAATCTCACCTCCGCTTTGTCTTGAGCGCTTGTTATGACAGTGAAATACAGTCTTTCATGTGCAGCTATGTAATAGTAAAGGATTGAATGTGCAGTAGCAAGGGTGAAATACATACATACATTTTTTTAGGTTGGCTTGAGAATAATCGGTTTGATGTTTACACGTTAGGTCAGTTAACACATAAGAATTAGGCTATTTTCCAACAAAATGTGAACATATTGCTAAACATAGGCCAGACAGATATTGTGATCACTAACTGTGGGCAAAAAGGACACTGACACCCAATTGACACTTTTGCCCTTTTTGGTGTTATTTATTCAAACTGGTGGGTTCATGTTCTGGGCCATGTATAAAAAACCCACTTCACGCTTAAAAATTAAATTGGCAATTTCAAATTAAATAATTGAACTGTTTTGAGAATATAAGCAATCAGTTATGTCAGAAAGAAAAAACCTTAACATAAAAACAGGTTATTGAGGTTAAAAAGAAACAGCATGCACACAGACTTACTTCTTTGACACCCAAAGGGCAGAAATGTGCAGAGAATGAAAGCAAACAGGTATATTGAGTGCAGTCAACATACCTGTGTCCATGCATATGTTTCCATACCTTCTGTTCAGTTATAACTATAAGCCTGAACCTGCTGTTTGGTAGTGTCACCACATAGCCCATATTAATAATGCAAAAGGGAACTGATGATGGTTGATGTGTTAACTCAGTCTGTAGGATTTATTGTCTTAGGAGCACACTTTTTGATGTAAACATTTTAATCTCCTTTTTCTGAACAGAGTTTGAACACTACAGCAATGTTTTCACCGGGTGTGTGTATGAACATCATTAATGCCCGTCACATAAAGGATGGCTATGGGACCCTTACCAATCCTGAGCGGTTTCTCAACCAAGACTTTGAGCAGCTGAAACAATACTGTATTATCAAAGGGGTAAGGTACATTGATGATATGTTCCCCCCTGACAAATGGTCCATCGGCGAAGGGTTACTGAACTCTTCTGACCTGGCCAATGTGGTGTGTTTGAGACCAACGGTGAGTGTTTGATCCCATATCACACTAAATGTTGATGATTAATCAATCAACTAAGTTTTTGCAGTCTTCAACAAACAGAAAGCTAAACTTGTTCAGTTGTGTGTAGAATGTATTTTGGATATTTTCTAACCAAACTAAAATCAAAGTGACACAGCATCCAAGCTCACAAAATGTATGCTTTTAAAGATTTTTGGTCCATCAACTCAGCTCAGGGGATAAAAATGTCTCTTTTTTTTTTGCTAAATGTTCAACTTAATTCATTTACTTGTTTAATTGTGATTCTTGTTAATGTTGGGCAGGTAGGTACACTTACCTTGTGTTAGTATTCATAAGATTTGATACATCGTGTTTTTGTTGGTTTAGAATGAGCTTAATCTATTTTTAAGGATAAATGGCTAATGTCAAAGACATATTTGACAAAGCTAAGCATTACTATAGTTTATAGCACATTTTAAATCGTCAACAATTCCTTTGTTTCAGGTCATTGTTCCCAATCCATATTTTCAAATTGATGGGCTCTCCAGATTTGACTTTGGTCAAGGCCACGTCGGTAGGGAACTTGCACATCGTTTTTTTTTCCAGCAATGCAATTTTGAGTGCAGACAACAGATTAATATATTGTTCCTAGATATGAGCCTAGATATACTCGACTGAAACAACTATCCGGTACGGATAAAGCACTTTTGCCGAGTACGAGTTTTATTTAGTTTTATTTTTCAATATCTGTGCTCGGATTGAATAAAAATCCTCATTGGGTAGCTGATGGTGTCTGCGTTCTGTGATAGGCTAGTCACAGCGCCCCCATACACACATACAGATTTCTTTTGTTGCTGTGTCCTGCTCTGCTCACTCACACACAGAACACTGAGAACAGCTCTCTCGCTCTCTCCCTCTCCCTTTTCCGTTAACGTTTAGGGTTTCTTCAGCTTCAGGTTTGTTTTTTACTTTGGTTTGTAGTACTTACTTTGTGACCAGTAGACTTCTGGTAAACGTGGGGTTTGTTCAGACATGGTGCGTGGCAGAATGTGACTCGCGTTGCGTCTTTGCCTGTCGGAGATTTTTATTTATTTTTTTAAACCGTCAGCTGGCTCTAACCGAAGTGTTCGCATGTGTTGTATTCATTGTTTCAAAACTTGTTCTGTATATAGTTTATTTGTTACCATGACAACACCACTAATCTGAAGCTCAATGTTGATGCTGTCATGTAAATAGTTTTCTAATCAGCAATAAATATAAGAATTTCTGATCAACTTGTATCAATTGCATGCTTAAAATAACATACCGGTTAAAGCCCCGCCCATTTCAAGACAACTTGACTCACTTCCGGGTTAAATCCAGTACACTTCCGGATTAGGCCCCGCCCAGTCCGAGTACAGATACAGATAATTCATATGGTTAACAGATACAGATAATGCTGTACTAACTGTTACAATGTGTGTGCATCTGCTCTCTTGGCTGTGTCAGTATTGTAAATAGTTTGTAATCTGGAAACACATTTTACTGTCATGCCTTTGACTGCTTAGTACACCTTCCTAACAACTCAATGACCATTTTTCACTCAGAAAACTGCTGGTTTCTTGCTTCTATCGGATCTCTGACGTTCCAGAAAAACATCCTTGAGCAAGTTGTTCCTCCTCACCAAAACTTTGATGACAACTACTGCGGGCTGTTCCACTTCAGGGTAAACCAACAATCATTGCCAGGAGTGTTTTTCTGAAAGTAGGTTTTGCTAAATAGTACATATCTCATTATACTATAAAAATCTCCTTTTCAACTACTCAGTTCTGGAGATTTGGAAAATGGGTGGATGTTGTCATTGATGACAAGCTACCAACAATTAATGGGAGACTAATCTTCGTTCGCTCCAAAGATCCATCTGAGTTCTGGCCTGCTTTGATGGAGAAAGCTTATGCCAAGTATGAAATAACAATATTTTGTTTCTCAGTCATAAAATGCATTCTCTCAAATTTTGGGAATATACCTGTGTGATTAATTTTAAACCCATGTGTGTCAGAGTGTGTGGTTCCTACTCGGACATGAATGCTGGAACTCCTGCCGAGGCTTTGGTGGACTTCACTGGTGGTGTTCATATCCATTTCAATCTGCAAGAACCTCCCCCAGACTTGTGGGAACTGATGTACAGGGCTTGTCAATCCAAGTCACTGATGGGCTGTGGTACACCACAGGGGGTAAGCACAAAAATACCACACAAAACCAACAGGGCTGCTTGTTTTTTATTTTGCTTTTTAATGCCGAAACTCTTCAGGGTTTCAAAAGACAAGTGACACGTTTCATAAAAGCATCTTAAGGCTGAGATGATCTTAGCCAAAGTACATGGTTACTTAAGCATCAAGATAATGTTAGTGTGTGTATTCTCGACTAGTTAATGCAGATGTCACATACATAATCCAGTAATCCATCAATAATTTCATAGCATTGATGAGCCTCTACCTATCTCCTTTTATACTTGCCTTTTTTGTTGAGCTTGTTTAATATCACTTGGCAAGAAGAAGTATTTTTTCAGACAAATTGATGCTTTAGTGCGTAACCTTTTTATATTAATGAACATCTGTTACATTCAAGCCATTGCCAAATAAGTTGCTACAAAGCTAATTGAGACTATCAGCTCCACACAACTCTCTCTGTATTTTACGGCTATGTTCAGAAGATTGTGTCATCCGGTTACTTTCCTGCGCAGAAGCTCAAGTGAATATAATTACCTCTTCTGAAGAGTTCATCATGTTTTCAATCCTCCGTGTCCTCCTTGGCTACTAGCAACTGTGTGGCCTAAGGGTGGGGGCGCGTGCGTGATCACGGAAGGCTTGTATCATGTAGACGCGCCGACAGTGTTGTTGTTGGGCTGAACCCCTAGTTGCCCCCGATGCTGCGCCATCGAAATATGTTATGAGTAGGTGGCACCTTGTAAGGCCACAGTGTGTGAATGTGTGTGAATGGTTATGTAAAAGATCCTTGAGTAGTTGTTAAGACTAAAACAGCGCTATATAAAAACATTTGCCATTTACAATTTTATTACATTGTTAAAGAAAAGCATGTTGCACAAGACTTTCTGCCATGATAACATATCCAGTATCTATATATTGTACTATAGGACAAACACAACATTGTTTTCCCAAATGGATTGGCCCAACGTCATGCCTACGCTGTCACAGGTGTGAAACAGGTGAAGAATTCCATTCGTTTTTAAGGCATTTTATACAGGGATATGACCAGCTATATGTTAGGTTTTTAAATTGCTTTTCTCTGTAAATTAAGTTTGCCTATTCAATAAGTTTTAGGCCTTAAATTGACCTTGAGTGATATGCTTTAAAGTAAGTAAGTAAGTACAGAGTAAAGTGTTGTTATTTTTATGGCATTTAACAATTGTGATTTCTTTGGTAATTACTGGCCAGATGATGAGCCAAGGGCAACTGGTAAACCTGGTGCGTTTGTGGAACCCCTGGGGCAGAGGAGAGTGGAATGGAGACTGGAGTGATTGGTAAGGACAGAGAAATTGCTCTAATTTGCTGCCTGGGACAAACTACTTAAATTATTTGACAATGACAATAATTACATTGCCCATACATTCATTGCCCCACACAGGCAAAGGTCTTAGGAATGCTTTTTCAACTATTTGCGTCAGCTTCTTGATGATAATGTTAAGAGCAATATAATAAAAAAAAAAATTTTACGTCATGTATAAAAGGTTTGAGTACATTTTAAACAGAGCCATAAGAAGCATTTCTATAGATATTTTATTATACTTACATTCTTGTTATTATAAACTGTTTTCTCATTATTGATAACAGCAAAGTAGGTCTTCTACATTCATATCTTGGCGGCTTTATCAGTTCCTCTCCAAAAATTGCATCAGACAAGTTAAAATTATGTATCCAGTTTATTCTGGTGTCATTCAAATGACGGTAGATAATTGCTGTGCACTTTTTAAAAAGTATAATCTCCTCACATATGTAGGGTTAAATTGTGCCTTACAGTGCTAAGCATGCTAACAATGTTTCAAACAGAGCTGTGAGAATTTTCAAGTTGTCTTAATGTCTTTGTGTTTTCACAAAACTAATTTTGGCAGTTTTTAGTAGTGGAGTTTTTAGTTTAATGCCATGGAAACCATAGTTTGTTACAATTACACAAATAAATCTGCCCAGTACAACCACAGTGTGATCTGTTAGTCACTCCTGCTTTATTGAAATTAGTAATTTAGTTTGGCACTTCCATAAAGTTTGGTGAAAATTAACATACAAGAGGCTGAACTATCCAGACGATTAGTACCTTGTATGTGTTTAGCTCCAAAAACACTGGATCTTATATTTTCCATAAGCAACTTTACAGTCTTTACAGACCCTCCCTGCCTTTTTGAACTCCGTGCCACAAGAGTTATATGTCAGGTTTTACACTACTAAAAATGGCTAACCTTTTTTTTTTTTTTTTACTTAAAAAGCTACTTTACCTTTATTTAAAACAGGTTCTCTCATTGAGGTTGATATTTCCTTTTCAAGAGAGATATAAACATAAACATACAATTTAGACATAGACAGACACAATCATACATTTTCACAGTTAAAGCTATAGTGCGTAGTCTCTGTCACCCCCATGAGTTCTAAGTAATGACAAGGAGGTCACGGGGGATTAAAAAACATGATGCTCTTTAAAGAAGAAGTAACTATCTTCAGTCGAGCTTTTCCGCGGGAAAGGTACCGAACAACACAATCTTTTGAACATAGCCATACTGAGAAATGCATTGAGTTGTGTGGAGCTGATAGTCTTAATTAGCGTTGTAGCAATTCATTTGGCAATGGCTTGAATGTAACGGACGTTGATTGATTAATATCAAAAAGTTATGCACTAAAGCTTTAAGGAAAGCATTTACAAGTGTGATTGCAAATATATAAGTAAAACCTGTCAAAATGTTCAAGGAAAATAAGATCATCTTGTTCCTCCAATACTACCAAACTTGGCCAGAATATGCTCTAGTGCATCTGGTAAAAAAAAATAAAAAATAAAACGTAACACTTGGGCTTGTGCCAACTTTTGGAAAGGGTACTTGCCAGGGCATAACATGCTACGTCATGCTATCCCCTGCAGTGCCCTGCTACACCTTTTAATGCCCTGCAGTGCCCTGTTACACCATGAACTACAACTACTATTTCTAGTCATAGTTACCTATATTGTCACTATTATTGCCACTGTTCATCACACCTCCAATTACTGGAATTGTTGGGTCTTTGTAAATTATAGCGTGTGGTCTAGACCTACTCTATCTGTAAAGTGTCTTGAGATAACTCTTATGATTTGAAACTATAAATAAAATTGAATAGAATTGAATTGCCTCTTAATTTTTAGAATAATTCGTAACAATATTGCATTTTCCCCTTTCTTCACTGACAATTTGCATCTACAGGTCACCTTTGTGGCAAACTGTGAGTCCTCAAGATCGTGAGATGTGCCTTTCAGTGAGGAATGATGGGGAGTTTTGGTAAGCATGATATCAAAATACAGTCAATTCTAAAAATTCCAAATGCAAAATGTTTGATTTTCTTTGTAATAAGACATAACTTGTCATTTAAAATTGGATTTCAGTAACATATCTAAAACAATTATGCAAACTGCAATCTTAACTCAACTTATCAATACCCATCCCTATTTTCTCATTGACAGATGAAGTGAATCTCACACTAAAACAGCAATGTGTTATCTAAATTACTTTTTGATGTCAACAGGATGACACTGGAAGATTTCTGTAAGTTCTACATAGGTCTTGACATCTGCTGCCTGTGTCCCAACTTCCTTGATGGAAACTCTTCTTGCCAGTGGAAAACCTCTTTCTATGAGGGCAGATGGGTTGCAGGAACAACTGCTGGCGGGTGCATAAATAACCTCGGTAACACTGGACTGTCGGGCTACACCAGTCCCTTGTTGGTGAATGTCTAATTATGCCAAAGAACATATGTTTCTCTTGACAAAGTTGGAAAATGCAAATTTGTTTCCCTCTCTGCCTTCCAGACAGTTTCTGGACTAATCCACAGTATCGGGTCAAGATTGAGGGATTACTTGGTGAATGTTCTCCAAAACAGGGTGAGAAAAACATGCTGGTGTCTCTCACGCAAAAGCCTGACAAGAGAAACAGGTGCCTGGTCCAAAACCTCCACATTGGATTCTTTGTATTTGAGGTAATTATTAGGCTACCCTTTGTGTTTGTTGTAGTGTGACAACTATGTTGTAATTAGCTGTTGAAGTTGGCATTCATAGTTATGTGGCTCATGTTAACAAACAAAACAACATAAAACACTCACTTATTCACTCACTTTAAGACTCACTTTTAGGATTTAAACACGTTTTTACTAGAATTTTGGTAAACCTCTGTATGCCCCAAGTGATCATAAAATTCCCTGATTTCTACATTTTTACATTAATTACATGTTTCATATATTCATGATTTGACTTAGATTGTTTTGTCCCTAACATGAACTCATTTTCCTCTGATTTCTCCAAAGGTGACTGAAGAAGTAAGTAACATTTCTTACACAGTACATGCCCACCTACATTGTGCAGCTATGTTATACTGTAAACCGCATAGAATGAAGTATACATTTATTTCTGGTATTACAGTACAAGGCACATAGGGGGAAGTTCCCAGCCTCTTTCTTCAGCAAAAAAAAACCTGTGGCCCAAACTAAAACCCACCTGAATGGACGTGAGGTGATGGAATTATTTTTGCTAAAGCCTGGTGAATACGTGGTTGTCCCGTCCACCTTCGATCCTAATGAAACAGCCTACTTCATCCTGACCATCCTCTCCAAGGCAGAGATCCACGTCCAGTATGTTACTTGTAACTCACTTGTTTGTGTTAAACACGTACCATTAATCTGTATGCCACAGTCCACATATTATAAGCCTTGCACTGCAGTGCAAAAGGCAATGTTGAGTAAGTTACTTGAAAATTTTAATTAATTCATCACATTCCTAATTTTATAAATTATTTAGCAGCAATAGTGTCAAAGAGGTTTTTAAACAACCCCAATGCACAGATAACAAAGTTAAATTAACCCTCCAACAAGCCAAGGATTACTAGGATTTAGTAACTGTAAAGACATTGCTAAATTTCAAATTATAATCACTACTTGTTAACAAATGAATGTGTTACTGCTCAACACTCTCCACAAGTAATGCATTTATGTTGTCTTTCCTCAGTGAGAATTCTAATGGTAATAATCACGAAGAAAGGAAAGCAAAAGAGGTGTGTAAGATTTTAAAATACTGTATATGGTCAATGTTCATATTATTTTGGTATTGCTGTTGTGTTACATGTTTAATGTTGATTACATCGATATCATACATAGTATATACCTACATAAATATCAAATATCAAATCTGTTGCAGCCCATGGAAATCAGAAACGTAGAGGATGACGACAAAAAGAGAAGCTTTTTCCGTCAATACTCTGACAAGGTAATGTGTGTGTGTGGTAAGGAATTAGTTCAACATTTTGGAAAATATGCTTATTTGTTTTGCTACATTCTCCCCCAGCATAGACTCCAAGAAGCAACCTTATTTCACAGAAAAAAGTGAAATGACCTCTGAACATTGCATTATGCGGTGGTGGTGGTACTATAACGCATGTAATGTGTTAAAATTACATGCCGGGACCACGCAAGCAATTTAGGTCCAGGCAACAAAACTACTTGGTTAGGTTCAGGAAAAAAAATACTAGTTTGGATTAAAATAAGTATATTACATAAGTAATGTAAGCATGTTACGACTACGTGACATAAGTTAAGTATGTTGTGTATTTTAACTTACGTATATAAGTAAAAAGAAAATAAGTCATAATTGACTTTTGCTTTTACATGAGACACAAACAGCAGCCTCCTGGGTAAAAGTAAAAAAAGTAGTTTGTTTGACCCATTCCTTCCTGTGCAGACTGTGGCTGTGTGGGTGTGTTCAATCGTGGCGCAATGTACTTTCACCTTCACCTTCACTAACAACGGATCCTAATTGAGTTTCCATTGGCATTCCTTCTGTGGTACTGACACATATTTTTAAGATTTTCCATGCTACCACCACCCTGTAGTCTGGTGTTATGAGGATGATGTCGTTTCATGTAGTTCTGTGAGATCAAACTGCAGAGAAGTTACTGGTCCCAGCTAGGAAATAGTCCGGCACTGAGAATTGTCTTTACACTTTTTGTACTGCCTTGTGCTAAGCTAAGCTAACTGTCAGCTTTTGTCTGCATTGTATTTTCTATTTGAGCCAAATCATTATTCCTTTGGGGTTTTGTCTTTTCTACTGGAATTACCCATAAGGATGTCATGCTATTATTTTTCCAAATATATAAAAAGTAACAAAGATCATGACAGCTAACATATGAGCCAATTATAAGTATTTCCTTATTTTCAATTCCAGTATGAAGAAGTGGATGCTGAGCAGCTCCAAAGGCTTCTAAATGAAAACATTCTGAAAGGTTTGGACTGCAAAACATTAAAAGGCTAGACAGCATATGAGCTAAATGTATATATTCAAATAATATAATAATAATCTTGTGTAGCACTGCTATGTTGTATGTAGTAGTATGTTTTAAATTCAGTCTACTGCTATTCCTATTTTTATTTAGGAGACTTGAAATCTGGAGGATTCAGCATCGATGCCTGTCGCAGCATGGTTGCTCTGATGGATGTATCCTCTTATGTGATTAATTGTGAATTGGTCTATTCAAAAAATATCTTTTCCTTTTTTCTCCACCTCAGCTCCCAGTTTTCTATAGGGGCAATCTCTTACAGTAAATGTAGTTATATTAAACAGATAAGTGGTGTACATGCCAAAACCTGCCTGCCCTTTTGGTGGTTTCACAACCATGAACTGATTTAAAGGTCATGTAGACATTAGCAACATGTACACAGAGTCAAACCTTTGCTTCCAGTTAACGCCTATTTTGCTTTTGTTGATATGATTCTGGCATGGTATAAGTTACCATCTTCTCTACTAACTAATGTAATGCACATGAAAGCAGTGCTAAACCTGCCTTCACCTTTGTATATTTAAAAGGTATAGTATGTGATTTTAATCCAAACACTTTTTGTCAAATTCAGCAAATACAGTATATCCTCATGGTCACCTAACACCATGTGAATGTGCCAGTCTGTCTGTAAATCTGGGGATCACTTTCTGCACCTTTAACACACAATAAATGTAAAGGTCAGACTAAGACATGAAATAACATGTATAGTGATTATACCTTAATGTTGGGTTAGACATCAATCACCGGCAAACTAAACGGTGAGGAATTTGTTCGTCTGTGGAAGAAGGTCATCACATACAAGGTAACAGGAACCAAGTGAAAGTCCAACACTTGCTAACACGTGCGTCCTGATTCTGTGTAGAGGATCTGTGTGTTCTTGCTGTGTCGAGCTTGGAGATTTACAATACTAAAAGTCTTTTCTTTTACCAGGACATTTTCTTCTGCACAGATGTTTCACAAACAGGAACACTGTCACTGCGTGAGCTGAGGAATGCAGTCATGGCTCCAGGTAGATGATCGGCCACTTTTCTTTGTCTAGTATAGACAGAACTGAACCATCCTGGGATTTATCCCCATCAATCTTATAAAATGTGCCACAGAAATATTTCCAACTCTAACTAATTGTTTACATTTAAACCTGATTTTGATGCAAAACAACAATGCTATGAAGCCAGGTTCCACATATATACAGTAATGTGAACAACTCAATTTCAATTCAATTTTATTTAAAGTATCAATTCATGATTTAAGAGTATCTTGAGACACTTTACAGATAGAGTAGGTCTAGACCACACTGTATAATTTACAAGGACCCAACAGTTCTAGTATTTCCCTCCAGAGAAAGAAACAAGTGCGACAATGGCAAAGAAAAGCTCCCTTTTTATGACGAAACCTCGGTCAGACCCAGGCTCTTGGTAGGCGGAGTCTGACGGGGGCGGTTCAGGGTGAAATGAATAGTGGCAATAACAGTCACAGTAAAAGATAATGGAACAGTGACTAGAAATAGTAGTAGAGGAGCCTGATAGCTGAAGGCTCTAGCTCCCATTCTACTTTTCGAGACTCTAGGAACCACAAGTAACTTTGAATTTTGTGGGACACTGTGGGACAATAAGGCACTAAGAGCTCTTCAAGATAGAATGGTGCTTGACTATTGTGAGCTTTGTAAGTCAGGAGAAGGATTTTACAGGAAGTCAATGCAGAGAAGCTAATACAGGAGAAATATGATCTTTTTTCTTAGTTCTTGTCAGAACACACGCTGCAGCATTCTGGATCAGCTGGGGAGTCTTCAGGGATTTATTTGAGCATCCTGATAATAAAGAATTACTGTAGTCCAGCCTGAAAGTAAAACATGCATGGACTCATTTTTTCAGCATCATTTTGAGACAGGAGGTTCCTAATGTTGGCAATGTTACGAAGATGAAAAAACGCTGTTCTTGAGGTTTGTTTTAGATGGGCGTTAAAGGATATATCCTGATCAAAAATAACTCCTAGATTTTTGACAGTAGTGCTAGAGGCCAGGACAATACCATCCAGAGTAGCTATACCCCTAGATAATGAAGTTTGGAGGTGTTTAGGGCCAAGCACAATAACAATAACTGTCTGAGTTTAACATCAGAAAATTGTAGGTCATCCATGATTTTTTATAATTTATGTATGCTTGAAGTTTAGCTAACTGACTGGTTTCGTCTGGCTTGATTGATAGATATAATTGGGTGTCATCCGCATAGCGCCTCTTTTGTTTAGGCCTACCTTTGATTTAACCAATCTGAGTCGGGGGACAGACACCGTGGTGATTAGACTATGAGTGGGCAACTGCTCCTGTGGAAGAACAGAGGAGTGCATTGCACTTTAGGTCTGATTACTATCAAACTTGGTTATGGTTTATGACCGATAATAGACTTGGACAGATTTTTTGATATGAGAGCAGATCCGTCCAAAGTACTTTGAGGTGACCGATTCAAGTGTTCGGTGATGAAGACAAAGCTACAGGATGGACTACGCTGCACAGCTTCGCAAGCTCACGAAAAAGTAAGTGAAATACTTTACAGTTTAATGATGTTGCGGTTGTAATGGAAGGGTATGTGGTTTAACATTAAACTCTTTCCCTCGTATGGCTTTGTTATATTCCTGTTGTGATCAGGTTGACCAAAAACGTTTGGCTGAAGTGAACAACTCACTTTAGCACTTTTTTTCTCACTCGTCACCATCTTGCTGTGCTAGTCAAGCAGTGAGTTGCTCAAAATCTTTTCTTTTTGGTAAACTCTTTGTGCACTCTCAATGCTGAGTTCATGTGTTCAGCCCCAGGTGAGACTTGGAGCAAAGTCCCATGTTGTGTTGAGCCTTCTTAGTGTTTTAAAAAGGTTGATTTTGATGCTATGCCCCTAGCACACCCATTCAAAAGGCGAGGCGAAAGTGTGAGTGTGCTTTAAATGAACTGCATATATATTGCCCTTTGTTTGCTGCTGTGCACGACAAGTCTGCTTTGTTGCATTCTATGTTTTGTGTCATTGTGTTAACATTTTTGCGTTCTTGTTACAAATAAGATATCCTTTTTTTTGGTCCTTTTTAATTAGTTTTAGTGTACAGTACATAAATAAAGCCAGTACAATCAAAGTCCTTTTAGGCAGGTTGATCGGCGGCCATCTTGCAACGCACTTTAGGCAGTTATCGACAAGCTTAGTGAAAGCATACAGTAAGGGACGTAATATGTGTAGGCTATACAGCTGCAATACTGGCTTTACAAACTAACCCAATGCTGTTCTATGGATTCTGTGTCTCCACATTAGAAAGTCACATTATTAAAGTCTACAATGCAGAAATCCTGTCAAATACAATGTTTACAATGACTGTATACATTCAAATATTCTTTTTTGCAATCACTACAAATGTTATGGTCTTGTATTTCAGATGAATCCGTTCCACAAACAAGAAAGCATTTCATTACGGGCGTGTGTCTGGAATCCCTGTCCGTAAGTTAACATTTATGCATGCATTTAGGAAGCAGTCATATTTCCTTCCATGGAACTACATTCAACCTGGTGCATATCATGTGACTGTTCTGATGTGTGTGTGTCTTCCTTTCAGGTCACACAAAGGGAGGTGGCTCAGCCATGGAGACGGAAATCAGAGGTAAGAAGACTCACTTAAGTTGTTCACATAAGTATATAATGTATAACAACAAAACTAACAGCATTCATTTTTCCATAGTCATGAGGACATCCGTTACCCGTATGGCACAGCGGATGGATGCATTTGAGAAGATGGATGAGCTGCTCATGCTCTTAAGGAGCTCCCTGTTACCTCCCTCTGCTCCAGTCGATGACATGTTGCTGTCGCCCTGCTCAACAGACACAGAGCTGCAGGTGTTCGACAGGAGAGGAGGAACTAAATGGTAATCAAGTGGCCGTAGTCCTGCCCTACCCTGCCCTAAGATTAACACTATATAATTGCATAATTATATTATGACTGAACTGACTTCTTTTACAAAATGAGATTATACAAGCTCTCCACTTTGTTCTACTTGTATAATTTGTGTTTCTATGTTTTACAGCAACTTTTCCTGACAAGCTTTGGAGATTCAACAGGATATCCTGCCATTTGCCACATGCTACGGCGAGTGGCATCCAAATGATGTTCTAAAACAATATAGCCTGTGGGGCAGAAAGGCAAAGAAGGCCTTCCACAACCTGACAATCTGCAGGGTCATAACAGGCAGGTGTTATTTTATTGTTCACATCAGTATTATGCTTAGCCTGGCTGATAAGGTTTTAATTTGACTAGTAGTCAACAAGTAACTTTGCTTCATTTTGACTTTTACTCTAGCGGCCTCCCAGAAAAAACACAAAATGTCCCCAAAATGGAAATCCTCGTCTGCAGATTCCAAACTGCGGATAGGAAAATATGCAGCCGAAAATGGTAATCGAGCAGCAGAAAGAAAGTTTAGAGTGAGTCAGGAACTTGTGAGGGACTGGCGAAAAGGTTTCTCTTACTGAAATGAAGAAAACAACGGAAGCTAACTGAGAGATGAAAGCAAGGCCAGAGGTGGAGGAACGAGTCCACATGGGTGCTTGACAACGTATTGCCGGGACTGAGGCTTTTCAACGGTATTTACTAATCCACGCCCTGGTAGTTGTTCTGTGTGCTATTGCGTAGTTGAATAATTGTTAATGTGTCACGTTAAGATAGAGGGCATCTACCGTATTCAACTAGTGTGTGCTATCGTAGAGCTAGTTGAATAACTGTTAATGTGTTACCGTTAACATAACGGACACCTACCGATTGAATGCGACTTTAGTCCAATGTTACATATATGTTAAAATACTGTACTATCATTCCAATACGCATTTTGCACACTACAATTGCACTATTGTGTCTATATTGCCAATAAAACTGATTGTGATTATTGTATATATTTGTAATTTTTTATATTGTATATTAAAGTTTTAAATCCCATCAAGTTTGCCACTTCATTAATTCCTGCTAAGTTTAAAGTAATACAATTTGGTATCATGGTTGTTAAAGTTTTCTAAAGGTTGGGGAATGTAAAAAAGAACGTTCGGGCAACGTTCTCTAAAGGTTGCAATGTTAGGATAACGTTGGGGCAACTTTCTCTAAAGGTTGTAACGTTAGGATAACGTTAGGGGAATGTTCTCTAAAGGCTGCAACGTTAAGGGAACGTTCCCACAACGTTCCAATCAACCAAAACACAACCAAGACACAAACAAACCTATCCTTCAGAGAACGTTCTTGCAACCAAAAACGAACGTTCCCAGAACGTTCTGGGAACCAAAAATTGTTAGCTGGGCAGCGGTGGAAGGTTGACATGCGTCTGTACATGTCATCGCTGATCAGGTTTGGCAGGGGTCCAGAGAAAATTACAGAGTCCGACATTGTCTTTGCACAAATTAAAACAATTAAAATTAAAACATTAATTTTAGGTATCTCCGATTTGCATAATCGGGTATCATTACCAACTACATGAAGCATGATCTTACTGTATTTACTTACTGTAAGTATTACTGTAAATACTGTAATTACTGTAAATTTATTTACTGTATTTATCTTTAGTAGCTTAATATGGGATTCTATCTCGCCCGCTCTGGGCCCAGGTACACACACAATTGCGGCCCCCGGAGCCGCCAACTTCACGTTCTGCAGTATAGAGCTCCCAATAACCAAAGTTGGCTTCTCAGCCGGTGTGTTACTGAGTGGGGAGACTTAAACTGTTATAAATGCAAAGATGTTGGCGGCCAGCCATAGGCTCCGATTTGGAGTGGCCGCCGCCATGTGCGCTCCCCGGTTTAGAGCTAGCGCTACGCTTCTTTCGGACACCCACAACAGAAGCTACAGTATGTTGGCCTGCACCAGCTACGGGCCGTGCCTCAAACTCACTAATCCTCGCCTCCACAGCAGCGAATATACATTTATTACATGTACCTTCATCACTAAAGGAGGCAGAGGAATAGCTAAACATTTGACAGAAAGAGCAAGAGAGAGCAGGAGAAGGACAGGAATTAGCCATTGCTAATGGCTAAGCTGGAGTAGCTAACGTTAACAGCGTTGAGAGATCAGCGAGGGAGTCGCTGTAAGATAAAGTGCTTGACTATAACTAGTGTTTAAATACAATCTGGCACTTAGTCTTAGCCCCCAGATTTAAGCAATAAAGCAGAGTTGAGTAAGTTTTTGCTGGAGCAGAAAAGTAGCGTCCGTGAATTAAACAAATGCTTAAGCCTATGCCCCCTTTGATGCGGGCTCTAAGCAAAGCAAGTGTAGTCTAATGCACAACATTCATCTCCAATTCCAGGCACTTAGCCAGCAGACTTAAAGTAGAGTTCAGTAAGTTTTTGCTGGATCAGAAAAATAGCATCCGTGAGATTGGAGCATCGGGAATGATCAATACACTTACCATATACGTCAGTCCTTCACACACAAGTATACACACAGTAACCAAGAATACACGCATTGCACACAAACCGCTGTTTATAAAGACTAGTATCATGATTGTCAATGTACTTCCATGCATGTTAGTACTCGCTGTGAAAATATAATAGGGATTACATAAACAGGGGTTACAAAACAGAAAAATTACTAGTTACAGCTGTGCCTGGTAGCTATTAGTAACAAAAGCAGAATAGCAAGCTGTAATGAACCCATTTAGAATGTATTAATTAATTTCAGTAATGCTACACAGTACTACAATAGGGAGATGAATGCATGTGAAGCATTAGTAGGACTTCTATATTTATACTTATAAGGGTGTTGCGTGATAGCAATGAGCACAGGGGTTTTAGTCTTAGGCCTACAAGGAATGAAATGCATTTGGCCCTATACCGGCACTATGTGTGCAGATTTTGCACATGCAAGAATAAGCATGTAGCAGAAAATCTTAAAGGAATGTTTAGTAAAGTTTGGCGAAAGTTTTATTAACTATGCTCCCCAAATTTAATTCCTCAGGTCAGGAGTAATAATAGTAGATCAGACTTGTCTGTCAACAATAAAAATACTGAGCTGTAGTTCAGTTGTGTAATGTTAATCATCTGCTTTTGTGTTTAACTGACATTGATGATGAACATGTAATTACTTAAACAGATCCCAGCCACTTTTAAATCATTCAAATGCAAACTCAGGTGTAACTAATCACACACACACAATTATGGTTCTATTCACTTGTCCAGAAGGCCATGACAGTGTCAGTGTCATGTCTTAACAAATTGCAAAATAATCTGCAAATTAGTTGCAGCCCTAATATAAAATCCTACTTAAACTTGTCCCATATATGTTGTTCAGGAAAGAGGATCAGCGATGACATGCTGAATTTGTTGGCTCTGCGCTACGGTGCCTCCCCTGGAAAAATAACGCTGGAGAGCTTCATCAGTCTAATGCTTCGCTTTGACTGCATGAAACGTAAGTAAATTTAGAAATCTGATGACAGGAGAGAATAGTAAAATATATATAAATAAACAAGAAAATACTTTCCTTGAAATTTTATTGACTTTGAGCCTTTTTCTGTGTGATCAGCGAACTATTTTTACTTATTTTAACGTGTAAATGAATGTCTTGTTTTGTTAGTAAATGCTTCCATTAAGAGGAAACTATTTTTATTGACCAAATGTTATTATTCAAAGATTACAAATAATTACAAACAATATGTTGAGACATGAGAATGTGTCCCAGGACCAATAATAAAAAACAAAAACACGCAGATAGACGGGAAGGAAGGAAACAACAGCAAGAGCGATGTACGCAACACACACAAAAACAGACATACATAAACTCACACACAAGCAGACACACACACAGACAGAAACAAGATAAGGGACCATTAAACAAATAGAGGCAAGACGGCTGCAGCACCAGTCTAGCCTTAGCAGCCGAGTGTCCAGCAAAAACACTAATTTTTAGTTTCAGAGAGCTGATGGGCTGACAGATCATTCAGAATCAAAACATTGACAGTAATAACAGGTACAGTATCATTATTCAGTGCAGATGTTTTGGATGCAATATTGTTCCAGGCCTGACCAACAATTGGACAATTGCGTTTCCAGACCTTCTCAATAGGAAGGGCAGTGCGGCTAGATATTACCAAAAACTGATAAAGCCTACCATACCACAGTTTTTAGGCTGCATAGTGAATAATTTCTGAATAGGATGGATGTGCAATAAACTCTGCCTTGAGGGCTGATCTTAATTGAAGGTAAAAGAAAAATGAGGAACGTGGTAGACTGAAGGCGTTTTGTAGGTTGGAAAAAGGTAACAAGGAGAAAAAGCAGAAGAAAACGGTAACCAGTCTCGCTAAAGGTGTCTTTTAGCGAGACTAAAGACAGCTGGTACTGTTTTTTTACTCATGTGGGCTATGTGAAGCATACATGAGGTCCCTGCCTTTTTTGTTTTTGAATATATATACTGAAGTTAATTGGGGATGAGGCACAGCTGGGCAGTGAGGTGATTAACTTAGGTGATAGATCAAAATACTCAATGGGAGCTGCTAGTGGGAAGGTGAAGACCAGCAGAAAATAGAATATGTTAATGTTTAAGACTGTGATTATCTGGATGTAGATTGGTGAGAAGAAGCCAGCACCCAGCAGCGAGGGTTTCCATGATTATTCTGCTACATTAATTAGTTATAGGATGTAGCAAAAGAAAAGTCATGTGGAAATGCCACTGAATATTGTTATGATGAAGCCATGGATCCACAGGGATGTTTGCCATGAAATGTGGTATATACATTCATAATCCCCGCAGTATTAATTGTAATTACTTTTCACATGTTCTTTTTATTCATTTGTGCAGTGCTAATTGGCAAATGTTAGGATGCTATCACACTACACTAAGAGGCTGAACATGGCAAACATTATACCTGCTAAACATCTGAACGTTAACGTTGATATTGTTAAGCACTAGTGCACATTTTTAAGTTCTACGATGGCATATGACAGACATGTCTAACTCCCACACCTTGCCTTCATAGTTTCTGAAGTAATAACAATTTGTGTCTTTCTTAATAGAAATCTTCAGCCAGTTGTCTGATGGGACGAATATGACTCTTCGGGAATCAGAGGTAATAAAAGTTATTTAGAGGTGTACACTAGGACCCATTTCTTAAAACGTGTTAGTATTTTAAGTTTTTAACCAATCACAGCCTGCACAGCTGTTGATCTGAAACAGTGGGAGGAAAATGTCTTATTGCTAGGCTAATGGTACTGATGCAAAAAAACTATTTGTTTCAAATACAATCACCTTAGTGTGTTGAGGGTGATGTTGTAGAAATTATGGCATTCTTATACTATATTATTAGTTTTCTGTGATAAAATAATCCTGCTTTTAACCAGTGCTACAGATACAAGCACAAGAATAATCTATCCATTTTTTGTTTGCAGTGGATGTACCTTTCAATGTACACCTAAGAGAAGATGGACTGTAGGATTCATATGGATTTACAGCAGTAAAGTACACAAAAGGTGTAGTTCCAAATGAGCTATTACATGGTATGAAACAGGGTATTAATTTCTAAATTTGCTAATATTACGAGTAACAAACATTGTGTCCTACCCTCTGCCTCTTTGCTCTTTTCTACTGCAAAGTAGAGTGGGAGAACAACTGGAAAGAACATGCACAGTGTTGCTCCTTTACTTCCCTGTTATAGACAGTAACCAAAATGTGCATAGCATTGAATACTACAAAATAAAATTTCCGGACTGTATCTTATGAGTGCACTGTTATTCTTACTAAGGTTCAACATGTTACATTTGTTACAAATGCTGTTTAGAAGTGAAAATATTTTCTTTGAAGTTAATACAAATGTAGGGCACTATAGCACAGCTGTGTCAAAAACACAAGTGGATCATAAACACAAAAATGTTCATATCTGTACTTGTAAACACATTCAATCTTCGTACCCTGGGAAGTGAGGATTGGAGGCAGCATGACTTTTGTTTTTTCAGCATTTATAACAAGTTTTAAATCATAAAGATTCTGTTGAAGTAAAAGCAAGTTGTAACTTGGAGAGGGCGTGTTGTTGTTGCTTACCTTTTGTTGTCAGGGTTGGCATTGAGCTGCCTGTGGTTCTTGTGGATGAGATCCAGTCTAGTTAGATGGCGCATTGGTCTACTTAGATGGCAACTGTTGTACCAGTTGTTGTTGCTCACTTTTTGTTGTTGTCCCTGTAGTGGTCAGAGTTGGCATTGAGCTACAAGTGGTTCCTGTGGATGAGATCCAGTCTAGTTAGATGGCGCATTGTAAAACCAGTCAACATCCAGCAGTGTGACATCTTGTGGGAAATTGGCCGGCTATGGGACCCATGCTAAATACATACAAGATAAATAAAATTGACATTGACACTAATATTCTGGTTGTCACTAAAATGTTAACAAACATAGACTGTTGCACATCGGTGACCTCCTGTAACAAAAACTAGATAGTTAAAGTCCTAGCTTTTTAATTAGTACGCTATTTAGTCCAGTTGACTTGGTTACAATCTATAAATGTGTCCTCTTTGGTAACTTTCATATACTACTGATATACAACCGGAAGAAGTATACAAAAGCAATTTTACCTGCCACAAGAAATTTAGTTACAGTAGGTAAATATGTACTGTTAATTAGAAGCCAGTCGTTGTTGCTTACCTTTTGTTGTTGTCCCTGTTGGCATTGAGCTGCCTGTGGTTCCTGTGGATGAGATCCACGACGGTGCATTGTAAAACCAGTCAACACCCTCATGCACATCATCAACTTGATGTAAAATCCAAACGGTGCTGTTATGGGAGCGATGCTAAACATGTACAAGATTAATTATTTGGCTTCAGAGGACAATTGTTTTTAACTGTTTGCAATGATTACTTACATTGATGCTACAATCTTTAAATTTCTCAGTCCAGATAATGTAAGTAGCTTACAATCACTAGAAATACAATATGCTTAAGTGTGAGCATAAAATCTACTGTGCTGGCTGCAGTGGATGTTACAGCGTTTGTGCTGGGTGGTGCAGTGGTCAGGTCGGTTCTGCTGGTGTTTAACCCCACACCCAGATTGTCCAGGTTTGACTGTGTCTGCATTTTTCTCCAGGTCTGAACCACGGTAGTGTTTTCAAACATCTTCAGATTTTGTAGTTGGCTACATAACATGCCCAAACAGACTCACTTTAAGTAGAGAAGCATGCCTGAGGGATAATCTGAGTTCTGGGAATAGTTTCCATTGAGTAGGTTGTAAATGCATGACAGCTGTAGAACATTAAAGCAAAGATGCAGAATATTAATTATTATACAAGTTAGTAGTCCATAAAACAACATACTTTTTTAAATGTGGCGCTGGTACTATACATATAATTTATCCTAATTATCACTTTCAAATAAGGGGCCATAGAAATTGAATTTAATAAAGTTTAGATTCAGATAGATTTTGTTTGAATTTGCCCGTGATTCCTTCAGCTACACTTTGTCCCTCCTTTTTCTTGGCCTACTTGCATGGATCAGTCCCTGGATTATGCTTGGACTTAGTTTATTCTTTTTGACATCAGAGAAGATAAATATACACATTCAATTAGAAGCATGAAAGGGCAGCATGACCAGCACCTTCATTCACCGTAATTTCATGTCTCTACATACGTACTGATGGTGTGATGGTGACACAGCATGACAATCACCACAATCAAGCATATAACATTACATAGCATATGTAAACAAAACTTAAAAATACATAACTTACAGTTATGTTTGGCTCTCAGGTTACACTACAAGGCAGACTAGGACACCAGTCCTTTTCATGTTAACTAACAGTTTTGACTAATTTGGCCAGATTTCAAAACACAATAACATTCCTGTTTTATTACAGGTGGTTTATCAGATCATTATCGGAACAGCTTTTCTGAAGAAAATATTGCACAATGAGCTAGCATATGTCACCGTGTCAGTGATTTATTAAAAATGTGCGGCTGTTGTTTTTGGAAGTTGATATCCACATCTTTTAAAACAATGTTAGGTTATGTTAACCCTTGTGTTGTCCTCCTAGGTCAAAACTTAAAATGAACAATTTTTTGACGCTTTTCTTCAACATTTTCTTAATTTTTGTAACACTACCATCAGTATACTGTACACATCACTAACACCAATATATTACCACTAATTTTACACTATTTTCTTTTTTGAATTCATGGTCAAGAAACCTCATTTATATGAAATTATACCTTTTTTGTCTTTTGTCAAAGTTTTTTGGGGGGGAAATAAAACAACCTAAAAATTCAATAAAGTAGTGAACTGATCCTCCGTTTAACTCGCAAGAAGCGTTATATGGAACCATCCATGTCATATTTAGACAATTTGGATGAAAGAATCCCAAATTTCTGATATTGAAACCTTTAAAAACAGGGCAAATTTGACCCCAGGACAACAGGAAGGATGAGAACGGTAAAAGATGCACTGAAAAAGTAATTTCAAATAAAGCCATGTATAAATTGTGCAATATATTGTAAGAAAATAATGATAAAAAAGGCTTGGATTTAAAGTTAGGTTTATATATTTTTATTGAGCAAAATTCAACTTACTGCAAATAAAGTTAAAGTCTAACAAATATAAAACACATTAGCAGTTATTATTAAAAAAACGAATGTCTTATTCCATTTTTCAAAAAACATACTGCTAGTCAACAAAATCATGAAATAAAAAGAAAGCAAGGATTGCAATGTTTTCCTGAGGTTTCTTTAGGTTATAAGCATTTCTTGATCCGCTGCATTCTCAACAACTTAGTGATGATTCCCTTTAAAAACAAACAACATAATGATAATGATTTCAGTCAGCCATACCATAACATGAACATTTCTCTCCCCAGCATGCATACTTGCATATAACTCACAAAGGCTGGCAGCTTGGGTTGTAATGTTAACACCCAACTTACCTGAGTAAAAAAATACATGATTTCTCCAAAGAACCATTCGTCCCCAGGTCCCATGCATTAAGATGTTTGCCATTGTTATTATTGAATTGTGTAACCTTGTATGTAGGGAGATTCAGTAACAGTAGCGCACTGAAATCCGCTATATAGTACACAGAAGCCTAACTAAGAATTATGAGAGATATTAGAAGTGTTCTCACTCAATGTTGAGAAATAAAATATCTTGTAATTAAAAAAAAAAGATATTTGGATAATCAGTAATAAGTAATCTGTCAAAATGTTGTATATTAAAGACCCATTCACTATTAAGTGTTGCTGCAAAAGCCCTCGGATCCAAGTGAACTCTATGGCAACTGCTGACAAAAACAACAGTTCAACAGGAAATAAACTTGCAGCCATCACTGGTGTTTGTTGTAAAATTATCTACAGGAAAAGATTGGTAGAACAATCTTGAGTAGATTGAAAGCAGCTTTGTTTGAGTGCTTGAACAATTCAAGTTGTTCTGACGTATTAAAGATCTGCCTGTTTCTCAGTGACATCAATGACGATCAATCATCAATAACAATGCCTGACCAAGGAGCTATATAGTACAAGCTAAGCTTATCAAATCAAGTTTTGTGATCATTATTTGTGTGCTTGTTTTTTCTTTTGTCATCATTATCTCATTAAAATATAACAAGACGTTTAATCTCATAACAACATTTATCTCATAATTTCCCTAGAATTGTTTGCACTATTGAGAAAAAAAAGTTTTTAAATTAGTCCCTGCTTTGAACTGTGTTACCACTAAATGATCAACCTTTACTAAATTTGAAAAGACATTCTGTTTACTTTGATAAATTACCAAACTCAAACAAGGTCCAGGTCTCTGCAAGGATTTTTATACTACACTGACATTAATGGCTGCTTGAAAAGGTGGTTAAACTGATACACAATCTCTTGTTTGACATGAAAAAAGGGTGGTATTCAAATGCTAAAGGTGCAATTTAATAATTTGGTGGTTTAATAATTGCAGAGACTTTGACTCATTGGCAGATGGTTCAAAACTATGGTTCAAAATCATAAAACAGCCATATTCCCAATGTTTTTCCTATGGGAACATTAACATTTCTCCATCAGTACCAGCAGATAGCAGTAAAGCTCCAATAAGACAAGAGCACTAGTATGTACTGCATGTCCAAGGATAAATATGTGTTGGGTTATGACTGTGGTTTATAACCAAATAATTTCAAGGCTGATCTGTATATGAATGTTTCAATATGCAACAGTTCATACATTAACATTGAGATTTAACCTTTTTACTTCACATAGACAGCATTTCAGTGATTGTTGTCATACAAATGGTATGAAACAAATTCATGGCAAAAATAGTTCATGTACCTTTACATTGTGGGGGTGGAGCACTCCATCGATATCCCTCACAAACTATTGCAGCAGCACCCTTTAACTTGAAACCATGGTAACAGGAGTATAGAGCAATCAGTTTGCCATATGCAGAGGACAAAATAAAATCACCATTCTTTATCTTTCTTGGAGTACCACACTGTTCTAAGTCTGGAATTGAGAGATATAAGTTTTTTTTAAGGTAATGTGTAAAAGAATAATATAATTCAAATATAAGTGAATGAATATTGGGACTAGGACTAGCCCCAAAGTTTCTTTAGCCCACCTTGACTTTTCTCCTCTTTCCAAGCTTCCAAATGAATCACTGGCATTTGATCACAAGATATGTAATCATAGGGGTAATTCCCAAACCTGAAAGAATCAGGAGGAACTTCCCTTATGTCGCTGTTGTCACAGATGATGCGAGACAAAGAGCCTTTAATAAGCTCAGCCTTCTGTTGCTGGCTGAATATTCCTTCAGCCTCCCACCAAAACCTGAAAAATACAAAATGTTTATTTCAAATCAAACATTTCAATAAATCTTAAAAGGTACACCAAGAAATTTACTTAAAAGTATGCCATTGTGGTACAGGTTGAGGAATAATGATAGATAGCATTTTTTAAATCAAGGAAGTATTAATGTACCTATCGCCATCACGAAGTGCTTTCATCTGCTTTCCAATCAGGCAAGCAAAGAGGGGACCAGTTCTTGAGCCTGGCAACATGTCCTCAACAAGCCCTCCAAGCCATACATCGATATTGTCAAGATGTTTGTATGTTTGTGCTATCTTCTCAGCAACCTTGTTGTCTCTTACAACCTCTTTAAAACCATCCAGTGTCTTGATGCGCTTCAGTCCACAGAATGATCTCCAATCATTGTATCCTGAAAATTAATATTAGCACAATACAGTTTAAAAGTAAGCACACTAGTAACAGTAACTCAAAAAATTAAAATAAATTTTATGTCAGCTTTTTAAGTCCATGCTTGAGGGGTCTTGAATCAGCCAGAAAGGGTTAAATTCGTAATAACAACAGACTCGCTATAGAATTACCCCGCTTATTACACAATGCTTATAAAACAACTTATTACATAGCTATGCATAAAGAGGTTACCCACTGATGACGCATGTGTCCCAGTTGGGCTGGTAAACTTTACTGCTGATAAACATGGCTCTCCGGCGGTGAATGAGCTAACCATAGAGCTTGCACTGTTGCATTATTAGCTTTTTTTAAATCCTTGATTTAACAGACTGTTGCCATGGACTGACTTGTGATCATATATATATATATATATATATATATATATATATATATATATATATATATATATATATATATATATATATATATATATATATATAATGTTTCTGTGGAATTTTTGCCCGCTAATGGGAAAAAAGTAATTTTAAGCTGTTTGTAACCAGGGTGGTAAGTGAGCATCCGGAAAGTGTACCTCCTATGGGTAAATTCTAAGACTAACTAGCCATCACCTTCTGCTAGCATTCCATTGACTGCCATTCATTTTGGCGTCACTTTGAAACCAAATAACTTTACATCTGAAGCGTTTAAAGACTCTATTTGTCCATTGTTCCATTGCCTTGTATCTCACGCAAGCATAGTTTTTTAAAAAATAGGCTAACGATTGTGTCATAACCATGCAACTTTCTGTCGGACAGTAGAAAAATTACTGTATAGTCAGGAAAAGTGTGCAGGCAATCGGGGGGAAGTGGAGGCAGGAAGGAGCACCTTCAAAAAACGTTTGGGGTGCGTAAAAACTGACCTCTCTCCATAGGCCTCGTGGCAGGAGGAATGGCCGCTACGTAGGCTTTAACTATAGACGGAGCCAAACCATTAACCACCAATGTTTGAAGGTAGTTAACACTACGGGCAGAGGAACCACCATGGACTCTACACCTTTCTCCACACACCAGCGCTGGACCCACCACCCTCACAAGCCGTTCACTCAACACTCATCATTCCGAGTAATCAGCTAGGAGGTGGAGAAAAACTGGGTAGGCTGTAAACACGCACTCTGAGTGGGTGCGTGAGCATGTTAATTCTGACACCGTGTGGCTGGCTCTGACCGCATACTCCACGTGGGCATGGTGGCGAGCCTGTCTGCGTGTGTGTGAGGTGAAACACGAGGTCCAGCGGCCGCAAGATGCCTAGGAAGGACAAGGTGGACAGACTGAGAAGGAAAAACTGCTTTTTAAGGGAAGTGTGCTGTTATGTTTCCAACTCTAGCTTGAGTGAGACACTCGTTCCCGGTGCCCCGTCACCATCACTGCTGCTGCCGTTTGCAAAACGGCGAGGTGGGTGCTGCCCTCCGGGCCTCATGGCCATGTCACGCTAGGTAGAGCTGGAGATGGGGCTTGGAGAGGCGCAGCCCGCAGCCCGTGGAACGGTGTCCCCTTGAGCCGAAACTTTGGTGCCACCGTTGTGGCCAAAGCGCCGCTCTCTACCTACAGCCGTTGGCTGCCCCAGCCTCAGCGGGGAACAGCCAAAGCTTAGCTGTCATGGCGAACCCAGCAGAGCTAGCGTGCTAGCAAAAAAACCGTTTTGTTCAGCGCCGCCCCTGGTTTTGAGGAGACTGCTACTCGGCATTCACACATGTCAAGAACAAGAGAGAAATAGATGAAAGCCTCTGGTGATAAGCGACCGCAGAACTGCTGGCGGGGTGCCAGCAGGTCGGTGGGAGGATGTAACCGGTCGGTGGTCGGAACACGGCGGACACCGCTGTTCTTCGAAGTTTTCCAAAAAAAATGGGAGTGGCCTATGAGCTACAAAACTGTTAGCCTACAGGAGCTGGTATAGCATTGTATAGTTGTTTAGTTCCCATTGTCTACTCAAGTACGTGAATATTTCCTCTTAACATTACCTTGTTTGAGAATAGTTTGACATTAAAAACATATTTACGCGTGTTAACAAGGGAAAGGACAAGGAAATTGTTTTTTATTCTTAGGATTAAACAGGGCATGGTTGTTGATTGTTACTCTGATTTGACAGGGATGACTGGATAGCACTGACTCAGCCCAGCCCTTACCTGGGAGAGCGTGATCACGTCCTCGCTGCAGGTTCAATGAAGCCAGGTCCATGTGCTGTGACACGTTCAAAAGTAACAGCCTCTCTGTTAACTCCTCTGTCATCAGCATGTTTGCGCTGACAGCTGATGCTGCAGTTCCAATTGAACCTCTCAGAGTTGGTTCAATTCCACCTAGACACAAAAACAGCATTGCTTAATTTTTCCTTCCTCTATAATCCAAGTGTACATAACAAGATAACAAGTTTCTTGTTAACATTTCATTTTTGAAAAATGTAGACATCAAAACTAAGAGATCAAGTGAGTTGGTGTCACAAAACTGCAAACAGCATGCTCACTTTTACTTATTTGTAATTTCTTATCTTCAACAGACAAGAAAACCATAATATATACTGTTGGTGAGTACAGTAGTGGTAAGAATCTTGAACACATCCCTTGGTATCATTGCAGCATGATAAAAATTTCAGGCACTGAAGGTCAGCAGAAAATCCCTGTGGTGTTAGGTTACTATGTAAGGTAGAGTAATCCATTTAAATGTAAATTTAAAGTTGAAGAATGAACAATGTTTTATTCACAGAGATAATAAATCATGAAATAGATAGAGAGCAATAGAAGAATAATGTACAGTATGTGCTGACACTTTCAACCTATCCTATTCATAATCTCAAGGAAGCTACATTGTGACATGTGTTATGGAACACATGCACAGTTGCATTGGATACACAAACCATTTTCTTAAACTCCCAAGGCAGGTTACCAGTGAAGCAAAAAAGAGTGAAGGAGAGATACAAATGCAACATTGTCGTTTAGATTTAAACCAGGACACCAGCAATCTAATTTCTGTGTTTACTTTGGGTAGGATTTAGAGACAAACATTTGAAATGATTTTTTAAGACATATAGCATACTTTCAATGATACTTTTAAAAAGTGAAAAAGTTATTAACTACTCTCTCCTGGATAAATGTGCATATATTTTTCATTTCAAACTTTAAATGCTGAACACAAGCTGCTATATATATATATATATATATATATATATATATATATATATATATATATATATTCATGAAAACATGCACTAATACTGTGTGTCATGCCTAGTACAGTCGTGACATGTGCTCCTAGTCCTAGGAGAAATTAGGTTAAAAGAAATCCCAGCTGTGTTATATGGATTATTGCACCTTGCGTAATGAGTCTCCTAGGACTAGGAGCACACGTCATAGACTGTTCTAGGTACGACACGCAGTATTGGTGCATGTTTTCATACTCTAAATAAAATGATGTCTCTTCAGTAGTCTATCTTACAAAAGTCACTAGAATTGCAGGCAAGTAATTATTACACAGACATTAATGATGGACAAAGTCATAAAAAAGCTGACCTAAATAGAGTATTGTTTGGTTTTTAAGCGCCCATATTATGCTCATTTTCAGGTTTGTAATGGTATTTTGAGGTTGTACCAGAATAGGTTTACATGGTTTCATTTTCAAAATTTTTGTTGTACCGCACGTTGCTGCCGATCCTCTTTTCACCCTGTGTGTTTAGGTCTCTGGTTTAGTTACAAAGTGAGACATCTCACTTGTTTCAGGTACAGAGTGAGACATCTCACTTCTACACTATCTTTGTTGGGAGTTGCACATGTGCAGTAGCTAGGTAAGATCACATCAGCTAGATACGTTTTTTACGACTTTGGTCAGTACAAGGCAGGATTAGCTGGGAGACGACTTCTAAACGAGGGCACACTTGTGGAATACCTGCAGAACAGGGACATGGAAAAAAATATTTTGTAGATTATGGTGAACTAGTGTGTGTTGTAGCAGTGTTTTGCCATTGCGAACTGAGACTGACTGAAGACATTCAGAAACCCGTATCTCACTCAAAACAACATGGATAGTTTTTGAGTTTTAAGTTTGTGTGGAAGCATCAGAGACACAAAATAACACCCCAAATCCCAGATTTGCCCAAATTTTCATAATATGGGCACTACAAGTGCTTGTAGGATACCTTATTAATCCCAATTGAAAGCTCCATAAGAGTGTACTGACCTTCTTTGACTATTCTCCATGGACTGAAAAAAGTGTCGGCCAATCTCAAGTGGGGGAAGCGCTCATGTTTCTGGAAGCTCTCGTTAAGTCTGCTGAGGATCGGAGAGATGGTAGCATGGCCGAACCTGAATGCAGCGGTGGCAAACACATTGGCAGCTGAGGGGTCCGTATTTGGATCATATCCACCATAGGGTCCAATGTAATGTTCAAAAGCCTCCTTGCCAATGATTTTTGGAACATAATCTCGCATGGTTATAATCTGGGAGTCAGAAAAGAGAGGGGGGGAATCACAAAGACGCTAAAAGAATGTCTCAGAAAGTCATGAAAGAAATTTTTAAATCTAAGTATTATGTTTGTAACAAACATGCTATGAAGCCAAAAGCAACTGAATGAGAACAGGATTCAACAAATTACTAAAACATATGCTACTTCTAAATTATTAACAATATCTTGTGGCTGTGTAGGTCTACGGCTAAAAGAATTTCCCATAGGTTTTCCATTGAGATGAGCATTGCTGTAATATCCCAAGCTTGGACAAATGATTGCACATTTGTTCCCTTACAGTTCACCACAGAGAATTTCATCCATTCTCATCACTATTTATGAAACCCACAGTTCACCACCTGTGTCTTAACACACACACACACACACACTTACACACTTTCACTTCTTGTTAAAGCAAGAATCATGGCATACACTAGGTAATTTCGAGTCTCATACTGCAGTGTGAATGAAAAGGGTTTGAGGTCAGACTTTTAGATTGATACAACTAAAAACAGTGCTAACTGGAAACCTGCAAAGAGAAATTAAAATATAGCCTTCTAATATGAGCTTATTATGTATTAGTGACATGCAAGCAGCATTCTGCACAAACTGAAGCCGAGCCACAACATGTCAAGTGTGACAAGAAAACACAGCTTAGACTGACTCAGTCCAGAGCCACAGTTGTGGAGATAATCCTGCTCCCATTTGAGGAGAAGTCAAACTGCAATGTCAGTCAGTCTCTTAAAATGGGAATATTTGAGTTTTCCTCCAATACATTTAACTGAAAACTAGTTCCTTTTCAGATCAATCTTTTACATTAAAACATTAAACGTGATACGCTGATAATACTTAAGATTAAACCAGTGTTTTTTTGCCCTTTTATCTAGCCCCTTTGCCACATATTAGATGAGTTGTACGCCCTCAACTTTGCATCCCCCGTATATGACAGATATAGTCTTAAAAATAAGTATAGATATAGAGAAGTATGAAATAAGTAATGTATTTAATGGAATATACACTCTTAGGCAATTGACTGAAACACTCCAAAAAGAATAGTTTTGGCGCTTAAAACATAGTTTTTTTTTTTTTACAATAATCTTTTGGTTACACTTTACTTGAAGGTATCTACGTAAGAGTTTCTACGTAAGAGTGACATGATGCTGTCATGAACAAATGACAATGTCATGTTACAGTCATGACACATGAACCCTAACCATAACTTGGCATTAACAAAACCGAATGACACTTACTAAAAGAGTTATGTCATAAATATTTATGACTATTTATAATGTTTATGACACGTTCATGACAGTGACATGTCACTCTTAGGTAGATACCTTCAAGTAAAGTGTAACCAATCCTTCTTCTATGACTTAAAACTAAATGGAACCTATAATGTTGTCCCCTTACACTACAAACTGGATAAGAGACAGCCGTGACTAATGTGGACCAAGATTGAGATGCATGTCAGCATTAAACCCGATACTGTTAGTTGATCATTTTTATTTCCTGTTTCGTGTAAATACTAGACTTTTACTCTGTATTGAAATGGCTTCTGACATTTCCATTTGTTTTCAGCAAGCCATGTAGAGTACCACATTCCCCTACTGTTTTCAAAAGGTTTCACCAGCCTGCCTACTTCCCTTTCTCACTCTCCGACTGACTCAAGGATTAGGTTACTTTTTATACATGGCAAATAATGCTTCAAATAATAACAGAAAGCTTCTTACTGACACTAAAATGTACCCATGATTAGGTGGTAATTTATGCATGAAGAACAAAACAACCATTCATGGATTAAAATGTTCCCTTAGTGACCTATTTAAGTGTTAAATTCCTCAATGATCATTGTGCCTCAAGATGGTGTAACACCTTGGGTTTGGGTTTTTTGAATTTGTGACTGTTTCACCAAACAAAAATATTGTTATTATTATTATGGATGAATGAGATTAGATTGTTGTTTTTAATGTGTTTTACACTACAAGCAAAATGGAAAGATCCAATAGTACTCAGTGTATTGTATTATATTCAACTAATATATTCTTCAGATAGTAGTTTGGTGAGTTTGATGTCTGTCATACAGTAAACGTTTGAAGTTGTGTCTGACTTACAAATAGAAAATTCCTTAAACAGGTACACATCCACTGGCATTCACCTCATAGCACCAGCATGAAAACATTGTTAACGGTGTAACTTTTTAATTTCCTGCCTAATCACACAATGCCCTTGGCCAGGGAGTGGGGTTTCTGTAAGTAATTACTGCCATAGCACATAATTTAATGCATTAAAGCAGTGCTTTTACAGTTTCTTGTCAAACAGAATTCAACATTACATTCGCCCTGTGTGAACTTGTTTGCTGGGAACAGCTGCCTGAGGATTTAAACGGGTGGAGGCGGGGGGTGCGGGGAGAGCTGTTGGGATTCTACCATATGGGCCGACAAACCACAACAATGAGCTGGAAGCTGCTCAGAGCAGTGAAGGGCTGCAGAGTTGGATGTTTTTTTGGAATTGGATAACTAGCAAACTTTTCTCATAACAGGCAGATATTTTAACATTAATTTTAAAATATACAGAAAACCAACTAAGTTAGGTAGGCATTCATTTATTTCTTAATCATCTAATATTTTGTTATGTTTATGAATTAACAGTAGTGGGGGTTTGTTATTGGTGTAACATGAGATGGCTTTCTGATTGGAACCCGACATCGTTGGTAGAGTTGTGTATTCTCATGAATGGGGGTTAGGGTTAGTGGGTGACCACCGCAATGCCAAGTTAAAGCAGGTAATTGCATTGTTTAATGTTGTTGTTCTGCTAATAATTGAACTCACCTGGTTTATCGTTGAGTAATAATTAAATATTGCATACTCTGGGCACAGGTTTGGCCCATAAATATGCCTGGTATGCCTGTATTTTAATCATAAAATACCATGTAATTAGTGGTTAAAAAAAGATAAGAGTCTTTCTAAATTTGCTTGTTGTTCTGAGCATCTAATCAAGAAATTCAAATAATAAGGCTAAAGGCAAGACTGTTTGTGTTATGCTCATCTTATCATCGCACATTGGAATTCAGAATAATCACTTTTACATAAAACATTACTGGATTTAATTCCAGACAAGCCATTTTCTCTTAACATCTCAATTAACAGTATTCTGCCATGCTGGTTTTAGCATTATTTGTCTAACTGGAGTTTTCCAGTAAGCCTTTTTTATGGCCTTTCCTGTGTTACAGTAATTTGCGTCCCATAACAATGAAATTTGCATAGAAATGAAATGCACAGCCACAAGGGGCACTGTCTGTAGGTTACCCTGACTTCACTGAGTGGAGAGGGAAGACAAAGAGATGTGACTATAAAAAACAGGGCGCTTTAGTGCTTTCTTTAAGTCTTCATCTCAGCTTTGACTTTTTCTACGAAAAAAAATCGATAACGTTACAGTCTGCTGGTTTGCAGGCTGGTCAGACCAGATAGTGCCTCACATTTTACTCCACTTCCAATACAGGGATTTTTCCAAGCTGGTCATGGTTATAGCTACAGTATGTAAATCCTCTACCTGCCTTTAACACTTCATCCTCACAAATTATTTAAATAACCCCTCCACATTAGACCCATCTATTTTTAATTCTGTAAATCTCTTTCATTTGGCATTGTCCTTGAGTCACCTGAAAAAAGCAGTTGTTAATCCACTGCTGTGGTCAAATGTCAGCCTCCAAAGTCTGACAGATTGCAGACTTATTATCCCTCTGCTCAGAAATGCTATAGAAACTTTGGAGCCATGTACCAGGGGTCCCCTCCACTAAGCAATGAATCAATCCCATTAAAACTTTCCATTATCTTGTTCTTTATGTAGAATTTACAGTACCCAACATTTATTTCACCTTTAATAACGCCTCAGGCTACAGCTAATAGAACTTCTATCAACTGTCAGTCCAATCAGTCATCACTGCACAACCTGCCTCCTATGCATCACGACGAAAAGGCTGACAACTACAAAAAAGGTAACAACAGCAACAAAACCTACCTACTATATGAAGAAATAAACACACAGAGACAATAGCAAGTTGACAGAGAAATCCTTTGTGTTAACTGGTATGACACTTGAGTGTTTTCTTTGCACAGAGATATGATGGATTAGGACTTGTCTCCACTCTCTGGGGTCTGGGGTTTGCACTGAGCAAAGCAGAGCCACATTAGCTGCACTCTGGTTCAAATGGATGTATAACTAAGAAGAAGAGACCGTTCAAAGACAAGTTAGAAACCACTGAGGAAGTTGTTTCTGATTTACAAAAGAAAAGAAGAAAAATATACAGAGAAAGGGGAAAAAAATGCCAAGGATAACTTCACCAGCTAATTGCTAGCTGTGTTTCTCTGCTGTTTAGTGTTGAGCAGATAGTGTAAAGTGAATTGTTGGGCCTTTTTCTGTGAAAACAGCTAGCTGATGCCAGAAACGATGCTATGATAGCATTGAGAGTGAACTAAAACTCTAAAGTTGCGGGCAGTAAAAAACAAAACAATGAGTTGCAGTTGAAGTTGGGTGATACTGTCACTATGAGCAACCCCTTTCACCATCACTGTTAATACAAAAACATTGGTTAAAGCACATTTATACCATAATGGGCTCATAGAGGAATATTTGGAGGCCAACTTTGCCTAGGCCTTTATTGACAGGACAGCTGAAGAAGTGAAAGTTGAGAGAGAGGGGGAATGACATGCAGCAAACAGCCGCAGGTCCGAGTTGAACGTGGGCCCTTTGCATAGAAGAGTAAACCTCTATATATGGACGTCCGCTCTACCAACTAACCCGTGGGGGGCGCCCTTGTCGGTTGAACTTAACTGTAACGGCCACTGAACGGACGTGCCACCTCACGGTGCTCTGTGCCCGGCCCAAACTCACCTTTTGTTGACTAAACTCAACTGCAACAGCCTCTGAAACTCAGATAACAACACACACAGAGGGAGTGTGACTTTATTCTCTGCTGAGGACGTCATTACTCCTCTATAGCTTTCCATAGCATATTGTTGTTTACTTTTATATTAATGGCCTTAATTTTGAGTGCAGTCTCTTTAATGTATTGTATATTTTTCTTTTAAATGTGTTAACTTGTGTCACATTTCTGACATTTTAGAAACAAAATCAAGCAGATGAATAGATAATGAAAATTACGTATACTGGTAGTTGTTGCCCTAATTGTGTCAGCATGTCAGCCCAGTGCAATTTCAGTACTTACAGAAACAATTTCAGTTAATAGTCACATACCTGGTGCAGAGCTCCAATAATTTTGCGAGTTTCTTGGTAAATAGTCTCTGTGTTCCAGTGACTATTAATGTTTTTCAGTGCCTCTGCAATCCGATTGTGTTCCCTAAGCCACACTGTATGCAGTACGATCAGGGGAAGATCCTCATTACAGCGAGTGTCTCCAGCATTGAAACAATCCACTCTTTCCCCGTGTGGGTTCTGATTGCAGGCTGATGGCAAAGTGGCTACGAATGGAAGGTAGGGTCTTCCTTTGTGATCTCTGAATTGATCGTTGACAGCAAGTTTCCCATTGAGGCTAGAGGGTCACGAAGGAAGCCAGCCCGCCTTGGAGTGTCGCCATACACAAGTGAAGCATCGATGAATGATGTGATGGCATTTATCTGTTGTTGCTGCAGAGCTTGATAAATACTTGATCCAAAATTGACTATACATGCTGGTCTGGAGCGATGAAAAGGCATGCAGCCTTGTGCACCAGTGATAACATCACCTGTCTGTGGAGAACACAAAATTATTTATCACAAGGTGCTTCAATATCATTTTTAATTTTAACTTCTATCAAATCAAATGTATCGTTTTTTTCATTTAAAATTTTTAAAGAATAGTTTAACACTTTGGGAAATACGGTTATTTGCTCTCTTGCAGAGTTAGACTCTATTTTAATGTTTGTCCCATTAATATGAGACTTTTGCCAGCAGCCAGTTAGTTTAATATAACGATTTGAAACAGGGGGAAACAGCTAGCCTGGCTTTGTCCAAACGTGACAATATTCACCTATCAACACCTTTAAAGCTTAAACTTTATATCTCGTTTGTTTAATCCAACAAAAAACGATTGTGTAACATTGGTTTTATGGGGTTTACCGGGTTATGTGTCACGTTGTTCTGCCTACTCCAACCTGCTGTGATATTCTTGGTCAAGAGCAGAGCAGTTTATATTCAACAGACACATTTGAGAGTGGTATTGAACTTCTCATCGAACTCTTGACAAAAAAGCAAATAAGTCTACTTCCCAAAAATGTGGAAATAATTCTAATATAGGATTGTTACCAGAGAGCAAGCAAGACACAGTACATGTACTGTACTTGCAGGAAAGCAAAATGTGTATACAGTGTTGAGCTTTTAGTTTACCTCAATGGGAAAGCATGGATGCACATTATGACATGTGTTAAAACAGTCCACCCCAGCACTGCCTTTGCTTTGGAGGGTAAAGGTTATGTCATGGTCGATGTACTGGCCCCAATCCACCAGCATGTGAGAATAAACATCATCTGGCCGTTTAACGGAGCTCCTCAATATTTTCTTGCTGATTTCCCACGGCTGTTAACACAGTAGGATTTGTTATTTGGGTTGACGGTGAGAACTACTTTTTACAGTGTGCAAATGTATTACCCCCAGCCATCACTGCAGTGACTTGCCATTTATCAGTCAGTGTTTTTCTTATCTCATCATTAGCAGAAATGAACATATTTTCTGGGGAATGCCTATTTTGTCCCAGTCAGGGGTTAGGATGGATGATAGCTTTCTTGTTTGTGTGACCTAGTTCATTCTTTAATTTATAAGGTTATGTCATAAATAATAACAATAGAAAAAAATGGCCTAAACTCAAAAAAGCGTCTCCAACAAATTGTGGGAAACCTAATTTCTCCAACATTAAGGACTTTGGCAACTGATTAAAAATGAGTTATATGCAATACATAAAGTATCCAAGATATTATTTAGTTGACCTAGGATAGTTCAAACATTATTAATTATCTAAAACACTTAGTAATCTCCTATACAGTACATTGGTATAGTAAACTGTATGCTGGATACATACTGATGAGTTCCACCATTACAAGACCTCACTCTAATGAGTGCATGAATAAACATTAAAATCCAATGCAAATATCAATTCACAAAATATTGTTTATCCACCAACTTCTTTCAGGCTATAACAAATAATGTATTTTAAAGCACAGGGCACAACATGCAAATGTAACTGTAATCTGTGTCATCTCACACACACTACTGCTGTTCCTAAATTGCTGTGGACTTTATCTGCTGTAAAACAGGTTAGAAAAATAAATGGAGAGCTACATTCATTTGGGTTTGCAGGGTGAGCTCGCTTCATTTCTAATTTCTTCAGCAAGACTTTTGTGTCCATCAGACCAGCATTTTGTAGATTACCGAGGGAAGTTGGAATCCATTATGGAGCCGTCCTCGGTTCCAACCCTTGGGTTCTCTCCCTCCGTCTTCATATTCAGCTGGAAGCCACCTGACCAAGGGAGTGTTGGCTGCTCCCCAGAGAGGATTTTGCCTGACAAAAAGAAACATGAAGCATGTCCAAAAATGCTGCAATACAAAACAGTGTGCCTTCACTGACAGCAACATCATCTGTTTCCCTCCAAATGGTCATCAAAAGTTTAGAATACTACATTTTTACCAATATTCAATAGTGATTCAGGGTGTATTCAGTTCATGAATGTGTTTATTGGCTGTAAGAACACGTTTCAGCAGCAAAAGCATGTTGGTTAATTTTGAAGATTAGGGAAATAATGGGGTTTAGGTTCAATTTTAATTAAAATGCCTTATGTTGTGCTTCAAGTCACTGTGGAGTGTTCTGTATAGAACTACAAAAAATAACTTTCCTCAACCATAACCTGTTAGCTTATATTGGAAAACCGATGAGATGCATTGTTAGTGAAAATTGTATTAAGTTCAAAATAACATTTTACAACTTGCCAGATACATTTATTTACATTTTCTCTACAGAAGTTCAAAGCTGTTCATTTCAACATGAAATGTCATGTTGTTTTGATGTGTTGAAATGAAAATTCTCCACTAATAAAAAATATTTGATCACAAAAAAAGAACCTCCACTGACAAGTTTTTCTTTACTTCAATAAAAATTAAAGTGAATGCATTTTCAATTTGGCATAAAATGTTCCACATAGCTTTTGGATAGAGGCTAGAAATATTGAGAAATGGCTTTTACCTCCTCTCACTTTCAAATATTCCTTCATTAGTGGTTACCAGATGCTTATTTATTCACATTACATCAGTTAACAACAAAACGTATTAAAGTAACAATATAGTCATTGTTATTTGATTTTAAGGTAAGAATGTACCTGTTGTTGCAGAGGCCAGATATAGAGCGGTACTTGATGAGATGACTTTGCTGACAGATGGCTGGATGTGTTGGAGGAGGACATTGAGAAAGCTCCGCAATCAGCTCCACGTCCTCCCAGGAAAGCAACTCTAGTATTATGATATAATGTTAACAAAAGAAAAATGTGATATCATTTTATCTTGATAATCATTTGAACATATCAAATCTGAAAGGACACACACGGTAATTGAAAATGACCCTCTTTTGACTTTTCAAATTTCCTTTATTAGGACTTTGGTGATTGATTAGTTTAACCCTATTGCCTTTCCATCGGCCATGCATCTGTTTTCTCTTCTGTTTTGCCTGTTTACAAAGCATAAAGTATACATTATTATACATTACTACTTCTTTTCCACCTTTATTTGTACCTATTACCATTAGTGTTGCACTTCTTTTTGGAAATCATGGTCAATAAACCTTATTTACATGAAATCATACAAAATATTTGAAATTATTAAGTATTTTGACTGTTAGTTAGAATCAGAGGAAGGGTTTTTGATGAATAATCACTGACTGGTATACATCAAAGTTTAGTTAGGATACTTTTTTTTAAACCATTTAATTCTTTTAATTGGCAGCACATAATTCCCCCTGTTCGCACCTTAGTTTGCCTGTTAGTAAAGCGTACTTATAAAGTATCAACCAATTCTTTGTTAAACGTAGGCTTGTAGCCAAATTCATTGTCATATTTGGGCAATTTGATTAAAAGAAACCCAAATTCCTGATAGAGACCTTTTAAAAACGGGTCAAATTTGACCCGAGGACAACAGTATGCAGTGTTTTGTTGGACTATTATAATGGTAAGAGGAAGAGTGGAATGTTAAAGTTGTTTTCACTCTATGATGTCCAACTACCTCTAAAGGTTTCTTTCAAGGTTAGATTCTGATATTTAAGAAAAATAAAGCAATTATACCTGTTGCCGTGACATCCCTTTTATATCTCTGTCTCACTCTTTTCTTTAGGACTTGCAGAGTTGTTTGAAAAACCTCTGCAGCTTGGGAAATCTCCAGGGTCTCAGGGTCGGGTTGTCGAAGGAAAGCAAACACATGCGTGGAAGAAGAAGAGCTTTGTCTGGGCACAGAAATTGACAAATACAAGGAAAAAGTGATTCTGTCCTTTCTTACACAGGGTTTGTTTCAGTTAAAACAGAGATAGACTATTTGATAATACATTTGATACTTTATTACCGTTTTCTAGTGTGGAGTGAGGCTGCATCTTGATATGAGGAGATAAGTAGTTCTCTGACAGAGCTGGCTGGAAGATATACAATATCAACAGAACAGCATCAAAATCTGTGTCATCTATATTAAGTGGTGGAAAGCAAATAATTACACATACAGTACTTGTACTTTACTTTTACATTTAAAGAAACATTTTTTTACTATCTGATGATTTTACATAAAAAACAACAACACTGGATAAGTCAATAAAATGCAATGCATTGTTATATATTAAACCAATTGTTGAAACCTTTTTACAACCTTTTTCCCGGCTTCAACTGGCAATATGTAGCATTTAAAAAGTTAAAATACTGAAAATGAATGAATAGTGATGATCAGGACTGATGTGGGTTATATATATTATAAAATCTTTATTTTACTCAGTAAAAGTGGAAAATAGTATTAATATACAGAATTATTTTTATGGCAGTTTTAATAAAGGGACATGTCCCCCTATTAAAATTTCTTTTGAATTTCTGTCCTATAAGGTAACTGGTGGAAGTTTTTTATTACACAAAAAATGGACAAAAATTAAAAATGCATACAAATCTGTTGTTGTTAATCACTGACATATCCCAGACTGGTAAAAAAATATAAATAATAAAAATCCCCCAAGCACTTTAATTATAAAGTATATTATAATTATTTTTTTTGTGATGCAGGTGAGTAAAAAACTTTTTTTATTACAATCAATTCTTCCAATCCTTAGATTTCCACTATTATCACAGACAATCAAACATTTTGGATAAAAATAAATGTAAGCAAAAAAGCAACAACATTTGTTTTTACTTACAGTTTATACGAATGGCTTCATCAGTTGAAAACCTTGGGAGAATAACGCAGAGCAACATAACAAGGGAAATTAAATTGAAATAACAAGCCATCCTTTGTGGGCAGTTTACTAGAAGAGTCGACTTTCACATGAGCTGTAAAGACTTATTAAAGTGCTGTGTGCACTGTCAAACCTGGCCTTATATACACACAGCGCAGGGAGCACAGTGCAGAGATTAGGTTAACCAGCCCACCTTAGAGATTCAGTGTTTCTCTTGTCCTTGGTTGACTGGTTTAAAGAATAACAATTTTTTTTCTGTCCTTTATCTCACTAGCCACTTGTATATTTGGCAGGTCCTGCCAGCAAATCCACCAAAAGAGGCAATTCTAAGCGGACGAATAAATTTGGCTGCAAAATTCCATTGTTGTAAATAACAATGAATCCCACCACTAATTAAATAAATTCAAACTTACAGTGAAAAATATTTGAGCCCTTGAATAGTATTTGGGCCACTATTGTATATACTATAATGCACCCCTAAAAACAACGCTTTTGAGTGTAACCATTTATTGGATTTTTAGGACTTCTCACTACACTTCTGTCAAATTTTACTTCAAGGACATAAAACAAAAGAGCAGCAGCAGCAGCAGCATTCATTGCAGTCTTTTAATGAGTTTGTGGTCCAGCTTCCTTCGCTGTGCCTTCATCCTCCCAAGCCTATTTTCAAAGTTTTAGATGCAGACTGTAGGAATTACTAATAGTAAGAAAGGCCATGGCAGCGGTCCTGAAGTTGCCCTGGAAACTTCCTCTCATCAAAAATACTTCAGTTAGCATCCAGGGTCTGATGCCGCCAGCGGAGTCAACTGTGAGAGTCACGGCCCATTGATAGTTGAGCAGTGTACTTGAAATTCATGCTTGACATGGTGCTGATGCAATTTGATGATGCTGTGTGTGTGTGTGTGTGTGTGTGTGTGTGTGTGTGTGTGTGTGTGTGAGCAGCAGGCTGGAACTTTAGGTGGGTCTCTTGTTGTCATGGTGCCTGGTTTAACTTCAACGCATAACTGTTTCAGACAAAACTTTTAACAAATGAATCTGTTTGTAGAGAATGAGGCGAATGACATTGAATACAAATTTATGGCATACGATATCTGAATATTTTATGTGGTGTCAGGCAGACCATTTTGAAATACTAGTTTGAGTATGTCTAATTATTTTTTAAATAAAGGATATACAAAACAACCCCCTGTACAGTATAATATAATTTAATAGGATACTATGCAGGTGCAAGAAATGCTACCTTTCTGAAGTTTTTCACTGTCAGTGGGTGTTGAATCCAGTTCATAGAAATGTCTACTACTGTGGTCTGTTGTGTTGTTATTGCTATTCAAATATCTTTTAAAATTTTCTGAAGTCAGTTTTGGTGACGGCCTCTTTATGACCGCAGTTGCTTTCTGCAAAGACTTGATGTTTAAGAATAATACACCAGCATTAAGCAGCAACTCTCTGGCCTCTTTTATTACCTCTAAGTAGCATAATGATGCCTTTAAAAAAAATCACAACTAGATGGAGACTGAAAGTTGAAACACACTGCACCGCATTGCCAGACCTTCCTCCACAGCGTTATGAAAGAGGGTCTGGCTAGTCCACACAGCATTCCCGGATGGGAGAAAAATGTTCTCTGGTTAATTGGCATTTCTTTAAACCAATCACAATCGTCTCGCTAACTAGACTATCATCATTGCTAACTACACGTTTTACCAAAACAAGTTTCTTCCTGAGGCAATTTTGCAGTGTCACCGTGGCTCTGTCCGGCACTTCCAATCCAGGAACTACGGTGGCTGACAGGGGCAAACGCCCTTCAATTTAAGAAAACAAATTTGCAAATCGACAAAAACAAGGAAATTAAGAAAAGAGAGAGAGAGAGAGAGAGAGAGAGAGAGAGAGAGAGAGAGAGAGCCGGGACACTAACATCAGTACAACAGCGTGCTGCGTATGAAGTCTTTTGCACATGCAGGTAAGATAACCAGATAACGGTGACAGACTGCCTCCCAGAAACTCCTACCTTTTTTGTGGGTGCCTTTTAAACTGCTATATACAATAAATGTATTATGATGATTATTACTATTATTATCATCAACCATGTGTGAAGCTTTGCTATGGTGGTGGATAAATAAAAGTTTTTCCTGCTTCGTGGAACATGAGGCATCCAGCGCCTCTATTTCAAATTAGAAACTGGTTGGACTTCCAGGCTCATGTTTTTGTGGATGACAGAAGGAAATGAACAGCCAGTGGCAATGACACCCAGCTGAATGTTTCTCGCCTCTCTTTGAATTATTACAGATTTATCATTGCTCAAGTCCCAAGAAAGTCTTGAGATATTTTATGCCTGAATTGAACTGAAAAATACACTGAATTTTTGCTGATATCATGGATAATTCTGCACGAGTTGTGGAACTTCATTTTTTTATTAACCTTTATTTTACTAGGAAATAATCCCATTGAGATTTCCTGGTGGTGATTTTAGTAGTCAAGAGAGAACATAAGAAGGCAGCTTACACATTATGGCCTTAAAAGAAAAATATACCAATGCTCCAACATGCGATTGTGCAAGGAAGGCCAACCAACGCTCTCATACAAGCTACAGTGATGAGTTGGAAAACTATAATTAGTTACAATCCTTAGTGCTGCATGCTACTTTACATAATGTAAGACCACTTTATGGTTAATTTGGGCTTATAAACTGTAGCCAACTTGTGTTAATTATGTGTGGTACCAGCTTGTCTTGCTGTCAACTAGTTTTGGGGATGTTAATATTAAATGATGCATAAACGTTTCTCTAATTTGTGGTTGACAGTGGCTTATCTGCTGTATATTTTTCAATGAGCTGTTGGGTTTGAGTATATGCGCTGTAGATACTGTGTTGTTGAGATAAAGGTGAATGAATTTATTTTGCTGTGTTCAGGTAAATCCTACTGAGACACGCATGTCTTGCACCTCTCCCTCCGTGCTGTTTGCTTATTGCATTGGCTGGACGAAGGGTGAGTCTTGTTTTTGTTTCAGAGCTGGAGTTAAATGTCAGAGATACAATTTGTAGTACTTCAGTGAGTAGTTCTCGTCACTAACATGGCATTGTATACATACCTACATACACTGTGACAGCCCACTTCTGTCTTAAAGATAACGCCGCTCATCACAGCAATAACTTACTAAAAAAACGTACCCCCTTAATGACAGTTGTCTGGCGCCGGTGCAGGTTGAGTCATTAGTTAAGCCAAGCCAAATCCAGAATCAAGTCACTTTTTAATCAGCAGATTGCATTCAGCAGTTCCCTTTTTTCCTTTGTGTGTACATTTTAAATCCCAAAGTGCTTATTTGTGACCCAGACGGGTTGACTAATGAGGCTTCATCAGGGGTCTAGTCGACTCAAGTCCAAAACACAATGTCTCAAGTCCACATCTCTAGATAAATATGACATTTTTAATGGCAGTGGTGTATACCAACCTCTTTAATTTGGCTTGTGGACTTTAAAAAGTCTTTGAAACAGAGTATTCTTTCTTGACATTTTAGCCAATGTTTTGAAGAAGCAGAAGCAGCTGGTAACACACTCAGTGACCAGAACTGACTTGTATCAAAGGAAAATCAATCCAGACACCAACAGCGGCATTTGGCAGCACCAAGGAAAGAACAGTAGGAAGAGGAATATTTTAATAGAAAGAAAATAAACAAATACACCCCAGTGTTAATTTACCCTGACTGCTTCTATTTGTTTGTAGCTTACTTCTTAGCATTGACTATAATTATGTTACTCATCTTACTTCTTAAGATCTCGCTATGCTAATGAAACACGTGTCAAAGAAAGTGTCACATTTTAAGAAATAAGCTTATTTGCTTTCTTGCCGGGTTATAGACAGATACAAGAGTGGTATTAATGGTTTACTATCAATTAAATATGAAGCTACAGCTAAGAGAGGGTTATTTCATCTTAGCATAGACTGGAGTGCCTAGCCTGGTCCTATCCCAATTTAACAATATATTAATCTGATGCGCCAGATTTTCTTTACACACAACAATCTGAGAAGCCCTCATTGGAAACTGTTTGAAAAAGGGATGGCACTTTCAAATGCTTGGCAGGTGATTGGATAAACCATCTGTGTCTCAAACGCTAGCCAAAACCAGTTGGGAGAAGAGTGAAAACATATTCTCCATTGACAAAAGCCTTCAATCCCTTTTTTGCTCTTCTTTCATGGAAGAAATAGTGTCAAGCTCTGATTTGACTGATGCCATTGTACCATCTATGCTAACATCTTCAGGAGCCATCATTGTTATTTTGAACAAACAGTTGCACACGCCTAAACCACGACCATTTCTGCCTGCCAGTAGCTCCTCACAGGCTGCCGATTAGTCGGAACAAATGGTGGTTCGGACACAAACGCATTGTGTAACTGAAGTCTGGCAAGACGGATTTTCACGTGATCTTTTCTGAATCCAGCTATCGTCCAAGTTAAGCAAAATCTGCCTACCAGCCCCTTTTAAACTCATGTCTAGTTTAATTCACACAAAAACAACAGATTATGGCTTCACAACCTTGAGTTATGGTGACAAGCCAGAAAGTCACTGTGCCCGTTCAATCAACAGTCCAGTACATAGCTCCCATAAAGCCTGTCAAACTATTCCTTTAAAATAAACTGTAAGCTAATGTTGAGTGGGATGATAAAAATCACCTGGATAAAATAAGTACTAAGTGTCAGCTCAACTCATTTTATACCAAAAAACAACTAATAAATGACTAACACAGGCTTATGGAGGACAATCGGACAAACTCAAGCAAACAAAGAATGTCAACTTATATTTTGAGTTCAGCAGCCAACAGGCCACTGAGGTAGCGCAAAGCACAAGATCAACAGTTGAGTGGCTGGGCTAAGGCTGCATCCACCCCCAATCCTCCACTTTCAAAGCAGCTGTATAAACGCACAGGAGCTGTGTCATGTCAAAGATGAGAGGCAGTTGTGCTTTATGAGCAATTTATTGGAAACACAGCAAATATGCATTTTCAGACTAAAACCATTACAGAAAGCAACTGATGAAAGACACTGTTCGCTGTATTAAAATTGGAGTTGATTAAAGTGGTACTTTAAAGGTATAGGGCGTAGTTTTTGTTGCACCCATGACAAATTCTAAGTAATGAACAAAACTATCTGCGCATCCTCATGATACAAACCTTCTGTGATCAAGCTTTTAATTAGCTTTGTAGCAAATCATTTGCCAATGGCTTGAATGTATTGGACGTTCATTAATATCCAAAAGTTACACACTAAAGCTTTAACAATCCTTTGAAGCTAAAATGTCACATTTCAGTGAAATGTCCTCATTGGTGAAAGAGATTGGAAACTCAGGAATGTAACCTTTATTAGATCCAAAAGATGGTCACAACAGCACAAACATCACACAATTTTATCTAAGCCAATAAAGTAGCTCAAATGCTGACTTATGTTTGATTTAAGTTGGGACCATATCAGAGAGGGGTTAATGCAATTCAATGGTTATTTGGAGGCTTATTAAACTGCATTATATTGTAAGATGTTTGTGTTTACAGACATGACAACAGCATCTTCATTTTTGTTCAACTGTCAAATTAAAATAAAATAAATCCTTGTCAAAGACCTGTAAACCCCCCCACGTCTTTGACAAGGTGTGGCAAGCTGTGCCCCCCCCCATGACAGTAAGCCAGCATCAGATACAGGTCTGTTAAAATGCACTTTCTAGATTTAGGTACGGCATCATAGTTCTTCATTGATACAGTATTAGCTGAGAATTTCTGCTAGAAACAGTGGCAGTTGATATGTTTAGCCATTTGTGTCCTGTTGTCAAATGTATGGCGGTTATACACCATATGGTTGCACAGGTGATGCTTTTCAAAGTGACAAGTAGACAGATAACCTGCGATCAGAATCAGTGTCCATTATGTAATGGGAGAAAACATGTGAATCCGTTTGGATTGTTGTTTTTTTTTTCTCCATACATGTCAAATATTAAATAACATCTTCCTTCCGACATTATTTTCACACATCTACCTCTACAGTATTTTACAAATAGCAGTTCATACAAAAATAGCAAGAACAAGATATACATTTCAATTGGCTCTGTGCATAAAATACTGCTGATTTGCCAGAGGGTGCACATGACACTGAGGACCAGTCAACTGTTCATGTAATTTCCAGGGAAGGAAAGGGAAGGGAAGAGAGGGTCCATGGAGGCCACTTTGGCAGCGATAAAAGAATGTATACAGTGAAGGACGGCTGTTAAATTGGCAAACTCTAGTTCCTGGAGAAAAAAAAAAGAAAGACAATTAGTACATGAGGTTGATACTTTATGTAACATCTTCAAAGTTAAGATCGTTTAAAAATGTTTTCACCACACTAGTTACGAGACATATGGAAGAAAAAGTCTCTAGCAAGATCTTCAGTAAATTAGCTTGTTAGCTCATTGGTATCAGTGAGCAAAAATTGGTGTAAAAAAAAAAAAAAAAAAATAGAAATTTCACAGGTCATTATGTACCTTTGATGTTGATTTCATTACCTTCATCTCTATTTGGTTGCTTTCAGCATTCTTGAAAAGGAGTTTTACCCTGGTTTTCCCATCATCAGAGGAGCCTTTAAGTTGAGAGAACTTATATCGCCACAGTGTGGTCTACAAAGGAGGGAAGGGATTATAAAGCGCCGCAGAAAAGGGATTTCAATAATGAGTAGAGCATTTAAATACCACCTAATAAAAAGAAAATCAGTGCTGTAACATTGTTGCAGTGATTTAATGATCACCCTTTTAAAATGTAGTGTACTCAGACAGTAGTATGTACATTTCATGCAGAAAACATATTTGATATCTGTGACCTTCTAACAGTGTTTTGTGCAGATGCTCTCTCTGTTGCCGTCATGTTAAAATAAACAGAACCGTACCCAAGGACAGTCTGAGTAAACAGGACGGTTGGAATATTAAAATTGGGATGAGACCATCCTGTTATTGATTAACTAAGGAGCGGAGGAAGGAAGCGGGAGGGGAATGACACTATGTAACATGTACCTGTAACCAGTTTTGAGTTATTTCTTCTGCAAATAAAAATTCAGGACTTTGTGTATACAATATTTTTTTTAAATTGAAGGCCCCCTTCTACCGGATTATTTAGCCCACCACAGTAGCAAGGCTGCGAAAAATATTCTCAAAATGTACCTTTTCTAATAACAGCTTACCATTCTCTGAGATACAGTAATTCTCCACCTTATTCTGAAAAGTTCATTGTGCTAGATTAGTGGCATTTGAGATGCTTTCTTTCTTTAGAGTTATTTAAAACATGTTTTCAAATATAATGGTAGTGAATAAGGACAAGTACAATAGAAATATATCAAAAGGCCAAACTGCAGTCTCAGGAACTATTAAGGGAAGAACAGAACAGAACGAGGATGTCAACAAACAATTGATCTCATTAATACTTCACCTTTGAAGTGCCTTCTGAGCAGGTGAAGCCTAATCCAAAATCTATGGTGAAACACAGCACATTCCCCTGGCTGCTGCACATGTAGCTTTTGGACTGTTGAGAGAGAATTAATATCCATTAACATACTGAGTTCACATTTCTGTAATGACATACTGTGCAAATAGTACTCTCTGCATGAGCATCCAAGACAATAACCATACAATAAGACCATAGAAGCACATATTATACATAATACTTGTAAGTATGGCTGTACTGTATGGAAAGCAATTGTACCTTCATTTTGTTCCTTATTTGTGGAAGTGAATGCAGCCCACTATTACCAGGGGATGAATATATTATTCACTTGGTATGCATGATACATTTCAGTCTTAGCCCTCATTTACTGTCTTCTTAGATAACACAAAATAGTTTCCCCCTGCAACACTGACTTGTTAAAGTAGAAAAAAACACAGGTCTTACTATTGTTTACAATGGCTATATTTTGTTTAGGTGTGTGTGAGTAAACCAAGCCAGCGAGGCAGTGTTCATAAATGCACTAGTGGAATGTTATCAGTTAACTCAAAATGTCTTACGACTATACAGAAGTTATAATTAATTGAATTATTAGGCTGAAGAATGAATTTTAAAATGATCCTTCATTTAATTGAGGTACCAAGGCGTGGTCACAGCTGAATGTGAAACAGCTAAATAAAGCTAATTTTGACAACTTTGACTGCTATCTTGGTAGAACTTAAGAGCCCAAAATGGAAAAAGCTATCAATAGCTTACTAGCTGTGTTGCAACTGTTTAAAATAAAAAATACATATACATTTGTGCCTACCTTAATTCAAATTTTAAATAATGCTGCTTGAGACTGCAGGGGTTGCGCAATATGGTGTTCTTATCACTGCTTGTGTAATATGGGCAATGTGTGTAATTTGTGGTTGTGATTTGCAACAATATTGTTTATAAGTTGCTGGTTTGTTTTTATTTCTACCACTTTAGAGGCAGCTGCTGTATGTGTGCAGCATTTGAGTGCAAGACAATTGGGGACAATAAAGTACATGGCTTTGTATCGTCCATCTTTATTTATCCACCTCTACCGGAGTATACACGTGTCAGATTTGGCAGATTGGTTTATTGTCATTCAAGCATGTTAAAAAAAATTAAGGAACACAATTAGTTACCCTACTACAGCAGCGTACAAAATAACATGTGCAGTGTTAGCTAAAATAGACCCTCTAAATAAAAAATAAAAAACCTATACTAAATAGAATACTTAGTTAAAAAAAACAAGCAGCATGTTATAAGAATAGTGCATCAATAGCAATGCAATCGGCACAGGAAAAAGTGCAGAGGATGGACTTCAAGTCAGAGATTCATATGCCTCGCAGCCTCTGGGAAGAAGCTGCCTTGTTGTTCTGGCTTTGAGGCTGTCCAGCCTTCTCTTTAAAAGATGAAAAGTTTACAGACAAGTCTTGGATAATAATTCTCCTCAACAAACTGGTGATTAGCAGGCTTGTTAGCCGAACCTTAATGCAGACATTCTGGAGAACGAGAAACCCCAAACTCAACCCCTGTCCCCTGAGACCTTCATCCTTGACATCCATCACTGATCAAACAGGCTACCACACAAAGTTCCAATAACTGGCTGTCTATCATTGTTTTGTGCTATTGGGTCAAGACAAATTCTTATCTCATTTGAAATATTTGATTCCCACAGCAGATGTGGAATTGAAATAATGAAAACACAAACTGTCCAACAATAACGTCAACACTGGATCTCGTATATTATATACGGTTGTTCTTGGCACAGAGTATTGAGAGCTACAGCAAACATTCAAATTCCTGACATGCTTACACATGCTTGGCCAAAAAGTTATGTATGATCGCTTATCCTCCCATCCCTTTTTTGAACTATGTTAATGAAGCATCGCAAACTAGTCTGGCATCCATAAAGCAGCAAGTTCAAGGTAAAATGCGTATGTTGTATTCTATTCTAACTGTGTGAGTAAATAAAAGAGAGCAGTAATATGTGAACCCATTTTGCAGAAAGCAACCACTGTAATCAAGTTAACATTCATTGTCTCATCCAGCTCTCAGTGTGGGAACAAGTTACTGAAGGTTTGTGTCATGAATCCCCATACAGACTGAGTGTGCCTGTCCTTTAATTGTATTTTCTGCTCATACAATTTTTTTTTAATACTCACAATATTATTTTGCCCATATATACATGTAACGTGTTCACATGAGAGTTGGGAAAAGCAGCATCCTAATTATGACAAGACACATGACAGAGGAAACCCATTATCGATGCCATACAGTAAATCGTTACTGTTGGAAAGACCGTGCCTGTGCGCATGCGTCATTAATTTTGATGCTACGGCACAAACAATAATATGTCTCACAATTATTTTCACGTCTTTGGAAAGCACTGATGTGTAAGCTCTCTCTGTGGAGCAATATCCCTCTAAAGGCTTTTCTTGCCACATGACTTAATTTTTGTGTCAACCACTCAGTTGGAATACTAAGAAGTGTATGACAATTTTCTGTTCCTGTTATATATGCCTTTCATTTCCACCTCTGTTTTTTCTTTCACTTGAGAACACTGCGGGGACATGGTGATTTCAATTATAGAGTGCAGTGTGCAGTGAAAATGGCATGGCACTGTACAGTCCTTTCACTGAAAGTGTTTTGTGCTCACAGCCCTCAACCCTACTGTCTCCAGTGGTGTCGTGAATTCAGCTGTGACGGGGATAAGAAACAGTGACAGGCCAGCCGCTAAGTTCTTCCTGTCACCACATGTAAGACTGTGTTGTGCCATGGTGAGCTGTGACTACACTTCACTAATTGGTAGGGATTTTTACTGGGGGATTTAGCAACATGAAATTACATATTTAAGAAAATCTCCTAAATCGGACAGAAGACAGAAGGTAGGTATCTGGGATATGAGACCCACAGCTGCATCTTTGTAAAAAAGGAAGCTGATAAATACATATTGATATCTGTCGCACTTGGAGGCACATTCAACAATGTCCTCAGAATCAGAATCAGCTTTATTGCCAGGTATGAGGACACATACAAGGAATTTTTTTTTGGAGCATGGTTTGCTCACATTGTGCTTACATACAAAAACAACCAAAAACAAAAACTAACCACAACTGAGGAATTCAGGTGTCATCCTTGCCCAGGGGCTCATGCCTCTATTTGGATTCCAATTTTTGGAGTGCACTCTGTGCACCTCACCACAGCAATGTGTAAACTTTAGGCACTGGATGTCAGCAAAAGAAATTCTGCTGCCATTAACTTGCTTTTAAAATGTGAGATGGTCTATTATTTTCATTTCTTTTCTTATCTCTTTTCTTTATCTCGGATCCCCATTGATACTAGCATTGTTTAAAATGAATTGCGGCTTGAAAGTGAACATTAAAATGCAACTCATCTAAAATGTCTTAACACTGGCAAAAAGTATTTTACTGCTAAAAAGAGGGTCTTTTCATTAAACTGGGTTGTCTATGCAGTGAAATAGTGGAATTTTGGTACTATATGGCCAGAGTAAAACAAAATAGGGGCTGTGGCATTCCCTTTCACTCAAATGGTTAAAAAAAAAAAAAAAAAATACACTTACCATAATGCACTGCGCTGCACAGAACCAATAAACACTCCCTTTGGTGGGTGTCACAATGTGAGCACTTCACAGAATCAACATGGTGGCCGGCTGGTAACAACCGGTTAGCTAAAATATGTTTCTGAAAACATTTTTTAGACATTTAGATGAGAAACAGGGAATGCAGAATCATAATCTTGGTTTATATTTAATCAGTGTTGCCTATGTTAATAGTTTAATCTGAGTTTGGTCTGAGTTTAAGGCAAGATGGAGGGAAGTTTACCATTGTTACTTTACACATACTACCCACATTGTTCTGATACAAACTGTATGAAAAGTCTGTAAAAGTATAAGATAATACCTTCTACCGTTTTAAGAAGTGCCACCTGTTTTTTCCCATTTTTCTTCTTGTAGCTTGTGAGTTAATATTATGTGCTATATCTTAAACCTGTAATAAGAAAGCTTTTTGCCACTTGAGGGCAGTGGGCACATGCTGTGAAGACAACACTTGCCTGGTTTATTTATACATCCAGTTCATACAGAGTTACATTCATTGGGTTTGGGGCCGTTTATCATGTAAAGCTTTGGGCTCAGACTGGCTTATCTTAAATTGTAACAGACAATTCTCTGTCTTTCTCTCACTGACTGTCATTCATTTGTGTCCCATCTAGAACTATATTCTAACCCTAACCTCCCCCAATCTACCTGAGTATTGATTACACTCAGGTGTGCAACAAGCAGACAGAGGAGGGTGGATCGCGAGGTGGGGGGAAGAATAACACTACCATACAATTTTTGGTCTCCACTGACTCCTAAGTGAAATATCTGGCTGTTAAGCTGCTAAATGCTTCACCATAATTACCAAGTAGTCACGCATGGTATGGTGAGTTTGTCAGAGCTTTTACGCTGAAAAACAGCTGCCTGCAGCAGCCAAAAACAACATTATGAGCATTATGGGACTGAACCAAAAACAGAGTTGTGTAGTTCGTAAACCAGTACAGTGATCTGAAAAACATTGTAAAGCTCTGTAGAGCTAATGGGAACTGCAGGGTGGGGTGACAATTCTGTGGTAGTTTGTCACTCCAAGCAAACCCTTTCACAGTAGACAGTAAATTGATCCATTGTTATTATGAAATTATTAACACTAAACCTACATATTTTCTGTTGAATAATATAAAAAGTACCAAGTTAATCGAGCTCAGTGTCCGTGTCAGTCTCCAGCAGAAATGTTGTGCTGGTTATTTCAAAAACAAAATAAGAGTGGGATCTTAGCCAGAGACCCCAAAAGTGAAATATGAAACAACGTGACTGTTTGCTGAGAGCAAAAAGACCCCATCAATGCCATGTGGGGCTCCATCATCGCCACAAAAAAAAAGAACAAAAAGAAAATAAGTAGGGCAGATGAGAGAGAAAACGCAGGCTGGACAGTTTTGTTACACCCCCTACTTCTACCCCATCAGCAATGTTTATGTAATGCTCACATCCAGTCAATGTGAAGGTTATCCTAAGTTGGACTGTGCTGCGTGTTCCTCAGAAGCCACAGGAGGCTAGCCTAATTGGCTGGAGAACATAGAATCACAAGAAAATTGAAATGCTTCATCACTTTCATTGGTTTCCCAAAGGATGGTGTCCCACATTTGCATCATTAAAGACTGAAAAAAAATGCTACATTGTCATATTTCATACTTTTACTGGTAAGGGGGGGAAACTGCCCATGCAGCTCTGTCTTAGTTAGTAAGTGTAGTCACCTACAGAGAACAGAGTTATTAAACACCACTTCTAATATCTATGGCCAATCATGGATGTTGACTGTATTCAGGATACACAAATCATTAAAACATTCAAAAATGCCCAGAAGTCAGATTTTACCACAATTATTTAAACAAATATTTGCAAATCAGACGTGTTAATCTACTTGTTTAGACCGAATTTCAAACTGTCCTTAATGCCACTTGCAACTTGACACTGATGTCACAGCTGGCTAAGAGCTAATGTGTGACTGCAGCATCAGACACTTTTGCATAATATCATTCCCCCTTTGAAGTTAATGTGTTGTGCCGCAGAGGAGTTCTGCATCAGGACTTGATACTGTTACAGCTAAAGAGAAAAAGGCTAACATGTCCATCCTTTATCTATCCTGCAGCTTGTTTCTGCCTCTGTGCTGGAAGAACACAACTGCTTTTGCTGTTGACAGCAAGCGATATGAATAGAATAAATAGATTAACATTACCTAAACACCATCCAACCCGTTCACTCAGACTTTCTAACTTACTTCTTCCTTTCGCTCAGGAGGTGATCCTTCATCCAAGACTCTTAGGGCTCCTGCACACTGCCTGCGTGGCGTGTCCGTTTTTATTTAGGTCCCCTTGTTAATGGACTTTAGTTTGCACACTGCCTGCATGACACGTCTTAGGTGCAACCAACGCATATTTTTCACACGACACAAAAGCTTGTTGGAAGCGGGTTTTTTTAGGCAAAATTGAATACGAAAAGTTGTTTGTGTCATTTTGACACAAATACATTTAATAAATTACATTTTCTGTTGAACTCCTTTTTTAAGTTGCATTTCAATTGGATTCTGATAAAACAATAACATGGCCTTTATTGTCTCAGCAAAGGGAGTTGAAATATATAAAAAAATATATACAGTATGTGCAAACAAATGTACAAACAAAACAATTGACAAAATAAAGTTGAAGAACACGCTATTATTTCATTTTATCAATGGGAAACATACATGTGTACAGACAAGGCTAGCAGCGCCACAGACATGTTTCTGGCATGAAAAGACAGCCGCCACGCAACAGAAACGCCATGCTCACGCCACGCAGGCAGTGTGCAGGAGCCCTTAGCGTGGTAAGTGCTTTGCTCCTGTGCTTTGTTATTCTACTGTACTGGATCCATATATCATTTAGACCAGAAGAGACAAACTCTGGACAATGAAATGAAAATTAAAATAGAAGATATCAGCTTTCATAAAAGACTACTACATGGGTTACCACAAATCTTGTTCTTGGCATTGTGTGTCCACACACACACACACACACACACACACACACACACACACACACACACACACACACACACACACACACACACACACACACACACACACACACACACACACACACACACACACACACACACACACACACACACACACACACACACACACACACACACACACACACACACACACACACACACACTTTGTTGAAGGCCTTTTGTGGTTCTGTTGTTGTGAAGTGCAACTATGAGAGTTAATTTCTTCAAACATTACAGAATTTTGTAAAGGATTCCATAGTGAAAAAGCTTACTCATTAAATAAGAATTTTAAGCTTTAAAAAATATGGTCTGCCTTTGTGAGCGGTTAATTTTGTTCCCCATTCACAGTGCTGAGGGAAATTACAGCATACAGTGCTTGGATAGTGCGGTGCCCACAGAGAATTGAGCATGTTGAGCGTGTTTGTAGCTGCTAAGTCAACACATCAATTAAATATTTTGTTCAGTGATTCACCTTGTTACAATGACAGTGTGTTACCACAGCATGTTGGTGGTCACAGGGAGTGTTTAGAGTCAACATTGATTCCACTTCATTTCAAATCACGCACATGCAGGAGTCTCGAGAACACAGGCACACTTGTCAATTAAATATTGATTGAGTTTGAAGTCGCGCAACAGAAAACACAGATTTGACATATAGTCGAGCTAGCTGTCTCGATTTACCCTGCAGAGATCTGAGGAGCCATAGTCCTCATTCATCGAGCAGAGTTTAGAATGCCAACACAGAGAAAGCGGAAGGTGTGGGACATCCTGAAAAGGGACATCCGGTGGAATTTCAACAACAATCCTGGAAGTGGAATGTCGTCGATATAGACTAACAGTACTTTAATGGCCATTACACTGGGTCTTCAAGAGTAGGTTCTTAGATTGAATAGACTTTTGTCAACAGAACTACACTCAGAAACACAATAACTAACGTCAGTCAGACAATTTGATAAAAAAAAAAAAAAAAGAAACAGGATTAAAAAGCTTGCCACCTAAACAAGACAGCAGAGGCAAATAAGATAAGAGATCAATAATTTTATCTGCCTGAGGTTAGTTTCACTTGTACACTAATAAAAATGTCATGTTGGTGTATATAAAAACATACAGGTCCCCTCTTCATTTAAACATGTTTTTTAAGATGGAGGATTAGCATGTGCAGAAATAACTGGAGGATGTAATTGAGTCCAGTAGAATTATGACTTTAAACTCTCAGTGACCACATGAGCCCTCCGAACATAAAAGAGATTATAAAAGGCCCAGAAGACTTTGAGATTGACGGTTTTTGCTAAAGAGCTAGTGTCCCGTGCCAGAGTCAACCATGCTGCTAGTATAATACTCACATATACTATTCCAAAGGACAACTCGTGAAGCCATTTAATTATATCTGGTTCCCATGTTGACCCAGAAAGGATTTCGGTCTACTAGTGATTGGAATATCTTCTGACAGGTGCTCTGCTGCAATATTTATAAATCCCTTTTTAAAGGGTCCAGAGCAACAAGAGCCTCAAGCTTCATAGCTTTTTTAGCCTTAATCTTTGGTTGGCCGCATTTGAAGAGTGAAAGGGTGGGAATGGGGTTAAAATATAAAAGGCACCACTGGCCATTTAATGAAGAATCTGACCCGACATGTGGCGTACTTTCTTAATTCCTGAAAACAATGTGTGATCATGGCAATGTGGTAGCTTAAAACGCTATTTACCAAAAATAATTCTGATTGTGTTTTTATTAAGGAACCCTACGCCTGTGCTTATAATATAGTTACTTACAGTAGATGACTCATTATAAAAAAAATACAAAAATTAAAAATGTAAATAAAAGTCTACCAATGTAGCTCTTACCAGCTTTGTCACCCTTCCTTCCTTTCATTTTTTATTACACACTTTTCTTTTATTTCTATACATGTTCTTATTAATAGTATACATTTTAATTGTTGTCTTAGTTTACTTTGTATGTTCTGCTATGTATATTTTAATTATGCAACTGCAAGTTGTACTGTCTGGTGTTTTATCTGTCTTATACTCTTTATTGGTAAAATAAAAAGTTGATTACAAACATTTATATACATTTGTAGAGATTAAAATTGATCTCAAACTTAATGAGTGAACGTAATGAGTTAATTCAAGAAGTTCCAGCTCCATTATTTACAATAAACAGAAAATGTCTAGGCAACTGTAAAGACTTATCAAGATGTTTAGCTTAGTTAATTATATAGTCAGAGGGTAATCTGCTTAACAAAACGCAGATATCATAGAAGCTTTAAGGATATTTACACACATACAAATAAACTGGCAATATGTCGGAAAAGAACAGGAAACTCCATGTACTGTATTTGTTTGCGTGTAATTTGACTGCTGTGACATAGGAAATGAAACCGTGTAATAACCGTAATAAATAAAAAATAAATTAGGCTTTGAAAACAAAAACAAATCCCACATATACTTGTTTATGTTGGTATTTCCCAGTTGTATTCTATTGAAAGTAGAATCAGCGTTTTTGAGCGAACTGACTCGCAGCAGTAAAAATAATATGTGATAGCACATTAGACAGGTATCAAACATAAATAAATAATAAAAAGTCATAAATTGTATGCAGTCTAACTTAACTGCGGTGCAAGATGGTTTGTTTGGCACTGCATGTAAGTGCTGGACTGTAATTGGAAGCATAGTGAAGTAAATAATGAAAAATTAAACACAAGCGAACATAAAGAGAGAAACCTGGAAAAGTAAGGTCTGGACTCATATTTTCTAAAGCGTGTTCGTGTTGGAGCCTATTGATGGACACGAGACAGCTGTTGCTGAGAATTGCTTAACAATGCACTCAACAGTCGATAGCCTTTACACTTTAACATATTTGTCAAGAGGCAATTTAATGGCTCATTGATGTGAGGACTAATTTTTTAGGTGACTTAAGCTAAACACATTTAAAGTAACTATAACATTTATGGAAAACTGAGTGCTGCTTAGCTGTCAATTTTAAAGTCAATTAATTTCTTAATAAGAAAATTTAAAGCACATAACCTGTGATGTGTCAACAGAAAAGACTTTTCGTCACATGAAATCACTTCTCACTGATGAAGCATTAAATTGGTAGGCAGGAACAGCACTGATTAGAAATGTTATTAGGAATAGACAATACTGATTAGAAATGTTCTGAAAAATATTTTACACTGAGAGTGGTTATCTACAGTGTATGCAACACTATCATTTAGAAAGAACACTAACTAAAAATGTTTATATAATGGTTGGTTTGTTAGCTATATTCTTTTTCTTCAATATCTAATGTGCTTTTTCATATCAATGTCATCAATCAATCAACTTTTTGTTCAAATTACAGTTGATAATTGTATGTTTTGGTCAATTTGTGACATAATAGGGTACTGGCCAGCATAAGCTAAAGGACAACACACATCAGTGGCATCACAGAGCTTGGAGTCAGCCGACGGTCATTAAATAGAAGTAGTTAAGTTACAGTTTTCACAAATAATTGTCACGGATAATATTTATATTTAGTACTACATGTCAATATCTGTAATGTGACGACCCCAGCCTCCCTGCCATTAGTTGTCCCAGTTTTCTGTGTTCTGGGGTATCTGCCGTGTTGCAGGTGCTGATTGCCACTGACGAGCTGCACCCAGGTCGGGGTGCTACTACAGGCTCCTGTTATCAGCAGGTCCCTCTCTCTGAGGGCAGGCCTGTGACATGGACGACGGCTGCATGTTTCCTTATTTAGTGTTGGCGTTTAGGTTATGTTTTTTATGTTGATTATTAATTAGCTTGTGTATAATATTTACATTTGTTTGGCAGCCTACCCTTGTGTTCTCCCCGTTTTTGTTGCAGCCTATGAGCTGGGCTGGGACATTATTGGAAGAAAAACACAGCAGGTGTGATAAAACACTAGAAGATTAAAACACAAAAGCGCCTGGACCGATGGCATCCCTGGCTGAGCTCTCACAGTGTGTGCAGATCAACTGCTTGATGTTTTCACGGACATTTTCAACCTCTCACTTCTCCAGTTGGTAGTCTGCACATGTTTTAAGAAGACCACTGCTGTCCCTGTCCCCAAAAAGACAAAAGCCCTCCGCTTGAATGACTACCGCCCAGAAGCACCCAACTGCTTTGAGCGGTTAGTCAAAACCTTCATTCACTACAGTTTGCATACAGGCCGGATAGATCAAGTGACGACATCTCCCTCGCCGTCCACACTGCCTTCGTCCAACAGAACAGATGAACACATACTGTAAAGGATAATGTTGTTCATAGACTATAGTTCAGCATTCAACACTATTGTGCCCTCCAAGCTTGTCACCAAGCTCATCATCACTGCCATCTGTGATTGGATCCTGAGCTTTCTGGCGGCCGGGCCCCATGCAGTGAGGATTGGTTCCGCCTCATCCTGCACCCTAACACTCAAACACCGGGGCTGCATCCTCAGAGCTCGTCTGTACTCCCTGTTCAGGCATGACTGCATGGCCACACACGGCTCCAACACCATCATAAAGTTCGCTGACGACACATCCGCCATCGTCCTGATCACCTACAGCGACAAGACGGCCTACAGAGAGGAGGTCAGAGCCCCGACATCTTTAGTGCCAAGACAACAACCTCCATCTTAACGTCAGCTAAACAAAAGAGGCAATTTAAGGAGCAACAGAGACACACCCCCATCTCCATCAACTGGACTACAGTTAAGAGAGTCAGCAGTTTCAGGTTCCTTGGGGTTCCCATCAGCAAAGGCTCTGACCTGGACTCACCACACCATCTCCATCACATGTGATGTTGGATGTACCTGAGGCCTAACATTTTCATTACAAATGAGTATGTTTTTGTTGTGCAAATGATTCATTAAGAACTTTAAAGCCTGATCAAGAAACCAACTGTCGGTATCTTTGTTTTAATATCAGAAATATCATACACCAGCCAAAATCACACACACTCAAAACCTAACTACAGATCAATGGCATACCCTTGCCCTAATGACAATTAAAAACTATTTATGTATGCACTGGGAGATGTGTTCAAAGATCCGGGCGCTAGCAAGATGGGGTGAAGTTTACCATTGTTCAGTTAGCAAATTTTAAAAACACGTCGTCTCTTAAGTTTAGCAACAGAAGAATCTTCCACGTTATAAATGGTAATACTCACTCGTATTCGCTGCACCTCTAAGAAGACCGCTTGTTGGAAGGACTTCTCCCAGATGGCCAGGTCCGTGGCCAGCTCTACCCTGAAGGTGTGGCTCTGGCCGTGGCCGACCAGAATACTGAAGCACAAAGACTCATTGTCTTGCTGTTCAGGAGAATGTTCGAGGCCCAAGTAGAGCCTCGCCTGGAGCCAGCAGTCCTCCGCCATCCACAGCTGTAACACATTTTAATTATAATAAAGAAGTTTTACTTTTTTTAAATGCATAATTAAGGGGGGGGCTTAAACAAAGGAACCTTCACTGTGTACATTCCCTTGTTTATGGATAAGGAATATCACATTAGGTAAAGAGAGACTTACTCAAACACTGTTCTGTCTGATAAAAAGCAGCCATCCATAGCAAGATAAAAATCTAAATGTTGATCATCCTTGATGCACATCACAGCACACTGCCATTAACATACCTTGTGGACCTTGAAAAGAACCTCATAGAGGTTATATGTTGTTTCAGCTTGTCCCCAGTCAGCAGCACTGATCTAAGAAACAAACATCAAGGAATGTGAGATGGAGAGGCACCATATGAAAACAAGCTGTTTTGCACTTGTTAGAAGCACCTTCAAATACTAAATGCAAATGAAAGCTCTGCCGGTAGATTGGCTGTGTGAATGCCTGGATGAATGCCAGTGTCGGGTAACAAAATGGATGTATCCTGTTGCCATTTGCACAGGTATATTCACAAATATAACACATTTTATTTATATAATGCTTTGCATGGTACTCAAAGACATTTTACAGTAGAATTAGCACATATGGCACATTAAAAAAAGGTAAGCAATGAAACCGACACATAAAACATGCATATTAAAATCAATTAAAAACAAAACAAATAACTATCAATTGAGAAATGTAAGACTGTTGATTAAAGCTCAGTACAGTCACAGATGTGTATGGGTAGGGAGTTTCAGAGGGAGGGGGCACCCTAGGTACAGCAATTGGTCCTGAGTGATGGGGAGAGGAGGTTTGCATCAGAGGAGCGGACGTTACGGGGTGGGGGGATTGTGGCAGTGCAGCAGGTCTGTGAGGTAGGAAGGAGCCTGGTTATGGAGGGCTTTGTGGGTGAAGAGGAGGACTTTAAACTGGATGTGTTGGGAAACAGGGAGCCAGTGGAGTTTCTGAAGAATGGGAGTCATGTGATCACGGGAACAGATGTGTGTGTAAAGACGGGCAGCAGAGTTTTGGATGTATTTAAGGCTTTTTCAGATGAACCATCGAGGATGCTGTTGCAGTAGTCAATTCTGGAAGTGATTAAGGTGTTAAAGTTCCGGCAGCAGAGAAGGTGAGTGATGGGCGGAGACAGGCAGTGTTTTTGAGATGAAAGAAGGCGGTTCTGGTTATTTGGTTGATGTGGTTTTCAAAAGTGAGGTTTGCTGTCGAAGAGGACTCCCAGGTTATGGATGTGTGGGGATGGAGACAGGGTGGAGTTGTTGACAGCTAGACTGAAGTTATCAGTGTTCTTTGTGAGGGATTTTTGGCTGATGAGGATCAAGTCGGATTCATTGCAGTTGCGTTGGAGAAAGTTGGTTTTTATCTGAAGTTTAAATATCGATGAGGCAGTTGGTAAGGGTGGAGGATGTAGCGGGGGTGATAGATTTGATAGAAATTAAGATTTGGACATCATCAGCGTAGCAGTGGAAGTAAAGACCATGTTTGGGTATGATATTTCCGAGTGGCCGGATGTTAAGGATGAAATACATTAGGATAGTTACATTTGCGTTATCCACAAAGACTAAGGTATCCCAACAATGTAACAAGTAATAAAAGTATAGACACACTTATTTAAAGATCTATTTAAAGACTATAGAGAGACATGTAAAACCGGGTTTTATTTTAGATGGAAGAAAATCAAATCATCAATCATTTAAAATCACATTGACATTTGTAACAACACAAATTATCAAGAATCAAGCAGACATTTTGTAATAGGAAGAGAACAGGATGAGTGTTTTTTTGTTTTTAGAATGCAGAAATTACAGCTAAAAAGTTGGAAGAATTACAATAGAAGTTACTATATACAGACATAATGGATTTAAACTACAATATGCAAACAGAATGATTGTTGTTCAACTTGGCTGGGATCACCAATGGTCAACTTCTATGTGCCGTAATAAACACAATACTCACAGGAGGGTTAGCTCAGGGAACACATCTCACATTTTCACAAAGACGGGTTAAAAGGAATGCTCAACAAGAGAGAGTTTTCACCGTACTGAAGTTACCCTTTGCAAACCCAGGTCTTGAGCAGGGTCACAGACCAGATCATATAACCATATCTAGCTGTGGTGAAAAGAAATCATTAGTGTGGTGTTTCAAACATCTCTAGGTTAGAATGAATGCTAAAAGTTTGCAGCATGCTACAATGAGCACTTTCCCTTTTATATAGCACAGACACTAACTAAGACTGACAAGAGGCCACTCAGACCATTTGTTTTTTTTCCAGGGCTTGTGTCATTTAAGCAACATGCACTAATGCTATCCTTTTACATATTCAAGTCCTGTACCTCAGGGACATTGGCTAATGCCATATTTCAACAAAGGCCGGTGGACAGTTCTGGCATTACACAACCCACCAGCTGCATAATGCTTTTGTTCATGGAACCATGCATCCATTATGTTGAATGCAATCCATTAGAATAATGGATAATGACTTCTCTCACTAACAACTCGTCAACATGATTTGTTAGTCCTGTTTGATTGATCTGTGTCAAGTGAAACAACTGCTCTGCTGTTACATATTTTACTGCTACTCTCTCTACCAACTTCACAGACTTTAGTCTCTGCATCTGAAAAAAATAAAACATTCATTGCCTGTGGCATGTTTAGTTTAAAAGAGAAATCAGAAACATTTCCTGCAGCATTTAGACAACTTTTGTACCATATATTACTCCTTTAACATCATTCCCTTATGTTAACATGTGTCTTTGAAGAGATGTTGAAAGAGAAAGAGCAATAAGCAGTTTACGTACAACTAAGTATTCACATAAGATTTTTTTAACACACGCACATTTAAATCTAACAAGAATTTGGAAAATTTTGTATAGAACATTGATAAAAGAATACACAGGCACCACCCACAATGCTGTTAAAATATCTCCAACATTGGTAGTTTTGTCTTTGCTGTGGCGATGCCCCATGCAGAATGAAAGGCAGCCTGCCTCCAAACTGGCCCGTTTGATGGTATCAATAAGCTCAGTTTTAGAGTCTCACTGAACCAACAGTTGGAGTTAGAAACAAAAGTTGCATCAAGCATTCACGTTATCCTGCTGAGAAGAAGCACTTCTTTTCCTCCAAAGAGGCCAGTGTCAATGGGATGGATCGGCTGAATTCTCCAAAGGAAAATGGACTGCTGGCTGAGAAACAGCAACACTACAGTGTATGTAACAGAACCCATGGAGGGGCCCATCTTTAAGAAAGGTTTGACATTTTGGGAAATGTCTTTCTTGCTGTGAGTGAAATAAGTTTAAAACCACGCTTATGGCTGTATGGTTATAGGAAGTTACAGTCAGCAACCAGTTAGCTTAGCACAATACTGGAAATAGGTTTCATATAGTTAGTTTCCTCTGTAAGAAAACTGAAGTGCAACAAAAACCCTCAACTTATGATTTTATGGGAGATGATGTCCCTGACAAGTCATTTTGGCCAGGCACAATAGCTTCAGTTTTCTTTGTCCCCATGAGGTTCCCAAGCAACCAGTAGAGACTTGCAGTATTTAACTTTGCCCAGTTTTTCTTAACCAAGCTATTCATCCCAAGCAGGGCCTTTATATTAACAGTACAGAAATAAGAGCGCTATCATTCTTCTTTCTGCAAACAAATAATATTTTACAAAATGTCTTACTATTCCCTTAAACTAGCAAGCATTTCACACTAGTCTCTCCAAAACACTGCACAACAACAGAACCAGCATGTGTAAAATATATCAGCATTGCATGAGAGGGAGGCTGGCTGCTGAAAATAGACATTTTGGTGCTGGTGATTTTTTTTTTTTTAGCAGGACGGACGGACAACCCGAAAATATAATGACTCAGACCACGGCTTTTGCTGATTCAACAATAGGCAAGACTTCACCAATCAGGTTGACAATATCAATTCTTAGTCTGGAACACTTGTATCTTTGCGTTACACTCGTTTGTGATTGGTTCTCACAAAATTGTTAACCTAATCAGGATAATTAAATGTGCAGGTTTCAAGACAGAGATGCAGGGCAAAATCAAATTGCCAGCAAAGTGGGCAGGTTTACCCAGTCAAAGTGGAGATATAAAGTATGTCATTTTACAAAACCTACAGACTTAGAAAGAGTCCAAATTGCAAGAGCAAACTAAATTCAGTTTTTGGCCAAAACTGGTCAAATGTAAAGACAATGAATATTAGACATATAATATTGCCCATCATAGGCTATAGTCTAAACATATATGTACTTTAAGCATGCAAAAACTCATTAAGCCCATTACGAAAACTCATTAAATGTTTTATACATGTGTTGTAACCACGTTTAAATATATTAAGGCTAGAAAATCCTTGAGGGCATTACTTACTGTGACTGTGGGTACTTTGATGATGAGCTGCATCTAGCACATAGTTTACTGCATCACCATTGTCAGGAAGGACAGAATGCAAATGCAACCAAAAAAAAGTGATTGGCTGTGTTGGGACAGCCAGTAGTAAGGTTAAACTAGATTTTTGAAATCCCATTGGTCCACAGGCTTTGAACGCCACATCAGGTGCTCTGTGGAATAAATACATGGAGCTCTGTCTCCTCCCTCGGAGGCTTCGGCTGCTAACAGTTTGGCATGGCAAACGCTTGTGTGAAAAATTGATGTATTTCGGTGTTCTGAATCCTGTAAAACTCACACCACGGGTTTTCAATGCTGCAGAAGAGCAAACCATAGATGTGTGTTCATTTCACGTTAATGGAAGCTAATGCTGCGATTGTTTTATAACAATGTGATTTGATTAATAATGTGCTGCTGGTGTGCGTCTGACTATTAATCTGTGGGTGACAGCCATGTCCCATCTTTTATGTGAAAGTACTGATCACTGTACTTGATGATGGGGTGAAACGGTACATGTATTCATAGTGAACCAAAATGGTACGGGCGTCACGGTTCTGTGCAGGAATTCACACGGAGAATACACAATATAAAATTAAATAAAACTTGCGTTCAAATTAATTAATGTAATACGGAACTGCTGTTAGATACACGGGTTCTAGGGACACGTAGTCTGTAGCCCCGCCTAAGCTCTGCAGCTAGTCGAGCTCCGCCTACATGCTGTTTTTTGTCAGGTCGACGGTCCAGTGAGTGAGACAGAGCACTAAGAACGAGTATGGAGAGTGGTGGTGACGAGCGTTTAAATTATACCATGAGCCAGGGCTGTAGTCAAGACCATCGAGTCCAAAGAGGTTCGAGTCAAGACCAAATCCTGGGTCCGAGTCAAGACCAAGGATTTGTAAGTATACCCATTCCCTTTGATATAATCTAATCTAAAGAAAACAGAATGACATATGGTGATACCTCATAATAACAGAGTTAGAAATGATACAAACACCAATCCACTACTATGACCATTGCTACTGAAGTAATTTCCTATGTGAGACAAGCGTCTAGCAACATTGCTGTGGATGCTGCGGTCTCAGCTTGGCAACCTCCGTGAACTTCCAGTCTGGGGAGGAGGGGGCGCGGGAGACGACTCTCCCCAGTATTTTGAATTTGTACTGCAGTAACTATTTTATACACTAGCTGTCAATATTACATACTGCACCTTTAAACAACAGTGAACAGAGTGTTACTTAACATATGTTCTTGTTATTTTAGAAAAAGTGCAGTATTTTAAAAAGAAAATCCATCAGGAAGTTATTTAGGGAAGGAGCAGGTTGACACACACACACACACACACACACACACACACACACACACACACACACACACACACACACACACACACACACACACACACACACACACACACACACACACACACACACACACACACACACACACACACACACACACACACACACACACACACACACACACACACACACACACACATTTTGCTGATTGAAGAAATATTGATTGGCCATTGATAATTTTAAAGTTAAATAAATTCTATACAAAGAGCAGTTGTTTGTGAGTTATTTGTGTATTTGTTGTTGTAAGCTGGTTAAACGGGTCTGTGCTCGGATTCAACCTTCTGTTCCTTTCAGAGATACAAGATAAATTAATCAAATTAATTAGGATCTGTATTTTAAAAAGGGAACGCCACCTATGAGACTGTTTCACAGTTCAAGACTGGTCGCCGATTCCAGGGCCGTGCCCGTTTTGATTGTTTGTTGGTTTGGTAAAGACACATTCATAACTTTATTAATATTAATAAAACATCTTTGATAATTTGCCAATAATTGACTCTGTACCCATACCAATTCCCAACAGCTGAAACTATTAGTGAGTTAAATTAAGTTTTTTTGGCAGGTTGTGACAATATTTCCGTGAGGAGGATGGTGTAACAGCAGTGACATTGGGCTGGTACAAGCAGTTCAACTAAACACTGGTTCAGCTAATTCTACTTATCAATTAATTTCCAAGCCATTATAAAGTTTAGCTGGAAAAAAAAACTGCAATATGCTAGGGGCCTTTAATTCTTAAACCTCTTGCTTAACTAGTATTTCAATGCATCTACTGTGATACATGTTGACATCATTCCCATTCTCATATCTCACTTATGTATTATTTACTATTTACTCATCATTCCCATTCTCACATCTCTCTTATTTGTTATTTATTCAACATCTCATTTCCTATTTTTAGAACTGTTCATAATGTCCATACTGTTCATATAATAACATAATACTATTTATTCCAGTATCTTTGCACTATGCTCCATATTTAAATTTTTGTTCTGTTTAGAGTATGTATATATTGTGTATATTTTTTGGTTTTTGGTTGTTTTTGTATGTAAGCACAATGTGAGCGAACCATGCTCCAAAAAAAAATTCCTCGTATGTGTCCTCATACCTGGCAATAAAGCTGATTCTGATTCTGATCTAATTATCATCCTATTGTAAAAATTAAAACATTGAACCTTGTTTAACTGTAACATAACAGTCAGCCATGATCACAACAAATACAAATTCAGCACCAGTTACTGCATGCCTGTCTTCTCTTATTCAATGATAACCGAAGCATACAGTATTTTGCAGATGCTGCCAACTTGCTTTAACAACACAGGCCATACAGCACTGTGGGGGCCAATCACACACCAGTGAGCAGAAGCATAAAATCATCACACTTGTTACGTTCAAAAACAATTTCAAAAAGGCCCTGAACACATTCTTATGCTCTGCTGAATCCACAGTTTTAATCATTTGCACCTGTTAAAGTGTAAGTTTTGTCACAAGCTTCCGATTTTGAACAAAACGTTTTTAAATGAGCTTAAAATTAGATTAAGTTAATCAACTAGGAAAAAAAAATAAAAGTTAGTTACCGGGGGGCTTCTGAAGATATGAAAATATGGTCCTCTCAGTGCCAGGAACTTGAATGCTGAGGTTCTACCAGCAGCATTTCCTTCTGGGCTTTCACATGCCCAGCCCATGTGAACAATCTGCAGAGATGGAGGATGACATTGACATATTTACTATTTTAGAGAACTGTATAAAAAAAAAAAAAAAAAATAAAATAAAATAAAAAAAAAAACACACACAGAATAGATATCTGTACATGTTCAATCAACAGACCAGACAGAGCAGAATAGGAAAATGTGAACAATCAAAACGGGTTGAATTAAAGAATTACAGTGAGGCATCTTTTACAAGAAACATCTAACAGATACCCCACTGTAAAGTGGTGTTGCAGTCTCAGCTGAAATGCAACAGTTAACCTTGTATCTACCTCAGATTGACATGGGATGTTTCTCTGCTTTCCTCTTAGCAGCATATTTGTGCTGTATGTGCTGTGCTGCTTCATCTGCTACACTCCATCTACACTACATCTTGTGATGAATAATGCACATCAATTCCCACATGCTGGTCCTGACTCCTTCCTGACCATCTGACTGACTAAAGGCTAATTTAAGGTTCTGCTGAGGCTCCATGCAGAGCTTTCGCCGTAGCCTATGTTAGTTTATACTTGTGCGTTGGTGTGTGCGTTGATCTCTTTAAGAGAATAGCAGGGCCGGCTTGTTTGTATGCATGGATTCTTCTCCATGTGTGGAGAAGGGGAACCCAAAAATTAATAGTTAGCCGTGGCTTGACGTGCATTGCCGCAACACATCCATCCATCTTTGTCCGCTTATCGGTAAATTTTTTAGCCTGAGGTGTGCATCAGGCTACAGCGTGGGGTCTGTATCTCCACGTACATACCCACAGTGTCAATTAACGCAGAAGCTTAAATCGGCCTTAGGTGTTCCAAAATTGTTTCTAAGCTGTTTATCGCTGATGGATACACTCGGAGCTGCCAGGACAGCTGCGATTATGCAGAAAATGCAATTTTGTACACCTGTATAACATTTCCTGCAAAGAAGGCTTTGCAGGCTGTGAATGGACAGCTTGAACATGGATCTCCACAACATCTCTCCATCTGGAGATATAAATTAAACACTTTCTTTGAGCCATTGAGCCAATAAGTCCATGGTACTTTCAAGAAGAGATTAAATTCTGACCTCTCAAAGCCTTTACTGTCAGTTTCTCTACTAGCAGTACCAAATAAAAGGTATACTTAGAACTGCCAGAAGTGATGTATGTTGGACTAGTATGTCGAGTTAGGCTAACTGTCAGCATACCTGATCATCTGAAGAGCAGTATTTGTTGATGATTTTTATCTGTAAGAGAAACAAAAAACATTAGTGACTTATGAAGTTTTACAAACAAAAACTATTAAATATGTAATTATACAAAATGATATCCTCCTGACTTCTTAAATCACCAGGGAATATGGTTGAAAGATAAGTCGTGAGTTACTCACAACACATACTGTACATCACCACAACCTAATTATACATTTGTTATAAATCTGCAGATCTAAAGAAGCTTGACGGATAAAGATATAACTTTAATTTTTGTGTTAACTATTCACACATACAATATATTCTGTATATCCAGTGAGTTTAGGTTTGCTAACCACTTGTACAAGCATAGCAACTAACATTCATTTCTAGATGTGAAAGTTTGTGCCATAACAAAATTCAAGATTTTTCATTTAATTTGTTTTTAAATATAATGGCTAGTATTAATTCAATGCAATCATTTATTTAATCTCAAGTAATACCATGTATTGTACTTGATTGTAAAACATTTTACTATTGAGATTAACAAACCTAAATAACATGAACTGGCAGCAAAGAATTACCTGGGCAAGCAGTTTCACAAATGATATATCCACACAGTAGTAGCTGTGTAGATTTCTCACAAATGATCTAGACTTTAGAATAAAGGATGCACAAATAATGGCTAAACATATATACTGTATAATATAGTATGTATATAAGTGGTTATGAATATATGCTGTTTTTTCATTTAAAAAGGTTCAGTCAGCAGAAAGACTCAAAATGTGTGAGATGCTTTAAAATATATTTGATTCAATTTGTGGATGAAAAATGTAATGCGAAAACTACCTTGAGGCTTAGAAACATTGTTTACCTTTTGCAATATGTATCTTGGAGGCTATGATGATGAAAAATGTTGCAAACTAGTGTAAAACTTTTTGAGACTGAATAGACCCATGCTATGTCAGCATATTACGCTCAGCATGATCTCTGCTCCTGTATCGCCTCACCTCAGTTACAAAGGGAATGTAAATGGTCACATGAATCCTTACATAATTAGGCACTAAACATGCTGTCCAATTCATTCTGCTTAAGTCCATCTAAGAGAACATCAAACAGCATAAAGTAGTCCACCACCCTGCTATATGACAGTCATCCACCGAAAAAGCACATCACAGACCCCAAGGGTGTCACAAAGTCTATTTGAAGGTTGTAGGTCATTAAAACAAAAGTTCCGCTCTCTCCCAAAGCCAGCATACAATTACATCCTGATTGGCCATTTAGCAATCACACCCCACATCCGTAATTAGGTGATGCAGGCATGAATTAATCACACTTTTTAAAAAAGGCAGCTGTGCAATCGACGAGCACAGGCATATAGTACGTCTGCATCCTTAACAAAAATGCATCACATCATCACTGTAATAATCAAAGTGAAATAGGAGGAAATGAGATGGAGAGGCACATGCAGAATAACTGCTTTGCAGTCATTAATTAGGCATGAGAGAAACTCTTTTGTGTCAGCAGAGAGAGAGAGGTGCCACTGTGACTCAATGAGTGCTTGACAGGAATGGTCTATTAAAACCACGTTGCACTGTTGCCTTTGTGGCTGTGAAAAATCACAAGGGAAAATTCATGTAATAACTGTAGGCAAACAAAATTTATTGTGTGCTTTTATTAAGATGGCGTTATCGACTTTAGAAGGCCACAAGTGGATGAAAGGATGAAATTCATCCAAAATGTAATACCATAATCTAATAATCTGCCCATTGTGATTAAGATAGAGAAATCAATAGATTGATAAGATACCTGACTCTCAAAGAACAAATAAAAAAAACATACTCCATGTTAGGAGTGATTCAACTGAAATTATTCCCTTGGTTAAGTTACAAGATGTTATAAGAGTTCAATTAAGCTCTCACATTTTAAAATAAAATAGGTGAGAAATCACATTTATTTTCAATAAAGACCAGAAGAAGATCCAGGCAAGCCTCTAGTGTTCAGAGATGGACTTACGTTCTCCTGTGTCAAGTCATTGATATTTGTAGATATTGCTTGGAGCCAGTCCGTGCTTTCTGCTCCAGTGCAAAATTGAAGGATATTGGTGCTGGCTCCATCCAAGGTGAATACTTCAAAACAGTTGGACCTAGAGGAGGATAGAGGTCAAAATTAGACAGAAGCGGTGGGGTTAGATTGAAAGACATCTTGCACAAAGTCTAGCTCAAGCTGCTCGTTACTTCTGTCACGTAACTTTAAGCGGTAAGACTTGTTCTGCATTACATGCAGTGGAACACCTTTCATGAGCTTGATAGGCTTTTGACACCTAGTTATAAAACGTCTTCCCAACAGATGCTCTGGAGAGGCACTTCATGAGTCAATAATAAGGAAACATTTTTTAACGGTGTGGGAGTGCACATGAGTATACTGTAGCTGAAGTCAAAAGCTTAAAGGAATTGCTCAGCATTTGATATGCTTTATGGAGGAGAGTTAGAGTTAGCATAGCTTAGCGCAACAACTGGAAACGGGAGATAGTTAGCCCAGATCTGCCCAAATATAATAAATCCCAGTAACCGCACCTCTAAAGCCCACATATTAACAACACATAGCTTAATTGTTTAATTCATACAAAAAACAAAGTGTAAAAAGGTAATTTAGGGGAGTATCGCTTAGCTGAGAGCAATAACTTCCTGCAGGTTCTACTAGTTGCCTTGGAGGCCAGATTTTGGCCTGCAAAATCCTGACAAATTGGCTAAAAGACACAATTATGCACCTGGCAGTTTCATTTTAAGAAGAAATGAGGATTATTTTACAGCGTAAATCATTTTAAATTTGGCATAATTTGGGTACAATTTTTTAAATTCTGATCTCTCCTTGGCGTGCCTTGAGGTTAAGTGCGGTGCTTTTCTGACAAAATTAAGATTTCAGTAGATGGGGTGCTGATCATCATTGTCTAAAGAAAGATTGCACTCCTCAGCGAAATATAATTTTCATTTCAGTGCATTGACACGCTGCCAATACATTCAGACTCAAGATAGTTGTCACTATGTAACATGGGTACCCTTATGTGATGGTTAAGCAATCCCAGATTTGGCAACATCAGGAATAATTTGCATAGGAATGTTGAACATTATGGTAGTGCACATAAAAAGCAGGGGGATGTTTGTGAAGTGAAGGCTGATAAACACTGAAACAATAGGAGGCATCGAATGCACAGCATGAAGAGGGAAATCCTCTAAGACAGCTCCCAAACCAAACAGTTCTTGACACACACACACACACACACGCACACTCCTCAAGGTTAGCTGTTACAAAGTCAGCCTTCCTAACAAATCCTCTAGTGAGCATGACTTTTTATACTGTATCTGCAATGGGCTTGTTAAAATCTTATGTTCCGCTGCCTGTGTACTGACCCAGCGACTCTCCAGGGGTGATTTTCATTGGACTTAAATGGCATTTTGCTTAAACAAGGGTGCAATTTCTTTTTGTCAGGCAGTGTGCTTGACCCAAATTAACATTGTGCTGTTATTTGAATGACTATAAAGCATCTCTAATTGTATGTTCGGAATTCTTTTATATAAAAAAGCATCTCCTCTACTGTACTGCAGAGATAAAGTGAGAAACTGATGGAATTACATTAGACAGAATATCAGGAAGATATTGCATGGAATAATGTGGGCAATGTCAGAAGGGATGAAAGTGCAATGAATGAAGAGCTCCAAAGGCAGCAATTAATCAAAGTGACATACAGCTGGTGGATCAATGCAAAAAAAATTTAACATTAATATGCGTTCCACCAGCCTGCCTATGGTCCCCCAGTGGCTAGAAATGGCGATAGGTGTAAACTGAGCCCTGGGTATCCTGCTCTGCCTTTGAGAAAATGAAAGCTCAGATGGGCCGATCTGGAATCTTGCCACTTATGACATCATAAGCCTCCACCTTGCCCCTCCTCAAAACCTACAGATTTAGAAATGGCACATCCTAAGAAAAGCTCATTGTGGGACTGGCTCTAGTGACTGTAATTCTGCAACAAGGCTGAATTTTGGGAAAGATACAGAGAGCACCATATCATGGGGCCTTTAAGTTCATTCACCTTCAGCAGGACTGAAATCCTCACAGTGATGGGATTCTTTCATCCATCTATAGCGCCCCCAAACTATGCCTGCTGATTATGCAGTAATAAATCCATCGAGGCAGACCAGTAACACATCATCTGGTCATCATGTAGGGTGATACATAAATATATGGGGGGTTTAAGTGATTTTGGATGGAATCTAACTGTTAGTTATAGTGTGCATGGCAATGAGAGAGAAAATGTGCCATGTCTACTGATTAGTGAGGCGGGGAATAGGCATGCTTCGGGGCATTTCGTTTTCAGCATAATTAATGACAGAAACAGGTTTACTTTGGAATTATTACAAAGAGAACTTCATGATACTGATCAAACTAGTAACAAAGCTTAAATTAAGAGAGGACTGGATAATCATATTCTTACCTTTTAAATATATCCGTTTTGACAGCCTAAACAAAAGGCTGAGAATACCTCACTGTCAAACTGTGGACCTGGTCTGACACCCCAGTGTTACCAGGAGAATCTGTGCCAATGAAGGAAACAAGTTCTGTTCTCGGCCTTTTCACTATCAGCTACATGTGGCCTTGGGCTCGCCAAATGTTCTTGCTGGTCTCAACCGAGTCCAGCACTATATGCTTTTGTTCTAAAGTGACTTCCTTCTTCAAAACAAAACTATTGATGAAACGCGCTTGTTCAGTAAAGTGGTATTAGTTAAACATCTAGAACAGGCATTAAGATTGGTCACCTGGAATATGCAAGGCTACATCAGATTTTGGCCACAGACAATGTCAAAATTCAGCTACTATAAATTCTTCAGGACAAGTATTAAGTTCAAGAATGGGAACATTTCCATTTTATATTTTATGTAAATAAAATGGCATAATTGTAGTGTGTTACTCTGAACTTGCTTTTTGATTATTACAAATAATAAATGTATCATCTTTAAGTAGAAGGTATTCTGTGTCTCACAACACAAAACTATAAACAAGTAAGTAAGGATTTTTTTCCCCTTTCTCTCATTTGGACTCTAATCTCTTTGGACTTGGTCTTGACTAGTCCTGGTCTTGGACTTGACGAAAGTGGACTTGACTACAGCCCTGCCTTTAGGCCTTGAATATTCTAGCTGCTTATGTGCTTATTTACCAAAATAAGAAAAGCTTTAAAGACATAATCTGGCCACGCCGTCTTAAAAATAGAGCCTCCCATGTCCTCTTGTAACTAACCATTGACTTGTAGAGAAAGTATGGACAGTTGATGATCCGGACGACAGACAGGGTGGACATCTGAAACATGATTCATCATTAATAATGTTGAATACAACACCACAGTAAGTTGCAATCAGCCCGTAAAGTGTCAATTGTGTTGAGTCTCACATTCAATGTGTTGGAGTTGTCAGCCCTAGTCACTGTCAAGACAGCTTGTCATTGGTTAAAACAGTAAGACTTGGCTCATCACCTAAGTTAAGCTCAATGCATAACATTTGTACAGCTCCATTTTGCATTACCTTCCACCACCAAATTTCACATTTTTAAATCCTAGTGTGACCAGACATTTATATGGAGAGACAGAACACAAATAAAAACACAATTGGAGAACACAATACAGGATCAACAAAAGACCCAAACCTGCCCTGACTACTGTGAGACAACAACATTATTTGTTTCCATGCTTCACCCTTAGCCTAAACTAACAAAACTACTTATGTGTGAACCATAAGAAATATTGTTGAACACACATTTATTTCAATATTTGTTATTTATATTTGTTTGACAGCAAAATAACCAACTTAAATGCTAAGGGTACCAAAAATCTGATTCCAACTATTAATTTAAAAAAAGTAATACATAAATTAAGTAAGAGTTAAAGTTCCTTTGCCAACTGAAAAATACTGTACACATCACATCTGAATTAAAAAAAATAAAATAGGTATAAAAGGAGCAGTTTACACTTTGGCAATAGATTTATGTTTATACAACAGAAGTCTATTTCCACACTGTCCTATCAGTGAGTGATGGCAACTGAAAATGTCCTGCATAATCCATGATTTCTTAAAATAATCTGAGTGGCCGTTAAGGTGCCAACCATGCGTCTGGCCGGCGGCCCTTTGTTGCGTGCCATTGCGCCGCTCTCTCCACCCTAATCTCACAACTGTCATCTGTCATCTAGACCAGGGAAAATCCAATTGTGTTCTGGCAAACGTTGAAAGCCACAACAACCCTTAGTTGTAGTTTGTAGCGGTGTTCTAAAGTTCAAATTGTTTTTTTCATTGCACATTATTTTGTGTATCACTTATAAAATGAGATATGCATTTAAACCACAGATCATAACAGCACTAGGTTAAATAAAAAAAAATAAAAAAGAAAGGGGAACATGCTGAGACTTACGGTTTTATTCCTTATAAAACCGTGAGTCTCAGCATGTTCATCTGAGATCATCTTGTCAAAGATTCAGCATTTGACCCCTGTTAACATCCACACTGATCTGATCTGTATTTGTGAATTCTGATACGGCATATATATATATGTCAGCCAAGTTTTATAAAGCAAACTCTACTGACTTGCTCTCTGCCTCCAGGGCTTCTTATTGACTGCACTCTGCGATTTCTGATTCAGCACTGATACGGTTTAGTGTAAATAAACTCTAAATCCCATCAATACATTTCTTCAATATTTCACTCTGCACTAATCAGTGAACTGTTGATTGGACATAACATTTGGCAGAATTATTCTTACAGAATTTTCCTAAGAAAGTCTCGAGGCAAAGAGGAAGACTTAACTGAGGTATGTGAGCAGTGCTCAGACAGGGATGTGGACTGGAGAGCAGCTGTTTTACTGTGGGTGGACATAGCGATCCAACATGTACTAAGTAATATTGTGGATATACAACTTTATATCACATTTAATTTATTTATCATCATTTTACAATCTAACATTTTTATGGATCTATATTCTATAGAATTACAGTGAGTTTGTGATCATTCAATACTTTATTTTTTATTCAATTTTATACAGTTGCTTTTGCTCACTTGTGTGAACTGTTTCGTGCTTCTTTAATTTATTATTTCAATAACTGAATACTTGACTCAAGAAAGAGAGACCAGTGTTGCTTTTTAGGGCTTAAACACAAGAGATTGTATTAGTTTTACAGTAATGTTTTGTTTTAGAATCCTTTGCAGTAATAAAATGCACTACTGCACTGACTTAAAAGTGCATCAATTGATCACATCAAATTATATTTTTCAATGTACCTACAGTATATGGTTTGCTGTGTGTCAGCTTATTTATCCATGATGATGACTGTTATTGTAACTGTTATAACTATAATTATCATAATTTCTATCATTATCAATTAGCCAACATTTTCTTGGAGCCATCACCACTCTTCTATTCTACTGTAATGACATTAGTACAAGTGTGACCACAGTTTGAGGTGGAGCTGCTTTGACTGCTGTAACGGACCACACCCTTTCTACGCCATGGACAGGAAGACAGTCTCCGATAGAGTATGGCATTTTTCCTTATCACGGGCAGCTGCCTAGGGCTTAAAACTAAATCACACCAACGAAGGTGTCCAATAAACAAGTTTAATAAACATTTCTAATTAACTCAGCAGTGCAGAGTTCCATTATTTATTTATCGTTATGTACCTGCAATTTATTATCGTGCAACTGGAAACCCCCCCCCAGAGTAAGAAATGATAAGGAAAACTGACTAAAAAAAAAAAAAAAAAATAGGTAAATAATTTCTAATTTAACTAAAAATAAAAAAAACTTGATTAGAAAAGTGTAATTATATATTTCTTTGGGCTTCCCATTTGCATGAAAATGTGACAAAAACACTCCTACCAATACTAAGAGAAATTAGGTTTGGCCTCCCTCCTGATTGTCAGGTGTCTCCAGTAACAATCACAAGGTAGAAATTCTACAAGTCTCTTCATAGACATACCTGGGTGGTGTTATGAAAGATGCCAATCTATTATGGACTCCATGGATTTGTAAAAAGAAACAGCAGTGCATTTACTTTCCTCGTAGACTCTGATCTTTTGGAGCCAGTAGGCAGATTATTTTTATTTTTTAAATTAGTGATTCAGAATGTCATGCTGTACTGTAGCAGGGCCTGGCTCAGCAGCCTGTTGAACTTTAAACTATATAATCAAATCAAAATGTGCACAAAGATTATTGGTCAACCTGTGGCACATTCCGTTCAAGCAACTCACAGCAAGAGCATGCATACTTGCTGACAGTATCTCTTCTGACTCCTCACATGTAAACAGAATACTAAATCCTAAAATCGAGAGGATATAATGTAATATGTTTAACTGTCATGACTGTTAGAATGAGCTTTGTACATCTATGAAAAGGGTCATATGTATAACTGTATGTTCAACCTGTGTGCAAATGTCTTGATTGATAATGCCTAAGGATGCAAAGTTAAATTTGATTGTAAACTGCATATACAGTTGTATTTTAACAAACCACAGTTTAACTTTGAAAATGAGTATATTATTAAAACTAAAACTGTTACAATAACATTGGACCTAGACCAGGAAAGTTACCCAAGTATAAAATTTAATTGGGCGCCTGGGTAGCTCACCTGGTAGATTCAGAGTATCAGTCCTCAACACAGCGGCTCTGGGTTTGAGTCCAACCTGTGGCCATTTGCTCTATGCCTTCCCCCCCCGTCTACAGCTGTCCTGTCTATTAAAGGCTAAAATGCCCCCCAAAAAATTATATATAAAAAAGGTGTTAATCTCTTCATGAAAGACTTAATTTATATAAAAATAACAATTCTAGTCATCACACACACACACACACACACACACACACACACACACACACACACACACACACACACACACACACACACACACACACACACACACACACACACACACACACACACACACACACACACACACACACACACACACACACACACACACACACACACACACACACACACACACACACACACACACACACACACACACACACACACACACCTGGAAGTCATGAAAATGTTAGTAGCACCATTGGTAAATTCTGTAAAACAATTTACCTCTAAGGTTTTCTTTTGTCCCACAGTTTAGAAATAGTAAATGCTGATTGAAAAAGCTTCTAAAACAACTGAAACTACTGTACACATGGAAATCAATACACAAAGGACAGGCGCAACAATCAAATGCATTTCCAAGTTCAACCAGTATTTTCACAGTCACACCTTCTATACCCAAGCCTCACAGTAGCGGTGACCTTTTAAGCCGTTTATGCCTGTGCATAGATATTGGCATTAATGCCCTCGCGCTTAAATGAAAAGTGCTTGCTAAGCCAACAACTGTGCTCAGTGAACTGTGCACCTTTGAGGTGAATTGTATCATGCTGGATTACCCTTACCGTAATTTATCTGTGCCAGCTTTGTATCTGGAGACTCTGGCCATCAACAAAGGCAGGGAGACGGCATCCAGCCAGCGCTTCTCATACTTTGGTTCATTAGCAGAGGGCGAAGAAGGTGAAGGAACCTGTGAGGAATACATGAACAACACAATGAGCTTTCTGCCCCTTTTGGCCCTCGATGATGTATTCTGCACCATTTGCATTAACACATCATTCATTTCTTAACCCCAGTTAACCAGCTGTACAGTAAGTAAACATCAAAATGATGTACTTTGACACAGAGAATTCCCGAATAACACCTGTACTTTTGACCATTACTGTCTAGTTAAGGTCCTGAGCTGTTACTGTATGCACTCAGAGGCTCCCACTGTCTTTTCAATGCAGGGTTATCTCACCTGAGGATATAGAATCACTTTACAAAACACATTACAAACAGCAGCACTTGTAATTTTTCTCCATGTGTCTGATTATCAATTGTACTGTAATCAAGTATTTAAAAAAAGATTTTCTAGAATAAGAGAAGTCCCCTTCCTTCCTCGCATCATGTGTCAATGAAGCAGACAGCAGAGCAGGCGGACTGCATTTTCTGCTCTGGGCTGAGTCAGCTCTGCATTAAATTGAACAATTTTTTTTTTTCTCTCTTCAGAATTGGGTTCAAAAAGGAAACTCATCTCTGGCTACAGTAAAGAGGTTCCTCAAATAACAGTTCTGATCTTCTCCTTGGTTAAGAAGATGCACATTCTACACACTTTGATTTTGCTGCCATAGCAACTGTTTTATAGCAATCTGCAGACAACTTATGTTGCCACGTACGGCATGTAGTACCTTTTTTCACCTTTCATCAGCTACCAATCAGGCCATTGAGCAATGTGAGGCAATTAAATTCCATTTGCAGAACAATCTTTACAAGAGCGCAAATAACATTTAAGAAAATATGAATACGTATTTAAAAAGTAGGTTAATAAAAATAACCAATATTCAATACTATTTGGTGATAAAGCTAACAGTCCTGACACTGGATAAGATTGTAAGCATGAATTTTCAGTCTTCCCTGTGCACAGATACTGTACATTCAGTAATTACCACCTCGCTGTTATATGCCTCTGCCAACTAGTCGAGTTGCAGTTTACATCCATGTCCCTCTAGACTCATATAACATATGTAGTAAAGACTTAAAAGCAGTTTTATAAAATGGTATTAAGTGTATGTTTTGGCAAAATCATAGATGCTTTACATACTTCTTCAACCCCCAGCAAAGGAGATCTATACAATCTCCACAGTTTCAATGTGGGCACCCAAGATAAGTGTCACAAATTCAGTATCCGACCAAATGTCTCCCCTTTTGTTCCGAGTTATGGCGTTGAATAAATAATATAGCATTTTTTGCAAGAAATTGTGATTTTGCAATTGAGTTGGCCTTTAGCCTTTTTCACTTCAAAAATTTCATCCCATTAGACATTAAGTTATGGCAGGTCACAGTTCCCTTAGTCTCGCTTTGCCAGACCTTTTATCACAGTGCTGTAGAGGAGGGTCTGGCTAGTCCATACAGCATTCTGGGACGGGAGAAAAACATGCACTGGTTAGTGGTTTATTGGCATTTCTTTAAACCAATCACAATCATGAGTGGTACCAGTGGTGTAGTCTACATAACACGCAGGTATACACAGTCTACCCACTAAGAAAGCTCCAGGATTTCCATATACCCACTTAAAAATGCCCCATGAAAACGCAACATACTGTACTTTTCATTATATTTTGAATAGTCATGTGTTTTTCTTCTTCGCATATGCTAAATAAAAAGGTATTTCCAACGTAAATTGGTGCATAACATTGTATCCGAATACAGGAAAGGAAGTCGTTGATGCTCAAGATCTCCTTGGTAGACGACAACACCACCAGATTCTGGCCATTATACAGGTAAAAGCCAGTAAATTAGAATATTTTGAAAAACTTGATTTATTTCAGTAATTGCATTCAAAAGGTGTAACTTGTACATTATATATATTCATTGCACACAGACTGATGCATTCAAATGTTTATTTCATTTAATTTTGATGATTTGAAGTGGCAACAAATGAAAATCCAAAATTCCGTGTGTCACAAAATTAGAATATTGTGTAAGGGTTAAATTTTGAAGACAATTGGTGCCACAAAGTCATCAGCTGATTAACTCAAAACACCTGCAAAGGGCTTTAAATGGTCTCTCAGTCCAGTTCTGAAGCCTACACAAACATGGGGAAGACTTCAGATTTGACAGCTGTCCAAAAGGCGACCATCGACACATTGCACAAGGAGGGAAAGACACAAAAGGTTATTGCTGAAGAGGCTGGCTGTTCTCAGAGCTCTGTGTCCAAACACATTAATAGAGAGGCAAAGGGAAGGAAAAACTGTGGTCAGAAAAAGTGTACAAGCGATAGGGATCACCACGCCCTAGTCAAGATTGTGAAAAAAAAGATTCACAAGGAGTGGACAGCTGCTGGAGTCAGTGCTTCAAGATCCACCACCAAGAGACGCTTGAAAAGCATCTCACCTGGGCTAAGGAAAAAAAGAGCTGGACTGCTGCTGAGTGGTCCAAAGTCATGTTTTCTGACGAAAGCAAATTTTGCATTTCCTTTGGAAATCGAGGTCCCAGAGTCTGGAGGAAGACAGGAGAGGCACAGGATCCACGTTGCCTGAAGTCTAGTGTAAAGTTTCCACCATCAGTGATGGTTTGGGTTGCCATGTCATCTGCTGGTGTCGGTCCACTCTGTTTCCTGAGATCCAGGGTCAACGCAGCCGTCTACCAGCAAGTTTTAGAGCACTTCATGCTTCCTGCTGCTGACCTGCTCTATGGAGATGGAGATTTCAGGTTCCAACAGGACTTGGCGCCTGCACACAGCGCAAAATCTACCTGTGCCTGGTTTACGGACCATGGTATTTCTGTTCTAAATTGGCCAGCCAACTCCTGACCTTAGCCCCATAGAAAATCTGTGGGGTATTGTGAAAAGGAAGATGCAGAATGCCAGACCCAAAACGCAGAAGAGTTTAAGGCCACTATCAGAGCAACCTGGGCTCTCATAACACCTGAGCAGTGCCAGAAACTCATCGACTCCATGCCACGCCGCATTAATGCAGTATTTGAGGCAAAAGGAGCTCCAACCAAGTATTGAGTATTGTACATGCTCATATTTTTCATTTTCATACTTTTCAGTTGGCCAACATTTCTAAAAACTCCCTTTTTTGTATTAGCCTTAAGTAATATTCTAATTTTGTGACACACGGAATTTTGGATTTTCATTTGTTGCCACTTCAAATCATCAAAATTAAATGAAATAAACATTTGAATGCATCAGTCTGTGTGCAATGAATAAATATAATGTACAAGTTACACCTTTTGAATGCAATTACTGAAATAAATCAAGTTTTTCAAAATATTCTAATTTACTGGCTTTTACCTGTATATGTAAAAAAAAAAAAAAACTAACATGGCCGGACAGCGCAAATGTGCCTCTGCAAAATAGTCTTGGTAAGGAACTTGTTTTGGTGGAACATGTGTACATTCAAAAGCTATTTTAGTTGTGCAACAGAAAACTCAGATTTGACAGATAGTCTAGCTAGAAGTCTGGATTTACCCTTTGTCTTGCCTGCAATAAACCTGTAATAAAGAGTGGTCCTCAAGTTCATGTTTTCTGCAGTCTCTTACGTTTAGGTTTATCTGCTCCATTCAACTGTGACACTTAATGGACTTTTGTAAACCGTGAGCATACAATATGAGCTTCTGACTGTGGCAAACACACAGGTGCATTTTCACGATTTTCATAGGCAGTAATAATCATTTGAAAAAACTCAAATTGAAGCTTAACATGCCTGGCTTGTAGCAATAATACATGTGTGAATGTGGCATGGTTATGGAACCTTCTTGGCTGTGGCAATACACATAGTGGTAAGCAAGACTTTGAAATTCCTTTAGAATGCACTTTTCAGCAATACACAATCACTATAATGGCCAACACTTGTATCCCTACATTAGCATTCTACTATGTGAACATAGTATCTAATAGGCCACTCTGTGTTCTCATATTCAGTGGCTTGAAGGTTTTATATAACTAACAAAATAATGTGAGATGGTTGTATAACGGGGATATCCTTTACAAAAAGGCTAGAGCTGGGCAATATATCAATCTTGTATCAATATTGTGATATGAGCCTAGATATATCTTCTTAAATTTTGGATTTCGTCATATCGTAATACGGCATAAATGTTGTCTTTTCCCTGTTTTAAAGGCTGCATTACAGTAAAAGTTGTCATTTTCTGAACTATTTTAGCTGTTCTATTATTTGCCTTTACCCACCTAGTTATTATATCCACATTACTGATGATTATTTATCAAAACTCTCATTGTGTAAATATTTTGTGAAGCACCAATAGTCAACACGACATTGAGGTATTTGCCGTGATATTTGATTTTCTCAATGTCGCCCAGTCCTGAGTGCAAGACATGAAATGTTTAAATTTAATTTTTTTAAAGTTAGTGGCAAAGAGAGGTAGTAGTGAAGAGGCAGAGGTAGGTAGTGAAGTATTGATTTAAAAATTTTCCACAGATATGTGGTGCATAGAAACTGAATGCTGCTTCTTTGGGATTAGTTTTGACTCTGGAAAGAGTAAGTAGACCTGTCCCAGAAAACCTGAGAGGTCTGGACTAGGCCTGCACGATCTTGATTCACCCTGTTCATGACTTAATTTTTAAATAACTTAGTTTTGTTTTTTTAATGACTTTGATTCTTCTGTAAGTTTTAAACATATACTGCATAAAATAGGTTTTAAAGTGCTCCCAAGTGCTGCAATGCTCCCCCTTCACTTCATTGAAGCCTCTATGTTTACAGGCTTGTAGTGATGTGCAATGTGCTATTGGTGTCAATAAAAATCTATGTTTGGTATGGCCAATTTATTTTGTCATGGTTCATGTGCGCAATAAACATTCCACAAAAATCGTGGAAGAGAATCGTGATATCAATTCTAAGCTTCTTATTCTATATATCTATGTAAAAGATTCCTATTTTTCCCATGAATCGTGCAGGCCTAGTCTGGACAGTTCATAATGGAACAGCAGATCAGAAATGTATTTCAACCCAAAATCATCCAGTGCTTTTTTATCCAACAGTAGAATTATGATTCAGAATGCAGCAGCAGTCAGATCTGAGACCTGTAAAGACAGAGTTACAGTAGTCTAAAGATAAACACATGGACAGTTTTTCTAAATCCTCTTGACACATAAGCCCTTTAGTTTTGAATATATTCTTAAGGGGATAATAAACAGATTTTTTAACCATCTTAATGTGTATGTTAAAAATAGGTCAGAGTCCATGACTGCACCAAGATTTCTGTCATGGCTTGTGGCCTTTACTGGTAGCGACTTAGGCAGAGCAGTTGTATCATATCTAGTTATAGCAAGATACAAGACAGAATCCATGGCAGATGGTCAAGTACTTTGCTACTGCTCAGTGTCTGGATCTGAACCCAGATTGAAACTCATCAAGAAGACGGTTTCTGAATTGATAGGCTGTGAGATGGCTAGCAACCACCCCTTTTCTAACTGTTTAGTCATGACGGCGAGATCTGGTCTGTAATTGTTTAAGTCGAGGACAGAAATTAGGTCCTTTTGTTGGAGTATCCATGGCCAAGTGGGTCCAAAACTAGAACAGAGATGTATTGATGATGCTGAGCAGAGACCTGTTATTGATTGGTTAAGAACTTAACATTTTAGTGTTGTAGAGAACATTTATACGCAAATCATTATTTCCATGATTATTACAGTTGGTAGAATTGTGGCTTCACAGCCCAAAAACACTTAATTGTGATGCATTTCAGATGCTTCTACAATAGTTCTAAATTCCTCTGGTACTGATGGCAGAGCATCAAAAAGGCACCATAGGTTGACAAAAGCTTTGATAGCTGGAAGAGTGCCACATTTAAATGTAAATCACAACACACTCAATGAAGAGCAGATGCATTAGACATTATCAAATGAGTTACAAGCCTAGGGATCAAATGAGTGAAGCTTTAGCGACATCACCAACAGTGAATCATTCCTGCATCTAAAGATCCTCTGTCAGCACAAAATCCCCAAACTCCTCCAGACAACTGCAAACAATCTGGTGCAGCCCCTGTAGCATTATGCACACAGTACAGGTAGATGTGTTCATCATTATAAAAAAAAAAAAAAAAAACACGTCACCTGCCTTTCCCTGAATTCAAAATGGCAGAACATATTACCTGAGCATTAAAACAGCCTCTGGGATGAATGTAGTCAACAGTGAACAGCAGAGTAAAATGGCCTACCTTTGCAAAGTGAAGCACATCAATGCTGAACTACAACATGTCGCATGCAGACCCCTGTCAGCTCCTCAACATGCAGTAATTACTACATTTCTGAAGAAATTATCATGCTTTGCTCCGTTTATGTCAAACCAGAACAAAATGTTTTAGTTATGTCTCAAGTGGAGCACTGCAGCGAGTAGGTGAGGTGGCAGGAAATGGAAAACTATCAGGCTGTCAGAGTGGATTACACTGACAAAGCACCTGCTTCAACTGAGGAAGCTGGAAAACAGGAAATCAAGCCACAGAGTTCAGTCAAACACTACTTCTTGAATACTGATACTTCAGAGGTGAATGAAGCATAATAATTTGACTGCATGTAAATTAATCAGGGAGGTAAATGGTCCTGGGTGCAATGAAAAGGAAAACTATCACCCTTTTCAATGTCGAGAGCCTACAGAAGACAAAGCTTAGTGAATTTCAATCACCTACAGAGGAGAATGATGCTTAAGTGTGAGTGTGGCTGATGTACATTAGCATGTCAGATGTTGAAACAGTGTCATTTTTTCACTATCATAAAACCAGACCTATTTTTTTTTTTATTTTTTTTTTTATTACAACCAAGTAGTGTAAGGTTTAATAGATCATCTTAATGCCAAGCATTTTGGTGTGAAACAGAAGAGACAACTTAAAACTCAAAACTTAAAACTCAAACTTCCTGCAGATAGCTGTACTATTAAATGTCAACTTTGCCAGTTCAGCCTAAACTAATATACTTAATATACTATAATATACTAACTAATACTTAAAGCTTTAGTACGTAACTTTTTTATATATTAATGAATGTCAGTTATATCCAAGCCATTGCCAAATGAGTTGATACAAAGCTATTAAGACTTTCAGTGCCACACAAATGTCTCTGTATTTGTCAGTATTACTAGGTTCAGAAACTGGTGTCGTCCATTGACTTTCAAGTGCAGAAATTCGAGTGAGGATGTCCTCCTTGGCTACTAGCAACTGTGTAGAGGAGGGGTGGGGGTGGTGCACGATCACGGAAGGCTGTTATGTGGACACACAGACAGCTTTGTTGTCATTACTTAGAATTCCTCATGGCGGAGACAGAAACTACGAACTATAGCTTTAAGAAGTTTAAGTGGATGGCTGTCTCTCAAAACAACAAAGATTTATCTGTGAAGTTTTTCATCCTGCCTAAGTTTGCTGGGTTTAGTAGTGCAATATAGTTTTTGTTAACATCTGTTTTCAATTATTTAATTTTCAGCCTATTAGGACAGCAACACAAAAAAATATTGCTACTGACCTTCAGAGAAGAAGTGCAATGGAGAGAGGCTAAGACAAAGAAGACAGGAGGAAGAGGGAACCACTTCAAATGAAAATTAATTTCATTTAGGTAAATTGCCATTTGTTGTGAAGTGATCCCATTAATCTGGTATTCTAGCTAACCATTAGTAAGCATGCATTCTGGTAGGGTTTTGTGGAGCGTTGCAGGGTGTGTGAAACCTGGGGCTTTACAGTAAGGACAGTGCAGTATTTCAATCACCATTTAATTAAAAGGTGCTCCAAGCAATGTTGGGTGACTGCACTTGTTGATGTTTTTTTTCAAACGAAACGAGGCTTGCTCGTCCTTCCCTCCTCATCCCGTCCCCTCTCCCTCCCTTTCAAGCTTCCGTGCACTAGCCCCACCAACTCCCACCCCCAAATCTGTTGGTGTTTGTGGAGCCTGGGCTGTCTAACGAGACCATGTTTTTTTCCCCAGTGTGTTCTGGGGATAGGCAGCTTTCTGTATGCAATGGTATTATATTTTACTTTATATACCGTATTTCAGTATGGTTTTATTCCAAGGCACATTTAAATCATATTGTATTGTAACATTATGTAATTGATCTTATTGTCATTGACTCTTTTTGTCAATTTCATTTTATTAATAGCAAATGCTCTCTTGAACTCTTGAAGAAATAAGTTAGGTACACCCAGTTCATCTTTTTTACTACATAAGGTGCAGAAGTGTAGTACATCTGAGGTCATCTACTATTCCAACCATTGCTCAACTTCAGGCTTAATGACCCTTTCCATTACAGACTATTTCATATGATGCAGAATACCCTAATAGAATGCAATGTCATTTTTATAAAAATAACTTATGAGTTGCCCTACTTTGCTGCAAATCTTTATCTGGAGGCATCCTATCATTATAGTCTGAACATTAAAGTGAATTTACAACTTTTTCTGCACTGGGAGAAGAAAAAAAAAAAAAGTAATTAAAAACAACCACTCACAATCCTTATTTGTGAGGCAAGAGGAATCTCACTTGACATGAACAAAATCTAACTGCAGGCCACCTCTTTCCTATTTTGTGTTTTTCACTGCTTGAATGTTATTTCTGGGATGAGGAAACATCCTGTCTAATTGTGTGCGTCAGCCACACGGTCTTCAACTTCAACCATAGAATTAATTGTAAAGATCCCTGCTATGTGCTGACCTGTTACGTTACATCAAGTCATAACTTCTTTTTTTGCATAGGTTTGTTTCAGGGTCTATTTTGTTTCTCAGATAAAACAAGTGCACATACTGGAAATGAAAGAAAACTAGACAATGTGAAGGCCCAGGTCCCAGCGATTTTGGCATCCTCCAGCTCCTGCAAGGGATTTAAATGGAACACTTTAAATCTAGATTATCTTTGAAAGGTTAAAGTGGCCACCTGCTGTCCTTCATGCTCTCTCTGAATAATTCATGTGAAATGACGAGAAAGAGATGCTGTCTTTACGTTGACTCATTTCGTTATAGATTACCATATTAATATGCAATTTTATCAAGCCTTACCATTCAAAACGGTGAAATATTGTCTTCAAGAAGAAGAAAACTTTTTTCCACTAGTACACATTCGCAGTATAGCCCGTTTTCCACTGGCCATTAAAAACATTCACATCTTGCTTTTGTCTTTAATGGTAAAAGTTACAGTCCGCATTCATTCCAGAGAAAAAAAATAATATACAGTAGTAACAGCTACTTATCTGCTACGATCAGCAGTGATGAAAACATGACACCCAGGTGGACCATAAATGTATAAGGAGAAATGGATACAGGGTATGAGCTGGGGCCCCGTTCATTCATATGGAAGTTGCTCAGTGGCGCATTAAGCCAAAAAAGTTCTACTGCCACATATAAAACTAACCAGACAAGTGGCGTGGCCCATAGAGCAGGCGCATTAGAGACTTTCACCAGAACAAGTCAGCTACTTTCTGTTAGTAGCTTTGCTAACTAAAATGGGGAAAAAATTATTTAATCTTGCGGCTGATTTAGACTTTCCAAATATTAAAATCGGACTGAACTGTCATTTTATGAGGGGTTGATGTCTCATTTGCTATGTAAGTCTATGGGGAAAAGTCTTTTTGGACCAAATAGCATCATGGTTGGGCCACTATGTCAAATTGGCTTCAAAGCCTGGCACCCTTCCTAGGGGCTTGGGGTGGACACACTAATTTTCTGCCCTTTCCGGCACGATACTATGACGTGCCATCGATAACTTCTGTCACCACTGCCACAAATTCCATCCGTCTGCGCCAAAGCAGCGCTCCGATATCATTCAAAATGAGTTGAATGAATGAATTTGTCCCGTTTATTCAGGTGATGTGTTGTCTGCATCACATTGTGCTTTGGTAAGTTTGAAATGCCCCTCTGTGGAATCAGCTGCTACTACAGAGAAACTACTCCCACCTATCATCCCAGTAGTACACACTGTAACCACAGCCATCGCCACTCTAAGATCAGGCAAGCTCAAGAAGCTAATAAAAGCTTTACAGAATAACAGAACGAAATGAATGATTTTGGACATTTGTTCTTCCTTGTAATCTGAGAAAACCCAGCTGCCAATTGGCCTGCTGTGTGGTTGTACACAGGAAGCATTTCTCTTGCTGTAATGCTACTGTGACACACGTCTATCATGTGGCTGTAGACATGAGGTATGCAAATTAATAATGCATTCAACATGTAATAATCAATACAACTAATTAAATAGTTTTTTGTGTAGAGCTATAAAAACAGGGTACAAGTTTTTACAACAGATGTATAACCCTAGTTTACTTATATCACCCTCTGACCTATTTGTATATCAGTGGAGGGTGGAAGAACAAAAAGGGGAGGAAGAGTTTGGCTGGGACAAGTTTCATTATGGTGTTTGTCCAAAATATGGGCACCAATCCATGCGTAGAGGACATTATGGATTACTTCACATTTAATAACATATCAAAGTCAAAGTGGATTTATACGAGCCACAGTCCAAAGAGAGGCAGCAGCAGCACTATCAGCTGCAGTCTGAGCATCTGCCTCTCTAGTGGTTAGCCCTACTGAATTAGCAAAAATAATGAAGTCCCTATAGTTAATGAGAGTCGATTAGTATTTCTGCCCCTGCTACCCTCCAATGCAAGTAAAATATAGTCCCTAATGCAGTGAGGTTCATCGTAAACTGCTTCTTTTTTTTTTTTTAATAAATCAGGTTCTTCTGCCAAGAAGCACCTAAACCAGACAAAAAAACAATAATGAAAAACAGCACTGCTGGCAACAAAAATGTACAGTATGAAGGCCATGTTTTCTGTAAATCTATAAAAACGGCCCTGACATCCTTTGTCCATTGTAGAAAATGTAGAAAAATGTCAAGTTACTTATGTTTCTCATTTAAAAATACACTTAACTAATTACTCAGCACCACATTTACTAGTTACATTATTTTGGTAACTAAAAAGAAGTCTTCTTATACCTCCAAAGTCTTAACAAAATGTCACATATTCTTTATTAAACAGAAAAGTAAAACATCCAGCCTACAGTTACAGTAGAGGTACTGACTGACTGTGTATCACTGAATTTGTTATTTCTTACACTTCTAACACGTTACTAAGTATAAGATTAATGCCCATGTGTTTTCACTTATTTTGCCTTGTTAAGACAGCCTCTGATCAACGGACCTTTTTCGCAGCTGACATTTTGACTAGCAGGAAAAGCACAGGTGAAACTAATTTTGTTAACGATTGCTTTGTTCCATCACAAGGTGCTCACCTAAACGGAGTGCAGTCATTGTTAATGTTATCAATTACACCTCCAGCTATGACATGACAAAATGTCTTGGCGTCTGTGACTCTTCTGACTTTTGTCACAGTCACATGAAATCCCAGCATCTTAATGGGCTAATGAGCATGAATGATCTGTGTTCAGGGTTTTCATTATATGATATTGTCATTATTTCCTCATCAAAGATTGCACTGGAGTGAGAAGAATCAGGCCCATTTATCTCGTGATTTTTTTTTTTTTTTAACATATTGTAATTTGGGTATTCCTTTATGATCAGATTTTTATGATCCCATTTATTTGTATTGTAATATTTGAGATGGTTTTTCCTTTTAATTTGTGCTGTAATCTGGGTACGTCATTGCTAACCGTTCTTAGTTGGAAGAGCCAGCTTGAGATAGCAGCTCTTTCACCTAAGCCTTCGAAACCACACGAAAAGTACTCAAATTAGTTTGAGTGTTGTCTTGTAATGTGCACATAATTGATAACATGAATGGCTCAGACAGTCTTAATGGACTCTTAATGGACGTAATGTTATGTTGAAGTAAATACTTAGCAGTTATACTGCATACACACACTGAAATATTCATGCTGACAAAACACTGCAGAGGGAAGGAGCTACTTTCAAACATTATACATGCAATACCAAATGGATCTCTCTTACCGTGTTGTTTCCGTTCCCATTTAAATGTAAGCCACTGTCAAACAATGGAGAGGATACTCTGCTGTGACTGGACGGCCCAGGAGAATCTGAGACAGAAAGGAGAATGATTCCAGTTTTTTTACAACAAGGCTTTTAAAGAATTGCGGTTAAACATTCAGTCCAACTTCCTGCTGTGTTTTTATTATTATTCACGTCCTTCGGAAACAAAGAAAATAAGTCAAGAGCTGTACCACAGATCACAGTGTTAAGTTTTGATATTGACTTTAATCGGCTGGCCTGTTTTTAAGCCATACAGTTAATCTCACAGACAGCATCCAAAGGAGAACAATGCTACTCTTTAATAGGATATTAGTTTGGCATTAGAGGACCTTTCTGATTCGTACACGGTAACTTGGAAGTGTTGCAGTCTGCTCCTGGCCCTCTCCTGCTTGTCATTTGTGCCATGGTGAAACAAAGAGCAGCTTAGAACCTTTGAACCTTTTCGTTCTCAGGCGACAAAACATCTCTCACTGGCCAAACACCCCACAGCAAAACCTGAGCGTTTCTGCCCTGATGCCTTCCTATGAATGTTAACCACAAGATTTGAAGGCTGGATTTCTTACAGTTCTCAGTTTGAATTTGTGGGTTTGTGGTGGTTTATGAAATCAGCTTTTAATATTGAGGTATATATTTTAGTATTATTTTTCTACGTCTTAGGTAAAGTAAATGATACAAAATGACCATTATGGTTGCAGGCGGAGACTGAATTACATGTTCTTCATTCATTTTGTGCATACAGCTAATTCATAACATTAGAAATCATTGGTGGTTTAGCTGCACGTTTGTGTGTAACACACAACTGAACAGATGAGGTCCCAGATGTAAAGTGTCTATGATCCATGATGCACCCTATCACATTTGTCCTGGCTATGTAACAGAGTTTAAAAGGATTTGTTTTTATTTTTAGCGTTCAAAGCAGTAAAACCCTTCTGTTTCCTTTTTTTAAATGATTATTATTAATTGTTAATATTGAATACCAGGGGGTGCTATAAATGCAAACAAACTGCAGGTGATATAGTGCAAATCAGGCTATAAATGACTAAATGTTCGCCCAATTAACACAAAACTTCCAGGAAATGTCTACATAATGACATATTCACATACACTGCAAGTCTCATTCAAATTGATAAGGGAAAAGCCCTAAAAAATAATCTTTAGGGGGTCCTTTAAATGCACAATAACTGGACGTGGAATGACACAAATCAAGGTTTGAGCTTGGACTCGCAGCTTGCGGCTTTATTTGCAATTGTTTTTGTGTTGGTCATCTTCTTTTCTCAAATTGCTGTGAGCTGGACTGAGCTACATATCACACTGAATTGAAAATAAATGTTTTTGACATTTGATCAGTTGTAGGCATTTTAAACAAAGTGCACTGTTTGTCCAATCGTTACAAAGCTTGCAGGATGAGTTTCATAACGACATTGGACCACATGTGTGAAATTACTTTGTAGTCACTGAGACAAAAGGTTACAATCCATGAATCAACGCTTGCAGCTATTTTATTTTTATTGAAATACACTTATTCGCTTTCTTGCTTAGAGTAAGATGAGAAGAATGAGGAAGCACTCTCATATCTTCTGTTTAAAATTAAGATAGAGGCCGGGTTTGGTTAGCTTAGCATACAGATTTTAAGAAGGAATCTAGCCAAGCTCTGTCCAAAAGTTAAAAATCCACCTATTGGGACCTAAAAGATCACTAACACGTATCAGTTTGTTTAATCCATCCATAAAACTCAAGTGTAAAAATGACGAGATGCCAGAGTTACAGTATATGCCAGACTAGAAGTATTGTGTTACAGTGGACAGCCAGGCTAGCTGATTCCCCCACTTTCTTTAGAGTAAGCCACGCTAACCGTCTACTAGCAGTAGCTTTATATTTAACATACAGACAACGCCTAGAAAGAAAGTGAATTTTGAATTATTCCGGTAAAATCAAATATATATGTTTTGAACATCACGCTGTATTTTAGACTTGAAAGTAGCGATTAAAACCATAAACTCATAAAAATGTTTACTGAGGTAATAAAATCAAGAAAGAAGTAGGTTCATTTTTTAATAGACTTCTATGCAATCAGACTTCTTTTTACAACCATTGGAGTCGCCCCTTGCTGGAAAATAGACAGAATGCAAGTTTAAGGCACTTCCACATTGGCTTCACTTTCAGCATTGGCAGCTCAGTCCATTATCTTTTACAGTCTACGGTGTCATTTCATCTCTTCAAGATGCTGGAGGTATTTACAGGATCAGGGGCATTGCAGCTCTGGTTGTTTCTAACATTAATGTTTGCCTCAGGCCGCCGAGCATAACAATTTATTACCTTGAAAAAAATGCACATCTATTGAACTGTTTTAAAGCGTCAAGGTGCACAAAAAGACAATCTCCCATAAATGTGTTCCCTTATTGCTAAAAATGCTCAGTGAAATGAAGTTTATTGTGAGATTGCAAGACATCCAAACTACAGGACTCTTACCTAGAGGCAGTTTTAGAAATGATGGAACTTCTCGCAGGTAGCGAACAGTGATGGTGACCTCATCTCCTGCAGTGCGCAAAAGGTGAACCTGATAGGAGAGAGGGAGGGAAAGATAGATTAAGATAGATAGCAAGAGAGTGAGAACGATTGTGAGTGATACAGCAAGATAAAATGTAATCTCTTATAAATGAAACATGCCACATTCATGTCAAGCTGTACACAAACAGCAGATGAGTACAGAATATGTAGACAGAAGTTAAAGCCTGACAGAAGATGCTTCACTTAAATCATCAAAAGGCTGAATTGAAGGCCCACCGTTTCTCTTCTGACAGGCAGCAGCAAAGTGACAGCTCACACCACAAAGTAATTATGCTCTGAATGTCTGATGTCTAAGTGACAGAAAATGCGTCCTCAAACAAGTTGAGTCCAAGTTTTAAAAGAGGCTTTCAAGCATGGTTAGGTTTACAAGATTAATAGATGAATTCATTAAATATATCTGTCTATCTTCGGTGCATCTTGGAAAAGCAAGAAAATAAAAAACAGAAAATGAGACACCTGACTGTCATATCTAACATGCAAGGTCACTTCTACATACCTTAAATGCGCATATGCCATTAGCACTATTACTATTACTATCCTGTCCCAGCATTGTGTGGTAGCCCTACTTTAGCCTGAGTATCTACCACTTCTGCAAGTGTGACAGGCTGCCATTAAAAGCTCTGGATTTTGTTCTGAAGAGAAACTGCTCATTATGGCTTTTGACGCTTTGGAGGTGAATATAGTGAACAGTTGTTTGGGGCTGCATGAGGAGACAGAGGCAACAGCCATGGGAAGACTGTGTGCTGATTTTGTGTGTGTGTGTGTGTGTGTGTGTGTGTGTGTGTGTGTGTGTTGGAGGGGAAATAAAGGAGTATATTTAACAAAGTTAGAAGCTAAATGCCAAATATTAGCATCCTCAACCCCTTTGGCAGCTTTTGATCCCGATCTACTCCTTTTCATTTGTCACGTGGTAAGCCAAAAGGAAAACAGCCTCCTGCCAGGATGACAACTCAGATTGGTAAGGCGAACCTCCATGCTGTTGATAGCTACTGAGATTTGGTGTGAAACTTGAAAGGAAGGAACAGTAATCGATAGACGGAGCAGAGTATTGGGGAATTACAACAGTTTACAATTGCACATATACTTACAACTTCCTCATGAGTACAGGGCTCTACATGTATGCCATTGACCTAAAGAAACCAACAGAGGGAGAAAAAGCAAATAAGTAATTTTATGGTGGAGAAAGTGTTAAATTTAGCAAATCTATGCTCATTCGGCCAGATGGGTGGCCAGGGGTAGAATATGATTGGCAACTCCTGGTAGCCCCCCCACCAGAGTCAGAAAGTAATTGGTGGTTGGCTTGTTAGTATCATGGATGGATTACTGAATGATAGGGCTGTAACGTTTCCTGTATTGGTGCCAAACCGTCACGGTACGGTAAGATTAGGACGTGTGTGTGTTGCTCCACCGTTGTGGGTATGGGAATGGAAATCACCCAAATGTGCCAATCACTGGGACAGGGAAAACCCATATTTTTTATTTTCATAGCATAAGAGATGCTTTTTAGTTGTATAGCCTATTGTGACCTATTACAGTGAAATGCAGGCATTTAAAAATGTTCCTTATTTTTATAATGAAAATAGTTTACCAAAGTTGCAAGTTGGTAATATGCTACGTCAGTCCCCAGCAAGAGACTCTTTCTGTCTTTGACACTTTTACTACTGTCTGTCAAAATAAATGAAAAGAAACAAAGCAATTTTTTTCACTGCACCAAACAATGACTCCTAAACCGGGACATTAACCGAACTGCGACTTCTGAGACAATTTCACCCCTACTGAATGGGCGTACTGGGGTCCGTTTTAGACAGCAGGTTTAGTGAAAACTCTGAGTTTGTTAACCCTCAGATGAAGGATGGGTTTTCTGAAAGATGGGTTTTCTGTTTCAGAAAGGGAGGTTCATCAAACCTGAGAGAGAGGGGTAACTCCAGCCAGTTTCAGAAAGACAAGTAACTTCAACTAAGTGTCAGTTACTATGGGAACTGAGTCTGTGAACCTAACCTGGTCGGGAGCAGGTTTTCTTCTCTCAGTCTCCTCCCTCTGACACAGCGCTCTCTCATTTCCTCATTCATTCATTCATTCATTCATTCATTCATTCATTCATTCATTCATTCAGTTTCTGTTTGTTAGCTGCATGAATCAAAAAACACTGTTAGGCAGACTATAAAACGTGTTTTTATCCCATTGGTGAAGAAGCTGTATTACTTCACAGGGAGTTAAACATACATCGGGAGATGATATTGAGGCCCCGACTATAGATGCATTTTCATTTCCAGATAATTACCTATTTGAGCGGTATCGTTATTCTAGCCTATGTAGTTATGTAGCCTACATAACCTTATCCTTAACTCTGAGAGAACCTACTCTGAGTTGATTGAACCAACTCAAGTCAGCTGTTCTGGAACCAAAAATTCAGTTTCCTAGTTTATGGTTAGACTCAGAGTTTGTTAAACCTCCTTCCTGAAACGGGGCCCAGGTCCACACAAAACACGAACAATGCAGAAAGAGAAGCAAAACAACTGCACACAAAACCACAGAGACGCGAATCAATCAAAAGACACAAAACGACTACACAAGACACACAAAGTAACACACCAAAGTGATGCAAGACAAATACACAAAATGTCCACAAAGAAACACAAAAACCACACCACAATGACACACAAAAGGACCATAAAGAGCTGCAAAATGACCACAAAAAGAAACACCACCACCATGAAGAGATTCAAATCGACTACACCAGAGACGCAGAAAAAACGCACCACAGAGACACAAAACAACCAGACAACAAACAGACACAGAACACAGACTTTTACATGTCCTTGTCTAGGGGCCCGCTGTCTCATAACCTGTTTGGCTGTGGGCTATAGCAGCTATACACCAATATCGTTTCATATTGAATTACGTTTCTAGAACCACCCGATTTGCTGCCTATCTCCTGCCATGGCTTAAAGTATGCAAATAGATGCAATATTCTGCTGTGTGACAATTGAAAGTCATTTCAAATAAATATGAAACTGGGGTGATCCAAATGTGGAAGCAATTGCAATTCAATTCATAATATCATTCAGAAGAACTTCTAATACGAGTGTTAATATTGCTTGGCTGTCCAATGAATCTACTTAATATTCTAGATAAACAGCATACCCAATAAACCTGCCAGACAGATTCAAATTAACTTTTTTAAAAAGATTAAATACATATCATTACCAAATACCAGATACCTTTGGGTTTTGATCATGATTCTGATGAACAGAAGTTATTATTTGTTGGTGACCTTATGATTAATCTACCACAGAATCTGAAAATGAGGCATCCGTTTAGTGTAATTGAAAGTGTGTATTATGATTCAAGAAGAATATATTTGAGCACAATATTGTCTCTTCAAACAAGGAATAGAGACATTGAAAGACGGATTTGATTAACATCACACAGTTCAAACATAAAAAAAATATCCTCTTCTCATTTTCTAAATGAAATTACACTATGTTAAAACAGAAGAGGGTTGAAATTAAGATGCAACAAGCTGCCACTCTTGGAAGTGACCCAGATCAACCTCGAAGGAAATAAGTCACAAACTCATGTACCAACCTGCAACACAGCGTCCCCGACGAAGAGCTTCCCCGTCTGATCGGCTGTAGGCGTCAGTTGTCAAGTGTCAGAGGTTAATGAAAACATTACAAAATAATTGCTCATTTCATACATGGTAATGTGGTGGAAATGGCAATCATTGTCTCTGTCTGGCTAATCTCTGGGCAACATCCTACAGCTCAGAGAAAGAATACAGGAAAGCATGAAATTTGAAACTAATCAGGCTATAAAGTCATTTGCAGTGGCACGGGTGGAAACAACGAAAGCTCTGTTGTAAAAGATTTGTAAAGCTCTGTGAAAGGAGCTTTTAACTATCAAACTATGTTACCTCAGCGAGTTAAACAAAGACAAATTAAGTAATGGAGTCAGTGTTAGAGGAAGGCATATTTTTGAGAGCCAGGCTAAATGTTTCCCCATGTTTCCAGTCTTTATGCTAAGCTAGGCTACACACCTCCTGACTTCAGCTCCATAATAAAAAAAAAAAAAAAAAAAAGGAGCATGAAGTGGCAGTTTAGTTCAGTTTCTCGTCCTGAGGAGTACCGCTCAATCTGTGCTGTGGTACAATATCTTCTGTTGCTCTGGAGGGAGTTTTCCAAAGTCTGAGGATATAACCGTGATGATGTCATCAGGGTCGAGACTGCACATTTATAACAAAAAGTCTGTGTTACAAACTGGGGTTGAAACAAGTCACTCCCAATTTTGAGATTGATATTAAAATTCTCACCTCACTTTGGAAAAAAATAATGCTAAATTATGTACATAAAAAATTGAATTTGAATTATTGCCCTTCCAAATTGGACCAATTTCATCACTCTTCTCAAACTGATGCCCTCAAAATGTCATTGTGAACGTAAATGTCACCTGGAAAATTTAATTTCCATAATCATCTTGATTAATGACCTTTCACACTGCATTGAAAACCATTGCCAAATTCACATTGCAGTATTGAAAAATAAAACACATTCTTACCTACTTGATCTTTGAAAATTTTAGAAATAACCACAGGCACGTTGTGCTCCGCACCACCCTGAAAAGCAGGGGGGAAAGATGAGGATCAACGTTATTGAATGGTGGGGAAATTTGCTGCCAAAACTGCTTTCATCTCTGCAACCCAAAGCCTTTTTCATTTCCACTTTAGTCCCTTCATAATCAAAACATATCTGCTTACTTTGATGCTTAAGCCCAGACTGCCAGTCGCCTGTCTTCGCAGTACAACAGTTCTGTGCTTTAGAAAGTGGGAGTTTTTTATTGGCAATAGGATATTGTGAACATTGAAACATTATTCTGGAGTTATGCGGCATGAATTACAATGCAAGACTGGAGCCCTCTGGCGCACTTACATTTACTTGGGATTCACTTCCACTTGTGCAAACCACATCCAGCTTCTGTATGGTTAATACGTCTTTGATCAATTTTAGGCAGACATCGTAGGTATTGTTGGTCTCCTCATTGTACAGCAAAGCAATTCCAGATTTTGTCTGTTGGAATTGAGAAGAGCATTGACATTTTGCCTAGCAGAGCAATTATGTACACAATGGACATTTTAATCCTCTTTCCTCATTTGTCATTTGTGTACCCAATTCTACTGGTGTAGGTTGGGGTTAATTGGTTTTGCTTGACATTGTGAAAGTGCAAACCTTTGTGCAATAGACAAAAAAAAAAAAGAATAGCATGCTTCAAAATTTCATATCTTTACCTTTTAAGAAAAAAGATAAACAAAAAGTTCAGGAAATTGCACAAGACACTTTGAGAATAGATATGACGACAACAGCAAAGATAAAAGAACATAGCACACAAAATCACACTTTACACTATAGCTCTGTCACTAACTGCAAACACCTAAAGTTGCACAACCAAACCGTTAAGCAACTCTTAATAAAAAACAACCTGGACTTTTTTGTCTATAGAACAATTAAATGACTATTGTGACTTTTAATTTGGCACCGATAACAGCGGTGAGATGTTCCCTCAAGTTTTGAAATGTTTAATATTGAAGTGGTATTGAAGTCAGTTATTTCCCTAAGATTCCTCAAACTCAAGTCACAGGAGGTAAAACAATTGATGGATGATCTGACATAAACTAATGAAAAGACGGGCCGTGTTTGATTGAAAAACTATTGCCACTAAAGTGACTTGAATGTAAATTTAGGAAATGGCTTAATATGCAAAGAGTGAACAAATTTAACAGGAACATAAATATAATGCAGTCCAATACATATGCACCACAAGCAATGGCCTCAAAAGATACTATGGACTTCAATCAGCATGTTTTTGACAGTCTCACCAGAAATGGGAATTAAGCTTCATATAGATATGATTTATTGCAATATGCTTCTGTTGTATTTCAGCTAATGTGTCCACCCCCTCTTTCATTTGATACTGAAACAGGTTTTACTCTAGGTTTCCCTTTTGGCTGAAGCATCATCAAATGCCTCCTACAACACTGTTGATAATAAGTAGAGCACGTTGTAGAGTACCTTACTTTTTTAACCCTTTTATCAATGCTTTTCATTTACTTATCGTATGCATAAGTGAACGAAGAAGGTTAATACATTACAATTGCATTTTGGCTTATCTTAGCTGATCCAGAGTTTTATTTGTAATGATCAGTAGAAGATAAATACAAATGTTACTGGTTTGTCATTCTTTTGCAGGCAGATTTCTGCAGCAAAGTAGCAGAAGATTGACCTTTTTATTGATGATGTACTCTTAAAAGGGTCAGAGTTGGTGAACAAAAGTTAAATCAATATATGAGTGAGGTCGACCAATTCTCTTTAAAAGGTGAACGATGCAGGGTTTTTTGAGCGTAATTTACCTTAACTGAACAGCTTCAAAGTCACTGGAATGATTATGACTTTTTCGAGTTGAATGGTGGTCGTCTCGCTTCCCCCTAGCGCTTGTGAGCGGAAAAAACACCCTTGCAACTTTTGTCCGGCGAGCCGGACTCAGTGTCAGGAATTATGGCGTAATATCAGGTCTCACGATGTAACGAATAGCTTTACGGCACTGCACACACACACGGCCATTCAGGAACCGGCTAACAAGGTAGCGATTGAGTTTTTCACACTATCGTCATGCTGAGCCAGCAAAAAAAGAAACAGAAACTTAGGAAAGCATTGTCGGAGGAACAGAGAAAGAGGAAGCGGCCAACTGACCGAGCGAGGAGTCAGACACAAGGGGGAGCTCAATAGAGCAAACTCCGAGCAAAAGGTTAGAAAACAGCGAAGAAATGGCCAAAACTGTATAGTGCCCCTTTAAGAGCCTTTGGAATGAAGGTTGTGCTCTGTTCCTTCCAAAGGGGACAAAGTGTAAATTAAGGCCTTTTGGTGGGGAGCTTTGTGAAGATATGGTTTCTGGGCTACACAATAGATACATTCAAGGTTCACAAAACAAGTCTAAACGTTTGATGGCACACAAAGGCAGCATGAGTCAGAAAACGTAATGAACAATGGAGTTTTGTTATATGAGAAATTATTTTTTTTTTACGTTAGGGTTGGACATTCATGTGTCCATGAAAAATTCCAAGCTAGGCCATACCCTTTATATTACTCTGTTGAAGAGTTTGACACACCAGGAATAAAAGATATTTTGTTCACATTTTTTTTGGCTACCAATTGACAATTGAAAAGGAACAACAATTGAAAAAATAGCTACAAAAAGACATTGCGAAACTACTTTATTGTGCACTTTGTATCAAATATGTTCTTAGCAGATATTTAGTCCCAACTGTGATTTTAACACTTTGCTCCGTGATGTAATTTGAATCACAACACATACAGTATATGAGGACTACTCATTGCTACAAGTTTGACTGTTTGGTCATTTGCCATAAACCACAACTGGACCCATGAAAAAGTCACAGCTAATGCTACCTAGAGCTACTCTACTTTATAGCCAATAGCTCAGCAGGTGTTGAAATGACATGAACAAAAAATAGCAATGTTGAGTTTGAATCATTGAACATTGTAGGCCTTTTAAGGGAAAAAAAATTTATGTTAAACAACCCATTTTTCACTTCTATTAGCACAAAAGATAAATTTGAAATAGTTTTCCTTGTGGTCCAGCAGAGGACGCCCTTAAAAAATACCTATCAGTAGTTGAAAAAAGTTACACTCCTAATCATCATTCATAGGCTATACAGTATGACAGGCTCCGGTCAGTAATGCAAAGGAGGTTCACAAAACATCTCCTAGCAACGCCGGCTCTCAGAAGTTAGTCACAGCTGCCATGGGAAACCCATAGGCATGAAACTTAAGAAACTGCTTCCAGTTTTAAATGAGAAAAATATGCATGTTTTTCTTTTATAGCACACTGTGTTACCTCCTTGAAAACAGCGAGTTAAACAAAGACAAATCTAGTAACGGAGTTAGGGTTAGAGGAACGTTTCCCCATGTTTCCAGTCTTTATGCTAAGCTAAGCTACACAGCTCCATAATAAAAAAAAAAAGGGACATTAAGTGGCACAGATTTTACACAAGAAGTTTAGTATATTTACTATCTACAATAATAATATAGCTGATATCAGAGCTCAAAGACATATCACATTTGCTGGGAAACTAATAAAAAACAGTGAACTGATGCTTGCTGTGGTGCTTAAATAAGGGCGGGAATGATGGCATTTGACAAAAAAATCTGGCTTGGCTTCATTAACGAGACACGACTGGATTGACAGCGTGAGCTTTAATGGTTTCCTTAATTAAAAACAGCTCATTACCAGTAGGCCATATTGATTGATTTTACTTTAGTATGAGGAGTCATGGATTTATATAGTGATTATGAAGTAGTTATTATATATTTCAAGTAGCCCTCAAGAAACTAAATCCAGTGTGGTGAAAATGTGTGGGAAGTTGGAAATGATGCCCCTGAAAAAGTTTCCAGCTCTTATCATTTATCAGCTCTGTGCTTCTGCCAGCCTGTTCATGTGTGACTGTGTGCAGGCATGTGGGACCATAAAGCATATTCTACTCACTATGGTGCCATCTCGCAACCTCATCTCGTTTGTGTAGTTCACATATTCTCTTTATGCACTCTGTCAAAATGTCTTTATTTTAATAGGATAAACACACAGACAACATTCTAATCACACATCCACTACAGAAGCACAGAAGCAAAGTTGACAACCTACTGCAATCCACAGCTCTGAAATACATCACGTATTTGTGAAGCTTGAAATGTCCAGTTTTGTTGTTTTAGTGAGATGGCTGGGGAGGTTTAGATTCAAGTCATCTGTGAGGCTTGATTTTAATATGTGGATGAATCGTAGCAGCTAAAGTCAGATCAGTTTTTCAAGGATTGTGAGACCCAAGTTGTTACATTTACTAAAGACCATGGACTGTATAAAATATGGACTGAGTCTCTGTGGTTTCTGAAGTCCAAAATGAAGCTTAAAAGTGGGAGGCTCCCAATGTTGCCAATCATTGCCATATTGACAGTGCTTGACATCCACTTATCCAAATATGGGTAAAGAGGTGGGGTGTGGTTGGAGATGAGGATGGCCAAATTAATTTTGCCCTCGGTTTGGTTTGGCTTCACACCAGGAAAAATCAGAGCGTACCAAAATGCGTCATTACAAATCATGCAAGAATGTCCACTCCTCTTATTGGTTGGATGTGTCTTGGGGTGGGAGCAAGACAGTTAATACAGGAAGAAGGTCCTGTGTTCTGGACTAGTGCATATTTCTTGCACCTCCATGGTCAAACCAGATCATTTCATTACAATGATCAGACATTGTTTCGCGAGAGACGTTACTATGCCTGCTCTGGTCACCGAGACTTCCCTTTGTCTCCAATTTTAGCGGCAGCTGGTGTGACCACGGATATGTGAGTGACGGACGGCGAGGTTGACCGTAGTCCGTTTCTGTGATAGCAACACTGCAAGCTGCTACGGTTTGCTGCTCTGCTGCATCGCAGGTCGGTCAACACACCTGACTACAGGAGACATTAGCTCAGACATGCGGCGTATGTATAGTTGGTGCGGTTCGAGTACGGATTATGTTCTCACGTCAAACAAAACGCTCCAGAATTTGATTGAAAGCGCACAAGACCACTTCTTCAAGCAAGTCTCGGTACGCTTGTTGGGTCCGCTTTTGGTGCGCACCAGAGTTTGATTGCCGCGTTCTCACCTGCCCAAACAAACTGCACCAGCGGGGCAAACTCTAGTTTGACTCAACCGAAAATGAGGTTAGTGTGAAAGTGCCCTTCAACAGACATGTCCATGATGGATAATTGCACTTGCACACGATAATAATATCTAAGCCGACGTCTGAGATTAAATTGTTTACTAGAGCACAAACTTCTTCAAAGATCTAGCCTCTTAATTTGGCTCTTTCAAAGATGATTGATAAAATGTACATTTTCTTCTGGGAGAGCATGCTGCTGGACCGTCTTAGAGGGTGAAAATTAAATCACAATATATGTCGCGGAAAAAGGTGGAGCCCTACTCACTACCATTTACAACCAAATTAGTGTAGGAAAAACGTCCGCCAAGTTGAATCAAAGATTTACACAAGGCATAAAGTCACCAAATCCTCCATGACTCCAGAAGGTAATCTATGTACAAAATTTATGAAAAATCAAAGCTACACTTATATAAAAGTTGTCTGTATACATTATAGATTGTGAAAGGACGAATTGTGCCCGAGGGGGCTCATGTATAGTTAATTTGCTTCGTTGGAGGCTTCAAGATAGATCTTCACACAGTATGTGAGCGAACTCTCATTTGTTTTCTGCAATTCACTCCAACACAACGATATGAATTATAAAATACAAGCACAGATGATTTTCAAAGAAGGAACAAAAATAAGGGCCCTATTTTAACGATCTAAGCACAAGGCACGGTCATGTCTTGGATACTAGGAACCAAGCGCATGGCTGCCCGCATCACGAAACTAGTACTTGCACACAGGGCCATGAATGGATCAGCCGAATTAATTGAATTGAAAAATGCCTCATGGAAACTGCAAAATTCGATGGAATTTCATGAATAAAATGAAAGGAAATCGGTTCGGTCTCATCGGATTTTATCTTGGTTCGATATACAGCTTATGCAATAAACGCTAATGGAAACGTTATTTGCCAAATAAATAATGAATTGCGATTAAGTTTTAGGTCATTTTATGGTTAAAACCTGCGACAAAACAAAATAATACGTTTTAGTTAACTTCCGCCCATTATTTCCGCTCTGTTTGCACACATGGCGGGTGTCAAAGACAGATGTAAGTGGATCGATGAGGAGACTTTTTGAATTTAATTCACAAGCAAAATATAACTGCTACTTTCGATAGCAAAAAAAAAAAATCTAAGAAATTACATAAATTATCATCAGGAACTCGCAAAAGAAAAGGGGCTACAAAGGATACGACAAGCCGTGGGACGTCCTTCGGAGTATATTGAAGGCGCTCAAAAAGCGGTACATGTCTCAAACAACAGTTCATCATCATAGCGATGTGTTGACAGTGTCGTTTTCTTATTATAGCTCGATACGTCGCTGTCAGCTGGCACATAAGCACTATTATAACTTGTGCAATATTGAGCATGTGTTTGTAGACTGCGTGATCCATTTTGTCTAGAAAAAAAATTTGTTTGCAAATGTTTGCTTGAATGTTATGAAATTCAGTGCGAAAATGAATGGAAACACCTTAAAATGTCTCAAATCAATTTGATATACCAATTTGATTGCAAAACAGCATGTGACGTCATTACGCACAGGTTTTTATTTGCTTCAAAGCCGTTGGAGAGAAACAGATAATATAGTGGATGGAAACTTAGCTTCTGTCTTCATTAATTCATGGGTGTGTTTGGGGCGTAACATGCAACAAACCAATCAGAGTGTCATATCCCATTCCCTTTAAAAGCGTTACCCTGGCAATGATATAATGATGGCGGATTTGCACAGTCATATTTTTATTTTTAATATTGTGCATGTGTGTGTGTGTGTGTGTGTGTGTGTGTGCGCGCATGTGTAACAATCATAGTGTGCGACCTGACCTGATTTGACCTGACAGTTGGTGATTAGCCAGATTTGTCACACTGGCTTGGAGTGATAATAACCATGTCTGCAGTGGAGATCACATCATGGGGTGTCTGAGGAGACGCCGAGTTGATATATTTTTGTTCATTGAATGCTTTTATTTGCATTACTAAATGATCTAGACCATTCAGTTTGCACATATTGTACATTGCAGAATATAGCGTATAGATTAAATCAGATATTAAGATGGACGTCTTAAGCCTTGTGTCTTTATTATACACTTAAAAAATGCACTGAAAAAATCTCTCTCCTCCATTAACGATTACCTAGCATCATCCTTTCCCAGGGAGTAGGGCTCCTCCCTTTAAATCAGTGAGAACAGCACAGACAAAAGTGTTTCAGAAATGCCCAAAACTTTTTAAAATGTGGCAGATAATAGTATTTATCAGGGGTGGCAATCTCTTGGCACCTCCCGATTCGATTCCGATTCAGAGGCCAACGATGCAGCGATTTTTTTTTATGTATGCGTGCATACAAATCTGAGTTTGCTACTCAGTTTGCTAATCACTTCCTAGACAAAGCAGCTAGACAAGATTAGATTTTGAAAAATATTTGTTACACACAACTTTTAATGAAATGTTTGGTCTATGGAGGTTTTCATTTTGTACTCATTCCATGCTTAAGCCTAAAACATGCTTGTGAAAGTCACCTTCTCTCACAGTAATCTTCCATGTCAGAGGCTCAGTCATGTTTAAAGGTGGAGAATTGGCTTCTTAGAACATGAAACATGAGGTAGTCAGATATAATCCATCCTCTTTCAGTCACTACATATATTTTTTAATCGATTATTAAACTTATCTGCGTCGAGCATTGAATTGTTCTAGAGAAAATCACAATGTATCCAAGAACCGATTATTTTTCCCACCCCTAGTATTTTACGTAGGACTTAGGGGATAAAATTACCTCAGAACGGGATCGCAATAAAATTCAGGTTAATACCGATTAGGGGTGAGGATTATTTAAAAAAAAAAAAAAAAAAAAAAGTATGGTATTGAGATATTTTCAGTGACAACACTGTATTGATAAAGAGACGCCAAGTATCAATCTTTTATTATATATGTGTTGGTCAGATTGTCTGCTTGACAATCCCATTGTGCAGCAATAAAATTGAAGTGAAACAGAGAACTATATATTTTTAGATAAAACAGATGTTGACAAAGTTTGCTTTTGGAAAACATTTGACATTGGGGAAAATTTGAAGTTGGGAAAAAAAGGTAATACATTGCAATATATCGCAGAAATATGTAAATCGCAATAATATCGTTTTGTGACATAAGGATCGTGATGATATATCACGAGGCCTCTGGTAATTCCCAAACCCTAATAACAATGATAAACCTTGTACATTGTATTTACCCGATAACAACTGCAAGAGTCTGCCTTTTCAGCTTGCCGGGCACGCCCACTTCTTATTGTGAGCACTTGTCTGGTACCAGTGTGTTAAAATATGTAGGGCAACAAAAGTGATGGTGGACATTAACGTGAACTTGCTTTATCCTCTCAAGCTGTAGTGACGAGGAGCAAATTAAGCCGGTCTGCAAAATATGTTGGCGGTAGGTGCCTAGAAGGATGGGAAACAAAACAAATCTGTTCCTTCATACTGAACAGGTACCATTCAGTGACCACTCGAGTGCACAGCCTGCCAGTTAAAAGTAGTAACATTAGTCTGTCTGCTGTTAACAGCGTTAGCATTAGCTGTGCCATAGCTGCTGTCCCAAAAACAATCAAGCACGTTGTCTTTTGCGGCCATTGCTCCATATGAAAAACTTTCATAAAAGAGCAAAAATATAGGCTAAAGAGCGCAAGTTCTTACCGTATAGCGAAACTTGTTTACCCATGCACTTGTTTACTTTACAGAGATATAGCACAAAACAAAACGAGATGTTTTTTTGGCAGGAGTTTACATTTAATATGTTGCTTTTATGTTGGTTTTAGGTTGTTTACAAAATCAAAAGAAACTGACAGCTCACTTAGTTTGCCCTTGTTAATTTTGCAGTCACAAGAACAGTGTGTACACATTACTATATAATAAAACGGATTCAATAAATCAAAGCAAATCTTCATTCCCACCACAAATATGCCCCCCTTCCGCCCCCATTGCTACTGCCCCCGCACCAAAACTCATTCCACAGGAAATGCTGCACTCTATCTTGTTAGATGACAAAACGTGCTCATTATTTCACCAAACCGAAAAAGACTGATGATCAGACGAAGACTTGCGCACTAAAGGAACTTACTGCAGTTTGAGAAAACATCAAAACTAACACAAGCCAATAAACACTACAGGACGCCTGTCACTGTGCTTTTTCTCTTGAATGAAATAATAGGCTACTTGGATCGTGTCCTATAGGCTCTGATTATTGCTTCTTGCGGTCAGCAAAGGCTCAGCTATCCCAACCAAGTAGAGCTATTCAGCGGCTATAGAAAAAAATAGACTGGAAACTATTCAGCCCCCAAAGCAAAGTCACTAACTCACTCAGTTTCAGAATGATATCATTTTTAATTAAACACACACACACCCACACACACCCACCCACACACCCACGTTACATTGTGCTGACCAGATAGGGCTGCACAATTATGGCCAAAATGATCACGATTATTTTTGATCAATACTGAGATCACAATTAATTATCACTATTATTTGTTGATTTTAATCAAAACTAATTTTATAGTCACATAGGCTAGCTATAACTGATTTCACATCCATATTATGCTACATTCTTCTGTCATAAGTTGTACGTTGTATATACAGTACATACAGCTGCAACACATGTAAATTTAAATTCAACTACAATGTATTTTTCAAAGCTCCTTCACTTGTTTTCAACAATAACTGATTAAAAGAGCCAGGGAGAGAGGGGGAGTGCGATGGACGTAAATGGTACTCACAGACTCCATCTAGAAACTAAGCTGCGCGGTGCAGGGAACAACTCTGACTGGCACATGATCAGACAGTGGTTTACTGAATGGTAGATTGGCTTTGCAAAAACCCCGGAGCGTTCTATGAAATGACGCATTTAACATATTGCTCGATCACGCAAATTTGATCGTGGGAAGCCAAAATTGTGATCAAAATTCAATTAATTTTGCAGCCCTATGACCAGATACAGTGGTGTGAAAAAGTGTTTGCCCCCTTCCTCATTTCCTGTTCCTTTGCATGTTTGTCACACTTAAGTGTTTCGGAACATCAAACCAATTTAAACAATAGTCAAGGACAACACAAGTAAACACAAAATGCAATTTGTAAATGAAGGTGTTTATTATTAAAGGTGAAAAAAAATCCAAACCATCATGGCCCTGTGTGAAAAAGTGATTGCCCCCTAAACCTAATAACTGGTTGGGCCACCCTTTGCAGCAACAACTGCAACCAAGCGTTTGCGATAATGTGCAATGAGGCTTTTACAGCGTCCTGGAGGAATTTTGGCCCACTCATCTTTGCAGAATTGTCCTAATTCAGTTACATTAGAGGGTTTTCGAGCATGAACGGCCTTTTTAAGGTCATACCACAACATCTCAATAGGATTCAGGTCAGGACTTTGGCTAGGCCACTCCAAAGTCTTCATTTTGTTTTTCTTCAGCCATTCGGTGGTGGACTTGCTGGTGTGTTTAGGATCATTGTCCTGCTGCAGAACCCAAGTTCGTTTCAGCTTGAGTACACGAACAGATGGTCGGACATTCTCCTTCAGGATCTCTTGGTAGACAGCAGAATTCATAGTTCCTTTTATCACGGCAAGTCTTCCAGGTCCTGATGCAGCAAAACAGCCCCAGACCATCACACTACCACCACCATATTTTACTTTTGGTATAATGTTCTTTTTATGAAATGCAGTGTTCCTTCTACGCCAGATATACTTGGACACACACCTTCCAAAGAGTTCCACTTTTGTCTCATCGGTCCACAGAATGTTGTCCCAAAAGTCTTGGGGATCATCAAGATGTGGAGAAATTGAGACGAGCTTTGATGTTCTTTGTGCTCAGCAGTGGTTTTCTCCTTGGAACTCTGCCATGCAGGCCATTTTTGCCCAGTCTTTTCCTGATGGTGGAGGCATGAACGCTGACCTCAACTGAGGCAAGTGAGGCCTGCAGTTCTTTGGACGTTGTTGTGGGGTCTTTTGTGACCTCTTGGATGAGTCGTCGCTGCGCTCTTGGGGTAATTTTGGGCGGCCGGCCACTCCTGGGAAGGTTCACCACTGTTCCATGTCTTCGCCATTTGTGGATAATGGCTCTCACTGTGGTTCGCTGGATTCCCAAAGCTTTGGAAATGGCTTTATAACCCTTTCCAGACTGATAAATCTCAATTACTTTCTTTCTCAATTGTTCCTGAATTTCTTTGGGTCTCGGCATGATGTGTAGCTTTTAAGGATCTTCTGGTGGACCTTACTGTGTCAAGCAGCTCCTATTTAAGTGATGCCTTGATTGTGAACAGGTGTGGCAATAATCAGGCCTGGGTGTGGCTAGAGAAATTGAACTCAGGTGTGGACAACCACAGTTATAGTATGTTTTAACAAGGGGGGCAATCACTTTTTCACACAGGGCCATGATGGTTTGGATTTTTTTTCACCTTTAATAATAAACACCTTCATTTACAAATTGCATTTTGTGTTTACTTGTGTTGTCCTTGACTATTGTTTAAATTGGTTTGATGTTCCGAAACACTTAAGTGTGACAAACATGCAAAGGAACAGGAAATGAGGAAGGGGGCAAACACTTTTTCACACCACTGTATCTATAGTGTAGGCTATATCTGCTTCAAGCACAACATGCTTTTTCACCTGAGCAAACAGCACAACTACCAACAGTCTATTTACAACAGGAAGAGAGAAATGCGTCATGATTTTAAGAATCACTGGCATCTCTAAATTGTGTAAGACAGCGGCTGCAAACTGTCAACGATCATCTCAATTGTTTATAGTGTTTGTACCAAGGTAGCACAGTTGTGGTTCCTTTGGGAGGTGGTAAAATACACTTCTCAGAGTTGAAAGAAGTGAATCAGAGTGAGATCTTACTTGGCTTTTGAAGTTGAAGTGGGAAAAAGAAATAAATCATTGTGTAATCTCAGTGGCTCACAAGTGACAGGGTGAATTTTTTCTTTTGCTAAACCATTGCTGTTCAGAGCCATTAAAGTTTCACCTTCCAAAGTTTACTGGAAATGAAGAGCTACTGTCAATGCCGCAGCACCTTCAGAACTAATGTAGGCTACATACAGTAAGTGGCTTGACGTTTACACTTGTGCGCTGGTGACTGCGTTGTTCTAGCGTATGTCTTTAAGAGAATAGCTGGGCAGGCATATATATGAGTTGGGAATGTGTGGTAGAGCAAGAGAGAGAGTAAGGGGGATTAGCTTCAAAACGTTAACCCTCTCCTTGATTTCCTGTCGTTCATGGAGGAAGAGAACCCGGAAATGAGTAGGCGGAAATGCGATGCTACCAAGCCACGGCCAAGAGGACCAACCACAGTTGTTGTGGTCTGTGTCGCTGAGACGTTAAATTTTTTTGAGAGGTGCACGTCAGGCTACGCCGTAGGGTCGGTATTTCCACGTACATATCCACTGCATTGAATTAACGCAGGAGCATTAAATTGGCCTTTAGTCAACCAATAGGTCATTTTGGTCTTAACTGGCGCGCACAAATGTGACGTCATGGGATGGCCATACCCATTTATATCCACATTGGTGCTCGCGACACAAGTTGCAGTCTTCTCCTGAACAGAGGTGGCGTTAATAAGGAAAGGCTATGACTTTTCTATTTCTACGGACTAAAACAACAAGAAAAAGATACAACGGCAGAACGGGCAGCAGCATTGACGTCAATTCTTCGATGCGATTTAATGACCTACTTTGTCAGATCAAGCCTTTCATTCACCATAAAAGAACTCATCTTAACCCAATAAGCTTACAAGAGAGACTTGCAGTCACTGGCATCTGGTTGCCCAGGAGCTCGTTCCTGCTTTTGGTTTGTCACGCGCTGCTGAAAAAAAAAACAAGACAAGAGCTACATCATTTTGACGTCACAATGGCACGTGCCAGCTTGGCTGCGGCTACTGTAAAACGCGCTTTAGTCTTCGAATATTTATTTAGTGCATTTGTATTTTTTTATGCTTGCTTTATGCTTTTATACTTATTTCCAAGAAACGTCTTAGCACATCTCTGGTAAGCACAAGACTTAAAGTGGTGCTTTTGATTCTTTGTGAAGAAACTCAGTTTTACAGATCTGTCGATTAAATCAACTAATTGAGGATTTGACAAAATGATATTAGTGTACAGCTGCATTTCAAAGTAAAGTTCCCAAATGTTATCCCAATCAGCTCCTTCAACTGCATGATTTATCATAAAGCAGAATGTGATATAATAAAACGTTTACATAAGAGGTGACATAAGAGATTAGTTTGTATTGGAACTTAAAAACGACTGGGAATAGCATCCACAATGGAACTGGCTGTCAGAGCTCAACCCTGAGTACATGGCCCTAGTGTCAACAATAGGGTTGGGTACCGAAACACAATGCCATCTGGTGCTTGTTTTTGTCGTTTACCAGCAATTTTATTTATTTATTTATTTATCCACAACTAGTTCTAATGGGTTTATTATTTAAGTTTGCATTGCCATTCATGCTCCAATTGTACCGTTTTGTTACTTGAAAATGACAGAATAAGGTGACAGAAGTACATAACACAGTGCTTAAAGAGACAGTGGTGTGTGTGCATCTAGGCCTCCCTGATAAATGTTTTCACTTAAGCAAGTCAATTATGTATTGGCCTTTGTAGTCTATATGCGGTTGTAGTCATTTATGCAACACTATTAGCATACAATACTGATTAATTTTTTGGGAAAAAAAAAAAAAATTCTCTGATTCCAGCTTTCTCCTCTATGACAGTAAACTGGAAGTTGTTTATGCTTAAAACAAGACATTTGAGGACTTCATCCTGGGCTTTTGAAAACATTAATCAACATCTTTTGCCATTTTCTAAACCACACTACAACACTTAATAGACAAGGTCCCTCTCTGAATAATCACACACAGTTCCATCAGTTCAGTTTTCACAATAACAAACACCTGGTAGGTTTTATGATTACTAAGTTGTGATGAGTGGAATTGTCTCTAGGCCATAGCCAGACATTGCTCCCAATTTCTGTCTCTGGCTACAAAGCAACTACAATAAAAAAAAAATTTTAACCGAGGGGTTGTTAATGAGTAGGAAATAATGACTAGACTAAAACAAAAAAAAAAAAACACTTCCTCCAAAAAGACCAAAAAAACACCCAGAACACCCTTCACTACATACACCACCAAGAAATATTTGGATACATTCAGCCAAATATTTCAGTACTGAATGATGTTGACCGGTTTTAAAATTACTACTCAAGCTGAGCACTTTTATTTGGATCCTTTAAAAGATATGCACATTTAAAACAGATGAAGATTATAAAACCCAGCACTCTACTTATCTTCTTTTTTATAGTCAATTAAAACTACCCCGGGGTTGAGTCAGCAGTGAATAGCTATGGATGTAAGGTTTTACAGTTACACAAACATTTTAATTTATCATCTACAGTAAAATTGCCTGAGATTTATTTTAGTAAAGTTTAGGTTTTCTTTATTATTATTATTATTATTATTATTATTATTATTATTATTATTGATCATCTTCTAAATCCAAGCAGAGTGCTACAACCTGGAGCAAAAAGCTGTGAAGTATTTATAACAACCATCAGAAATAGATAGATAACGGGCATATGCTCATATATTTGCAATAGTTAATATGCAGACAAGTCCAGCTTCCACAGCAAAACTGCAAGCACACATATTTTGCTAACTGTGGGCTTGCTATTTTGACCACATTCACATTTTAGAAGTTGCAAAAATGTAACTTAGAAATCAGTAACCTATTGTTTTGAAATACAAATATGTAATGTTGCCGGGCAGTGTTTAAGTTAAAAAGGTTGAAAATGTCAATGATTTTCCAAAAATCCATGAAAAACAACCCAGAGATGTAGCTCCACTAATGAGCGTAATGCATCATTTTAAATGAGACAACTTTGGTAATTTTGCCAAACATGGCTTCACATCGCTACTAATTACCACTTCATTCCATCAGGACACACTCTTACATAAGAAATGTGAAAACCCGTGTTCCCAGTTACTGCAGAAGAACAGGCCGACTTCAAATACCACAATATCTGTGTTTTTATCCAGCTCTATAGGGGATATTAACCTAGGCTTCTGATTTACGGTGATGGATTATTATCATTCATGAAGCAGCATGTCTGCTCAAGCTGCTTGTAATGCATTTTTGAAAACAGCAGGAGTTTTGCAAACTGCAGCAGACTGTTGTACAGTAAATACTTAGTGCTTGACTCTTCAGACTTGCACTGGAGTTACAGTTAAGGCAGCATAAAGAGTTCTTATGGATCTAATTATTACTTTATATTATATTGTTCTTTATCATATAGTCTAGAGTAGTGAAACATGTGACAAGATACAAAACTAAAGTCAGGTAGGTGGGTCCACAGAAGAAAATGTTTTACGGTTTTAATATGCAAATGAAGTTTTTGGAATGTTAAGAGATTAATACAAGTTTCTTGTATAATATAATATATATTATAAGATTATAATTATTAAAAAACACATGTTGCAGCTTGTTGGCTAAATGTGGAGCTTATTTTAATTTATATATAGTTTATATATTATTTTACATACTGCTGGGTGGCTTGTAAATTTCCCCCTGGGACCAATAAATCCTTGACATAAAAATACAATTTAATATTGTTCTTATAATTGTGTTAAGTTAAATCTGTAAAGTAACTAAAGCTGTTTGATGGTAGTAAAATGTACAATATTTGCCTCTGAGATGTAGTGGAGTATAGAAATACTCAAGTTAATTACTTATTAGTAAGTATTTAATGTTTATACTTTAGTACAATACTCTTCTCCACTCATAACGGAGATGAGAAATACCATGAAGTTAGTTAATGCAAGCTTGTTTAACTAATATTACATATCAGGAAGGTGGCTTTAAACAGTCCCAACGTTATTTAAGTACCTTTTAAACATGACAAGCGAACCAATCCACGTTAATGGTTACGTTTCACGTAAGATTTGATGGACACATTCGCCAAGCAGTCTTCCTCTCCGCACTCTTGCTGAGAGTTAAATGAGAAAAACATTATCACTGTAATGCCCGTATGCTAATACTGTATGAAAATTCAGCTAGCAGTCAGTTAGCATAGCTTAGCACAAAGACTCAAAATGGGAAAACAGCTAGTCTAGCTCCGTCCAAAGGTCACAAAATGTGAATACAAGCACCTTTAAAGCGCACTTATTAACGTGGGCTCTCTCGTTTTTTGTTTAATTTGTACCAACACAAAGTAAACTGTTGAACCGCTTCACACAAGCTGTTGTTTTTGCAAATTTTTGAATTTAGCAAAATTCTTGTTTCCCTTTGTTTCCAGTGTTTTTGCTGAGCCAAGTTAACCAGCTACTAGCTTCATATGTAGAAAATCGTGACAAATTTGAATTAGAAAAGTTTCAAATGTTCACCAACAATTGAGCAAGACACATGAATGAACAGAGAGATTAAAAATGTAAAGGAGGGATTTTCAGAAAAGGAAGTAGGTGTGTTATAACGTGGGACTTTTTTTTTTAATGTTTCTATGTCACAAATTTTGTTTAAATTGCTCTGTAGGTAAATTACAATAGATGCATTATCAGTCAGTCCACTGAGTGCAGTCCTGCGCTGAATGTCATTGTCCTGAAAGGTCGATAAACCGTAGCCAGGCTGAAACTATCCTTTATATGCACAAAGCTCACAGAAATGTTGCATTATCTTCCACAATCATCCTGGTTCAATCTTCTACTCAAAAGTGGCTCCGTGGGGAATCAAAGCCACTTGAAGTATTTCCTCTCAGTTGTGTATTCATTGTTTGAAGAGGCTCGTATCACAGAGCTGTACTGCTCAAATAGCATCACGGCCGACTGTGCGAAAGCCGCAGTTTCCCTAAATCCGTCCAACATGTGTGAGATTATTGCATGTGGTTTTGAGAGAAGGGAAATAGACTAGAAAAGTCTGGTCCGTACATTTTCTAAATATACCCTTTACTTTTTGAATATTAAGAGTATTTTGCATGTTCTCTCTTCCATACAAACAATGCAAACACAGACGCACACAATCAAAAATGCAGTAACAGGAGTTATGCATGAGTGGGGATTGGGTGTTCTTGTGTTTTGGCACTACGGGAGGAGTAATTTGGGGTGAATGTAGGTTTTGAGGAACTAATCTAGGACAATGAATATTTCCAAAAGTCTTTTATTCCCATTTCAAGGAGAAAAAAAAACAAAAACGAACGATTGCTTTTTCGTTAGGTGCCGTTTTCTTAAGTGGTGAGAGAACAATCCACTGTCAGTTGGTAAAGGGACACGGTAGATTTCTTTATATCTCACTTGGAAATGAATGGGGACATTAAAATGCATAACGTTCCTGCCTCAAATCTAAATAAGAATGCTAATGAAACGCTGAGGGTATTAATAATGCAGAAGGCCAGTTTCCTTTTATTTGCCAAGAAAACATTTCAAGGAAGGTTCTAAAAACAGTGACAGCGCAACTTGTTTTGATGTATCAGGATTATGACACAACATATCCTCTTGACATTTTAAAAATTAAGAACCCTATCTAATTAAGACTTTAGTTACAGCCTGGTTTTGTAGTCAGTTGAATTATGGAGTATGCATGTGCATAATACTGTATTATATATGTATCTTTGCACTTCCTAGAGGGACTAATTATGAGCTTTAAAAAAAAAAAAAAACTAATTTATGATGTAACACTAGAGGCTGCCCTTTGGCCTAATGCACAAATCTCATGGGTTCCTCAAGTTCCTGTCATTAGTTCATGTGTCTTTAAAAAAAAAAAAATATGTAAAGTGAAACTGTAGAGACACTCGACAGCAAATGATAGATAGATCTATACAATTGTTTGTACAGTATTACTACAATTTAATACAACCTAAGGAGGAACTGCTTGAAGGAGCCAAACAACACGTTTGCATTCTTACTCTGGGGTCATTAAATTACACATTCCTTTTGAAGGACTGACTCCAATGACGGGGGTAAAATTGAATATCGTTCAGGTCATTAAAGACACTAAATATTACCTTTTCTTAAAGAAACTGAACTTTCAGTTTGACAATATAATGTCTGATTGTTTTGTGTGCTTTCCAATTGCCTGAATAGCGCCAGGAAAATGAAACGTTAAGAGTGAATACATATTCATGCTCCAACGGGAGTGATTTGGTTAAACTATGATTGACTTCCTGAATACAAAGCATCGACTTTCACACTCCACCGAGGTATAATTATGTTTCTGCAGCTCCTGCCAAGAGACACCCTCAGGCGTGTGACCACAGGGGGTTGGAAATTTCCTATGACATGCATGTCACTTATTTGTTATGCCTTTAGAAAGGGACAATGGTTTGATTGCCCGATAACCGTACTGCATCACACTGTATTTAATCCCATTTGTTGTGATCCGAGTTTTGGGTTTACCTTGTTGCTTGTTCCTTTTGTACAGGTTATGTTGACTAACAAGTCAATATCACCAAGAGTGCAGTCATGTATGGCTGCGTGTAAATTCTGGGTGAGATGAATTTAAAATGTATTATTTAACAGCATTTATCAAATTTAGGTCAGATATGTCAACCCATGTTGTTACTCTTTTACTCTCATATATAAGCAAGCTAACAGTTTTGTCAGTTGATTCAGTTCAACACATTAAACGTACACATGTTCCACCAACACAAGTTCCTTCCCGAGGTTATTTTGCAGTTTAGAGCCGCCCAACGCATTTGCGGTTTAAAGAAATGCCAATAAACTAGCAAGTTATTCTCCCATCCCGGATTGCTGTGTGGACTAACCAGACCCTTCTCCGCAGCGCTGTAGAGGAAGGTCTGGCAATGCCACACCCACACACACCTACACCCACACTATATTGAACGTAAACCCTACAGTTCATATGATAGCTTACAAAATAATACAAAATCCACCTAATGTACTACAGCCATTACAGTGCATTATTTTTCATAGCTTTGTTAATGAGAACAGCCTGTTCAGTTAGCTACAGTTACATCTGGCAATTAGTGGGTGTTCATATTTAGTAACAACTTATCTCTATGTAAGAACTAGTTTCTGTGATGCAACCAGTTTTATTTTTTATTTGATGCTCAAAACTCCAGTTAGTAAACACTTAGGCTACATTACAACTACATGCTAACTTTGAACTTGCCAACAGCTGGTGCAAACAGCTCCAGATGTTTTAAGTTTGAATAGTGCAACCCAATTTAGAAAATCACTAGTTTAAAACCAGCTCGCTGTTACTAAGAACTTAAGGTTACACACACACACACACACACACACACACACACACACACACACACACACACACACACACACACACACACACACACACACACACACACACACACACACACACACACACACACACACACACACACACACACACACACACACACACACACACACACACACACACACACACACACACACACACACACACACACACACACACACACACACACACACACACACACACACACACACACACACACACACACACACACACACACACACACACACACACACACACACACACACACACACACACACACACACACACACACACACACACACACACACACACACACACACACACACACACACACTCCAGGAGAGAATTATGCTATTGCCTACAGAAATGTACAAAGTGCATTTTAAAGTCCTCCCATGACAAAAATCCTACTTGAACTGAGACAGGGATGAAGTCTCTCCAAGCGTGGGGAAGCAGGTAAACACCCTGCAAACGCTGACTGTCCGTCACAGCACTAATATACCCTGACAAACAATTCAAACACACAGCCAGACTCATGCACACACTGTACACACCGAATGTCCTGCTTGTCTGTATAAATCTTGTTATCTAGACGGCTATTAAAACACCTTCAGCACCAACTAGACCTTCACAAACACAAACCTTTGATTACTTAATTCTGCTGCAACCTGGATTACAGAGAATCCTCACACTACTCACTATTCAGACACTTAAACATAAGAGACATCTGCCATTTCTTATGCACCCAGTGCATAAGAAATAGCTAATTGATCAGTGATTGCTAATTAAAAACATGAGAAATCTTAGAAGAAATTTAAAGAGCCGTTTTAGGTTCACTGAATTTGATTGAAGGCCACTTGCAAGCCTTTCTGATTACAGCTGTTTAAGGACCTGCAAAAAGTCTATCTATTGAGGTTCAGTCAGGTCCACGCTTAATACCTTGAAACTGTACAGTAGGCAGGTGATCACAAATATGCATGATGGAGTGAAAGCCTTGCAGACATTACTGAGTTTCTGGGAGAGCCAATTTCTACCTGAAACTCTGTGTACTGGATAATTGTAGCCATCAGTCAGTGGTAAGTGAAAAATGTGTAAAAACTGAGCACACTCTAAGCAAGCAGAATTAAATTCTAAAAGCAAATGCTTCGTGACTTGGAAGTGGCCACAAAGCAGGACTCCGGGGATATATAAAACTAAAGGTGCTATGTATCCAGTGGAGGCAATAACCGACCGAAAGCTGAATACCATGCAGCAAATATGGCTCGTGTTAAGCCAACTACTAGGATGGAAGACTGACCGGTACAGAAAAACAATTCAAGGTGTAGGCCTACATGGAAAGCTGTAGACTGGCAGTTAAGTCAATTCATCATAATTTGTGTATGATGTGCTATGTGTTGGATTTTGCAGTTGACACAGAATATGAAAGGCTGTTAAAAAAGGCCAAATAATTCTTGTTCAAGCAGCCTAACCACACTGCCCAATTACATATGAAGCCTCCAAGAAAGATCACCTCAGTAGCCTACACACTGTGTCTGCCAAAAGAAAATAATGGTCAAAATAGTCTTAATATAATTTATGAAGCTGCAGTACTCTGCAACTTTACAACCAGCCAGCCAGCCAGCAATACCTTAATCTGGTGTGAGTTATAACTATATTTTGATTATAGGCATATGCTACAGAGAAATAAGCTACTGCATGGTAATTAAAAATCTCTAAAAAAATACAAAGTTAAAATAGTTAAGTTACTGTAGTGTTTGTGTGTCAGTATAGCACACCTACTGTACCCTGTCAAATCACAAGATAGAAAATCAACCAAAAACGCGCCGTTTCATCATAAGGAAAGAACGTCACACCAGCCTGCACTCACATATCCAGTAGTTTAATGTGTACTTGCTTATCGGTCAAATTCCGTATCTCGTACAGACGGACAAAGGGACTTTTTTAAATGAGCATGGTCTTCTGCTGGATTCGGTACTCACATAATAAACAAAGCAATGCTGTCTGTCAATAACATTTGTTCAAAACTTAGCAACGCACACATCACACTCCCGCCCTAGACAATCACGGTATTTGCATGGAGGAGTGCTGCCAAATGTCATTGGTAAAAGTTAGAAATTTGTTCAAGTACGACTACCACAGTTTGACAAATATAGGCCGAAATGTGCACATGCTGCCATTTATGTGGAAAAGAGTGTTATTTCAAAGCCTTTAACTATCCTCGAGTATTTATAAGCAAGGAAACACTAAACAGACGTTTTTTTAAAGGTAGTTTGGCGTTTACTCCGCACATCAGATAAAAGGCGTAACTTAGGCTTTGTAACTGCCCCCCCCTCCTCACATCTCAAACTGCACCTTGATTTAAGTTCATTCAAAAACATTTAAATTAATAGGTTTACTTGCCGAAGTTGGAACCAAAAGGCTGGCGGGTCGCTCGGTCAGCTCAGGTTGCTGTTTCCCGGTTACATTCATTTCCCATAAAACCGCTTTCTCTGTCCGCTGATTTCGACGAGAGTTCCTCAAGTCATTTGCCCAGCAATTGACTGCAAGTGCTACTCGCTGGCGTCCCGTTCAACGTCACAGGCAGACGGAGAAACCATGCCTGTACGCCCTACCACTGTTTTCTTTTTTTTTTCTTTAAATAGAACAATTTTGCCTGCTGCAGGGACAAATTAGTAAATCGTTGCTCATTTCTGCACGGCTCAGCCCTAACTGTCAGCAGTGGCTCCTACTGCTGCTGCTCATCAGTCTGCATGTCTCTCCACCTGCTGCCTGTCCGATTAACCATTCCTGCGTCAAACCACAGGACATTAACCCATTCACCGGTATTTAAATCCTGAAAGCATGCTGTTTCGCATAAATCATGGATTTATTTATGATTTGTGTATCTTTATTAGTGTTATGTAGTGTCAGTAGCCTACAATTTGTTTTCGATTCAGCCTCAAAGCCACCAATACAAAACAACATGAAAATCAATAAACCTAGAACTTGGTCAGAGATAATTTTGTGATTCGGTCACCACTAACTAAATCCTCACAGATAGCTTGAGGGAGCTGGTACTCTGAATCCTACAACCCTCAGACTCAGAACCAAATTTTAGTGGTATAGACTGGTGTATACCTCTTCTAAAAACCATCACTCTATCAGGAGCAATAAAGGTTATAAATAGAGACTCTCAAACACCTAAGTGCAGACAGTACCTAAGAGATGGTTTTACTTTGTTTGATTGCACGCATATAATTTGTGACATACTTTTGCTTGCTATTTTTTAATAATCAGGATTAGAGCTTTAGCAGCATCTGGGGGGGATAACAATGCTGGACTGCTACAGTGTAGGCCTAGTACTACTGTACAGTATTAAAAGGTGTTATCAGAGGATTGGTTATGAAGGTCTGATTGTTGCAAGCTCCTTCAAACTTCAATAACAGGCATCTATTCAATATCTTTCCTCTAAAATCATGAGATGATGTGTAAACACTGTTATGTATTCATCTCTTAACTAATTGTTGGCAATAAATGCAGGCTGTGTGGAATTCAGCATGCAGCTTTTAGCAATATGCGCTAAAGAAGTGTTTCTCAAATGGGGGTACGTGTACCCCTAGGGGTACTTTGTAGGAAGGCAGGGGGTACATGAGATATTTAACAAATGTTTAAGAGTTACAAGGCTGTTGTCCAGAACATTGTTCCTCTTTATGTAGACTTTTTTTTCCTACCAAAAATGTGACTTTTGTGTTTCCTTCAATGGACCTATTCTTGCCTTCCTTCTTTCTGTCCTTCTAGTTGTCACTTTTTTTGAAGTTATGTCACTGTTTTTGACGTTTTTTTATACTATTTTCGACCCATTCTTGCCTTACTTCCTTCCTTCTTTCCATCATCTTTTTCCAAGGTTTTGTCTTGTTTTCTCATCCGCAATTTTCTTTTTCAACTACAAAGCAGTTGTTTAGTAAATGTATCATTGACAGCGCTGTACTGGTCCTCTTTATATAGAATTTTTTTCTACCAAAAATGATTAGCACTGGTCAGGTGGTGCTTGGCAGTAGTAGACCAAAAGTAGCCTAATGGCAAGAACACATACACCAAACTTTATGGAATCCTTAAATAAAGCAGCTTATAAAACTAATGTGTCCTTTATGCTGACTTGTTGTCTGGAGTAATGGTCATGTTGTGCTCAAACCATAGAAATAGAATTGGATAGAAAGGACATTGAGCTGTTTGTTGTGGTACTTTGACTACTACAAAACAAAATGCCTAGTGTTGTTAGTGGTGACAACACACATCAGTGGGGTTGTAAAATGGGTTGCAGCCTACTTATAATACCTCCATGGTTGCAGCTTGCGTGGAGGAGAGCGGGCCTCCACAGCTTAGGAGATGTTTACCAGGAGGAGGAGGGATCCAGACCCAGCCCACTATTCAGCTCATTTTCTGTAACCAGTGCAGCATGAACGCATTGCAGAACCAGCGAGCCAACCAGCGGATTGCTGGCTAGTTAGCTAGCTTGCTAACTCTGCCATGCCACCAAGCCACACCGGTCACAGAATTATCATCTGGCAATAACAGCGTGCTTTCCTATGCTGCTGCAAGTGCGTGTGGATCAAGCAATAAGTTGCTAAATTCGATTCAGTCAGCGGCTGGCTCTCTATGCCATGTTACTAACTCCACAGCTCGTTTGGCTGTTGCTGCAAAACTTGACCTCCATGACTTGCCGCAAGTCAGTTCATACTGTTAATACGAAAAATAATCCATTGCATTGGCAACATACAAATGGCCGCTGTTCTGTTACGTTGATTTAAATGGCAATGTCCTTTCTGCTATTATGTGTTATTTCCTAAAAGCAGGCACAGATATCTGTACCTTTACCTCTTATAATAAACAGGAACTTTACTTATACGTTAAGAAGTATTAGATCTTCTTGTGTATTTTAATAGTTGTTCCTTAGTTCTAGTTAGTTCAGTCAGGTTGTAAGATGGCTGTACCTCACCCTTACATTTCAGGAGCTGAAACTTTTTTAATATGTAATTATCATGTTGGGGACATTATTATTCTAGTGTGATGCAGTTCTAGCATCTGGTTTCAGCTCTACTGTGTGGAAAGAAATAGACTTCCATATGTCCAACCATCAATCAGTTATTTTTAAAGCTCTGTCTGCCCCTCTCTTGGCTGCGAGCATATTGCTCTGGATCTCCCTCTTGCATCTTTAACTTCTGTCAGGCTTTGAAAACCTTGTGTGAGAGCTTCAAAGTGACTTTTCTTTTTTCTGATATTATATATAAAAAAAATGCTCACTTTTCTCGGTTTGTGTTTTACATACAAGACTCTGGGAACATCTTGCAGAGGCCACTTTTAAACTTTTCCCCAGAGGAAGCAAGTGAGGAGAACTTGCTATTTACAATACCCAGAAGTGTGAGCCTGACCTGATTCACTATCTAGTGTTATAAAAGTAAGTGAATTTAGGTGAAACATCTGTTTTAATCCTTCCATATCTTTGTGTGGCAGAATGCTATGCTTGACATTAAAGGTCCCTTGGCATGAAAATTTTACTTTAGGAGGTTTTTTAACATTAATGAGTTCCCCCAGCCTGCCTATGGTCCCCCAGTGGCTAGAAATGGTGATAGGCGTAAGCCGAGCCCTGGGTATCCTGCTCTACCTTTGAGAAAATGAAAGCTCAGATGGGCTGATCTGGAATCTTGCTCCTTATGAGTTCATAAGGGGAAAGGTTATCTCCTTTTTTCTTTGCTTTGTCTTTTAATTGAGCAAAGTGACAGTTGGTCAAGGCCACACCATTATTCTCTTTCTGCCACAGTTCTGTGAACCTGACTCCTGCTGCTTCACTCCTGCTATCCACTCTGGATCTCTGGATTATTGGACACAGACCCTCGGAAACACGGTACCATGCATGGATTTAGACTTGGCTTTTCCCTGTTGCATTCCCTAACTTGGACACTGGAATAAACCTGTTCAACTGTCATTTTATCTCTGCGTTGTTGTCTGCATTTGGGTTTAACCTAGTTTTACACATAACAGAAAGATACTTCAGATACAGTATTAAAGGACCACTGAGGCCTATATAAAAGCATCCAGAAAGCACCCTGTCATGGGACCTTTCAGTGCGCTACTGTAAATTGGTTAAACTTTCATCTTTCTCATACTGTACACACTTTTCTGTTTAAATTGATAACTCATCAGACAATAATCCTCTGCAGACTATAATAAGGGCAGGGTTTCTCAAAAGTTCAGCCTAAGGTCTTTTCCTTTCTTGTTTTCTGTCAGTCACTTTTTGCTATATTTTTCATACTCACCAAGTTACCACAAAGTCAAAAATACACTTTTCATTAAATCTTTGACATAGCTATAACGTAATGTCTACAGTACTAATTGAACTATTAAGTGTTATTATTCTTTAAGCTTTGTTCTCCACTTTGGGAGTTTGACATGTGGCCCTTAAATCTCCACCAAGTCTTGTTTTGATTGCACTACTGTAGCATTAGATATTCCTGCAGCAGTCTATCAACACAACAGCCTCCAAAGTGGTTAGCTAGCACCTATAGCGCCTTTATTCACGGGACAAAAATGACAGACCACCATTGTCTCTTTGGTCTGGGAACTGACCGTTTATTCAGCGCACATGCTCTCAATAGCATTCTCCTGTGTATGCAGACACATGTTCTAATATTATGTCATTATGTAAGCACGTTAACATGGCTTTGCTACTCATATCACCAAATATGCTTAACATGCCCACTCAAAGACATGTTTACAGCTCTCTATAGTGATAAACACAAAAAAAGCATAACATTCGACATCCTGGCAGTGGTCTATAAACTTCAAAACATTTACATTTTGACAGTTACTTTCCAAACAAATATACCTTGAATGTCTCAAAATTATACTTTTTCACTGGCTTGGTATGAACATCAGCTACCATGTCTTCAGTAGGGCAATATTTTATAGATATTTTCCCTTCTGTGTGTGCAGACTGTACAAAGTGCTACTTTGTATCTACGTGATTGCTTCTCTGTCTGCAAACTGGGTTCTTTGATACAGCTATCGCCCCCTGGTTGTCTTTATATATCTTGACTGGTACATGCTGGTTACTACTATCTATTCCTACTAGCTACTACTATCTATAAGTAGCTGTACAAGGTACATACTCACTTGTGTAGTGGCTGCTAGTGCCATATACTCAGCTTCACAGGTGGATAGTGCAACTGTTCACTTATATCAGATGCCCAATCAGCATCACTGTATCCCTCAAGTTGTAGGCTCTCCTTACATTTCTGGTAGTGTAATTCCTGATCTCTAGTATCCTTTAAGTACCTCAGTAGGTGTTTTGCTTTAGCCCAATGTTGTTGCTTGGTTCTGCTAGGTGTTGTGATTGTTTTCCAACAACCCAGCTCAGGTCAGGTCTGGTACATGTCATAATGTAGATTAAGCTACTACCCTCATTGTCATTTTGATCTCTCCCTCACTCTGTTCAAAGTCAATACCCAGGAAGTGTTTAAGGGGACCCACATCTTTCATCTTAAACCTTCTCTTCAACATGTCTTTTAAATCACTGAGTAAGTTGTTGTTACTCGCAGCTATGATAAAGTCATCTACCCATACCAACAGAATCACTTTCTCGTTCTCAGATTCTCTGCTGTAGACACAAAGATCAGCATTATTTTGTACAAAATCATTCTTTGTAAGGTGGTCATGCAGTAACATATTCCATACAATGGCTTATTGAGTTTGCACACTAATGTTCTCCTTTCTTTGACTTGATCTCAAAACCTTCTGGTTGTTCCATATGCATTTCACAGTCCATCGAAGCATGGAGGTAAGCAGTCTTCACATTCATTTGGTGCAGGGTAAGGTCCTCCTGTACAGCTACCTGCATCAATGCTCGGACAGAAGTCATGTTAGCTGTCGGTGAACCAGTCTCTTTATATTCAATCCCTTCTACTTGAACATATCCTTTTGCAACATATCTTGCTTTACAAGTCTCAGATCCTTCTGGGCTCTCTTTAACTGCATATACCCATTGAACTCCCACTGCTTGTTTGCCTCTTGGCAGTGGTGTCAGCGTGAAAGTCTCATTCTCTGTCAAAGAGTTCATCTCCTCTTTCAATGCGTCAATCCACATTTTTGACTTCTTAGAGTCCATAGCCTCTCTAAATGTTTTAGGTACACCATAAGCCACTCTGTAGAAATCATTTACATTTTCCCTTCCATCACGTTTCGCATCCCTCATTACCAATGACAAACTCTTGTTGTCCAGACATTGCACTAGCTCTGCATATGCCTTTCCGTTCTTTGCCCCGTCTTCCGTGAGAACTGCTTCGTCTTCCTCATCTATTTGCGGGTCCTCCAGGATAACCTCTCTGAGGCCACGCAACTCCATGTGTGCGAGGAACCTTGTTTCCCAGAGTTCGTATTTTTTCTCATCACTGTCAAATAAGAGTCTGAACCACCTTTGGCCTGCACGACTAGGCCCAGAACCTGTAGCGTTAGACATTCCTGCAGCAGTCTATCTAACAGCCACCATCGTCTCTTTGGTTTGGGAACTGAGCGTTCTCATTAGCTTTTTCCTGTGTCTGTAGACACACGTTCTAATATGATGTCATTACGTAAGCATGTTAACCTGGCTTTGCTACTCATATCACCAAATACTACCATATCAGGATGCATGGTAAATTATTTGGCCAAATGGATTTGATTCCATAAATATGTTTGATTAATCAATCTAAAACCTTTATAAACCATGAAATTTAACAAGCTAGAAGCTCTAAGAGGCTGTATTAAGGCACTGCTGAACGCTCCCACTGGCGTAGCCACATGCTCACAATGACAATGCCAAAAAAAAATGATGCAGGTATAATTTTTACAGTGTTCATCATATCAGTACAGCTGAGGCTAACAGGGATGTCCTAAGTTTTACAGGTGCATGCTATGTAGCATGGCTACAAATGTAGCTTGCAATATGTCCCCCATTATATTTTGTTATATTATATAACAAAATCCTCTCGTGCTCAAGGCAAGGTTTAGCACGTTTTAACAACAAGGCAATCCAAAGTGCTTTACGTAAAACATTGAAAGCATAGAGACAAAATCAGCTTAGGCGTTTTCACTGTTCAGAATCTGGAATTGATTTTATTTTACACAACTGTAACTCTCTTTTTGCCTGCTTCAGTCAAACACCTCTCCAACATCTGGCAGCCATTAGGATTCCAACTGACGCTGCCACATGAAATGTATTTCAGTAGTTAATCATTTCATTAATAATGGGTGTTTGTTAGCACAGATGGAGTGAGTGGCTTCCTGCTAGGTCTGACAGCTAATACGAAACAATTACCTCATGATGCTCTAAATATAAATCTTCCCTAAGACCTTTGTCACCCTCCCTATCTTTCATGAAAAAGAACCTTTAATTTTTTGACCAACCACCCCAAGCATTACGAGCTTAATCATCCATGATAAATATATAAAAATGCTTTGTCTATGGGAATTACCTCTTTGGTGTGTCCACTTTGCCTTGTGTAATTATGTGTCTTTTGTCATGATTTTATTTTACACCTTGTTCTTTAAAAGGCTGTCCAAATAAAGGTATAACCTGCAAATAATTTCAAATGTTGCGGTCTCAGAGCCCTAATAAAGATCACAAAGCCCTAATAAAGATCACTGTTTCATGATAGAAATCAGCCATGGATGAAGGGGATGTTCAAATAATGTTGTTAATAAAAAAACCTGCAAAAATAATATGGACAGTGCCGGTCAGTGCCCAATGCAAAATACCACAGAGATGACCTTTAAGTCTTCTAAAAATTAACCAAAAAGTTCAAAACTAAAGGTCAAAAATCAAACTCTCTATCAGTTTGTTTAAAATTAGTTGAGTAAGAGGTGTTTTTAACAAGATCTTTACTTCCATCAAGTTCACATCTAGTATAGGTATAGGTTTATGTTGTCTGTGTCACTATTGTAACAGCTTGTATCCATCTGTGTTTTCGTTGGAGAGATCCTACACTTTTATTAAAAGACATGTCCAAGTGGGAGCTTGTACCATGGAGGGACAAACGGACGAGACCTGGAATTGAGCTCTGTGGGACTTTTAAGAGCTGTCTGCTGCCGAGAGATGAATTGTCGAACAGACAAAGGACTATTAAAAAGATGGGATCTGAGACAGCTCGGTGCTGAGCCAGATACCCACCTCAGTACTTAAGTGAGTCAATTAAAATTTCATGATCAAATCTCAAATGCTGCACAAGGGGCTAAAAGAAGTAAGACTGAGCAACCTCCTGGCTGCATCCATTTAGTTTTTTAAGTTTAGGAGAGATAACTCAGTGTGCTCTGGCTGGGGTCAACGGAACTCTAAGGGAAATTCTCAAAATGAATGTGCGATCTTGTTGACCAGCAGTGTATAATTATTGCCATTAAAAGGGTCCTGAATCAAATACCTACTGTGTTAATATTGATTCTGCCGTCTCTGAAGGCATTAGTTAAAACTGCTTGATTGAAAAGACACAATAAAGTAGCTGATATAGTATCAGCCAAAAGGTGAACATAAATAACATCTTCAGTCTTAATCAAGTACATTCATGTTGCGTTTTCATCATCCCTTTAAACTTGATGATAAGCCCATGAGGCATTTAATGCAAATATACCTAGGATGAAACACCTCATGTCCTTGTTTACATAAATCTAAATAATGGTGGGTCACTGAACAAGCTGTGGGATGGCAGACATATCTAAAGTTCATGTTGTGCCTTGAGAAATGCTCAACTAAAGCACCAGTCTGGATGAATTAATCAAAACCAAAAGCAAAGAGGCTTGGGGAGTGCAAAACTGCAGCTAATATGCAAAGATGTATTGCATCTTTGTCTTCATCTTATTGATGATGCACATAAAAGAATAGAATCAAATTGTACAAATGACAATTGCCAATTAAGGTTCATGGACCAAGATTTTTAAGCACGCTGGTCACTTTGGCTGAAAATGGCTCTTGCAGAATACTATGCAAAACAATTGGTGCATATGTGTGTGTACATGTGCGTGTGTGTGTGTGTTGATGTATCTCTGGTGATAAAGCTGTGTCATTGCAGGCTGTGGTTTGTTTGGTGAACCCACAGACTTTATCTCTCACTGCCAGAGATAAGTCTGACAAGTGCCACAGGTGAGAGCGGTCAGTGGTGTGACACACCTTCTGATCTTGAAGACACATCATTTCCTGAAAGGATTGACATGTGTGAAACAGTGTCTTTGAACGGAGAGTGGCAGGACTCAGCTTCAGCGTAAACTAAATGGGTTGGATGTCATTCTAGCTGTTCTCAACTGTTTAACAATGTCCACAAACATTCCTTGTATCACAGTCAAGCTGAATACTTACAGCAGTTTAATTTATGTAACATTTAAACGTGGTTCAAAAGTTTTTTTTGGCCACTTAGGGGCTTCACAGCAAGTAGTGTCGCATATCAAAGCGTAACTCTCGCCAAAATGCAACCTATGGTCTTTTTGTGAACGTACCTGAGTCAAACTTTCGTTTATAAGTATAATTGTGCTTTTATTGAGTTATCTATTTATTCTGTTTTATCTTTTTATGCAGCATTTTGGAAACCTTGTGTTTGTTAAAATCGTGCTATATAAATAAAGTGGATCGTATTGGATTGGATGATTAGGACCGAAGCGCCACTTTTAAGATTTACCATATTTTTGTTTTTTCGGTCAAATTGCCTTTTGAATGGGAGTGCTAGGGGCACATATGTGATAGCATCAAAATCACTATTTCTAAAACACTAAGAAGGCTCCAAACAACATGAAACTTTGCTCGAAATATCACCAGGGGCTCTACACATTAACGCAAGCATTGAGAACATTGTTTGTGTACACAAACTCTTTTTGAGTGGCGAGATGGCAGCGGCCGGATAAACCAACTTCTAACGTGAATTGTTCAAAACCTTTCATTTGTGGGCCATAAAAGCAAAATAATTATCTAAAAGGTGCTAAAATAAAAAACTTAATGGGACTGCAGAGTTGGGTGATAATTCTTTGTGAACAGAAGTTTAACTGCATTCACTAAGAAAAAACTGATAGACTGAGAAGCTGTATATCCACAATGTCTGACAGACTTCAACCTGCTGGCTAGTGGGCTCACAAGGAGATTGCATCCGCTACCTTGGCAATAGTACAAAAGCACCATATTCAAGCTAGTAAGGGAGCTGCAGTAGCTTTGGCAGCTGTTCTTGGCGAGAGGGTTCAGACAACATGTGGGTCGTGGGTGGTAACCACCAAGCGAGTGAAGACTCTAATCTTTTTTGCACGGCAGCGTTTCACAGTTCGAGCAGAGAATCAGGGAATGGAAGAGTCGGACTATTATACTATCTACCAGCTTCTCCTTTCAACACTTCAGCCATATTGTTACACCAAATTATTAAATCAAGGTAAAGCTGATGAAGTGGAACAAGCAATTAGAAAGTCGATCAAAGAGTAGCTCAAACCTCAATCTGCTCATTTGTATTAAGACAGTTTAGTTGCTGTACATCATAACAGTGCTCTGCAGTATTCATTTAATATAGTTTGGTCTTGATTTGTCCCACATGGGCACATTTGTTCTGTAGGGCAATGCTTAGAAGACAGCTTTGAAGATAAAGGTATCATGCCTTTACTCTTTCTATCCATCATTAGGCTAATGAGGGCTTTCATAGCAGGGCTATGATTTGCAAAAGATGTGAAAAATATTCCTCCCTAAAAACCCATTTTCAGAAATGAAATTGAAACCCTGAAACCATTAGATAATAGTTTTTGGAGAAAACATAATCACTGTTTCTTGCATATGTGAATTTTAGGTTGAGTGGAGCTGTGCATGGGATTAGTGATGGGATTATACATTTAATAGATAACAATAAACATCACTCACATTTAATGCCTTTGTACTCTTGCCCTTCCTTTCCGGTACTTTTCAATCAGCTCTTGCTTAAGCTTGTATATTGGTTTAGTGCAAAGCTTAAAAGTCATATAAAATTAAAATTCACATTTTTAAAATAAAGTAAGGGGAAATAGGAAATGTAGAAAAATGTTTGGTTATGTTTTTTAACACCCTTTGTAAAGAATTATAGTAAGTAAGGCTTTTTAATGGTTAATCAATAATTTAGTAATGCTTTATAGATCAGTGACAAGCTAGAACAGAACAGAACAGTTTTGGGTCGTCAGATTTCGACAAATCTTTTTGGATTGCAATAATGCAGTAAAACACACGGGTCTTTCAATTACACCATGGAGTTTGTAGTTAAAAAATGTTGCAAGTTTATTGTTTGGAAAATACGCTTACATAGTTGCTTTCTTGACAAAAGTTAAATGGTTAAAAGGCACTTTACTGTATGTCCGGTAAAAGGCAGCCAGCGGCTAATTAGCTTGATTTAGCATTAAAACAAGGGGAGCTAGCCTGGCTCTGTTTGATGGTAACGACACCTCCTTACCAGCACCTCTAAAGCTCACTAATTAACATAATTATTCATATACAAACCTAAGCGCGACAAGTTGTGGTTTTACTTCTCAATATTGCACTCCACTTCTTGTACAATTTATACTAACAAGATAAAATGTTAGTTAGCGAGTAGCTTTGGACAGAACGAGGCTAACTGTTCTAACTGTTTTCCTATTCTCCTGTCTTTATGCTAAGCTAAGCTAACCGTAGTGTAATAGTGTCCAGACATTAGAGTGGTATTCATTTTCTCATGTAGCTCATGGCAAGAAATCCAACTCAATGTGGTTGATTTTTTTGCAGATTTGACTGTTACCTGTCTTTAGGCTAAGCTAAGCTCCCTCTGGCTGTAGCTTCATGTTTAACAGACAGATATAAAAGCGGTTTCAATCTTCTTGTTTCAGCAAGAAAGCAAAACATATTGAACTATTCCTTTAACAAGTCATTAACATAGTGTTTTTACAAGAACCCATTTTACTGATAAATGAAAGAGCTAATACAAAGCCAGTGTAATGTTGTGTATGATGAAGCGTTTTATGAGGCTATTGCTGTTAGATTATTTTCTGTCCCATTAAAGGCGCATTTTATTGTGTATGGGCGAAATGTAAAAGGCCCCTAGCCAGGATGAAAACTTTAATATTATCCTGTCATGTTGGTTTCTATACACTTAGCTCCCTGCTAAAAAAAAAAAGACTTGCAACATGCATTTTCCTAAAACTGCATATACACTAGGAAACAATCAAAAGCGCAACGAGTATTTTGTTCACCTGAAAGCTTAAAACCCTTTATGTTGAAAAGATCTTTATTCTGTAGATAAGACATTTATTTTCCACAATACATTCTGGATGGTTTTAACTCTACCTCTCCTACATTATAATTAATGAAGACTGTTTCTGTCATTGTCGGTGTATGCTGGTCACGTTTCGCTTTATGTCAGTTTTCCTTGACTGAGCACAACTCAGTGGAGACCGTCCGAACACCGTCTGGTCCAGCAGGCCAGGAAGGACAGAGGCAGGCAATTTAAGATGTCCAACATCTTTGGCCACTTCATGACTTTTTAATGCTTTCTATTCGGTTTCTATTTCATAATTCAGTAGCAGGACAGTAAACCTTAGGGAACTGGTGTGTAATTGAGGAAAGGTTCAGAGTGTGGGACGACTGGCATTTGACTCCATCTACTGGTCACTCACTTGGCTTTCATGTTGATACATATACACTTTTGCTCTGTGAAGTAAAAGAAAGAAAATCAATGTAGGGGTATGTAAAATAGAAAAGACTTCAAAGGAAGGCGTGTGCAGCAAGCAGAATAAAAATCAAAAATAATGTCCTGCCCAGGCAAAGCAAGAGCAAAGACTCAAGTGCGCTCTCACAGTGAGCTGTCTGGGTTTCCTCAGGTGACACTGCTGTAATCTCACAGCAGACATCACAGAGGAATGCCGCAGTTCCCTTCCTCACCACAATCCCGCTATGCTCTCCTTCACCCGCCAACGCACCATCAAAAATGCAAAACCATGGCATGGAACCAAAAGTGGAACATGGCTCATGGTGAGGGGGGATATCTCAGCGGAAGAGATTAGCGGTGGTACGGGGAGTCTTTCAGTCAAAGGACTATATTAACAAAACCCAGCGGTGAAGGGGGCAAGATGGTGGGGAAGTATTCTGACAAACATTGGAGGAAACTAGTAGAAGTTATGAATTATAAGTGAATCTTTTATACTTACACAAGCACTCATTAATTGACCTAAAAAGCCAGAACAGAAACAAATTACTGCCTTAAGAAAGAAAATGTAATACTGCTGAAACCATTAAAGCTTTGACACAAACAGTGTGAGACAGTTTCAAAAGGAACATAACCCATTCCCTGTTCATTAAAGTTTAATTTGAAGTTCTGAACACCTGTCTGACAGCTGTTTCCTGGGAAAACTCCTCTGCCACATTATGTGATGCATTTCACTGATTGGAAAATGAGCAGTAAAAGACGCAAATGTCATCTACCCTCTAAAAGGGTGCTCTAGTGATTTAGTATTGCCCCTGCATAAAGTTAGCCTGAAAATCCAGACCCAGGCCTGGCATCGAGTAATGAAAGTTGCCCATCTCAAGGTGCGGCACCAAACGTGCATCTGAAAATCTCACTACGACCAATCCCAACAACACATGGGGTGACGTATCCAGAGTCCAATACGCTTAGCTACCAGCGGAGCTAACTGGTAGATTAAACTGTCGTCGTCTGTTTAGCTCGCCTCTGGCCTGCCGTTATCAAATGCACCGATGTGATTGGTGCAGCTCAGCTACAAGGGTATAGTTAATGAGCAGCATTACTTGATGCCAGAGTAACTTGCTAAATTCAAATTGTGCTCTCGCGACAACTCTGGATTTTCAGGGTAGCATTATGTTGGGAGTTTCTGTTTTACAGACAATAAAAAAAGAAAGGAAAAAAAAAATAAAAAAAAGAGAATGAACCAATAACATAGTTTAGCATTCGCAGCCTGGTAAATGGCCACATTTTACAAATGTCATCCCAGTTTATAATTCTGTTATACATTTTAAACCGAAGCCAAGGAGACCCTGATGAACATCACTGTGTCATCATCAGTTTTTACATGCTGAATAGAACTCATGACGTGGAGACCTTTGCATGTAAAAACAGTGGAATGCCCCTTTAACAGAAATTTTAAATCATTTGTAAAGATTTTTAAATAATACATTTTCAAAGGATGAGTTTGGTATTAACCCACTGAATAAAATAACAGACCTGAGCGTCATTTAAAATTGAATGGCAATAGTTTTATTAAGTTAGGAAATCAACATATTTAAGAAATTTTATTATATACACTGGTTCTGCAGTATGGATTTAAAAAAAGGACAATAATAAGCTTGACACACCAAGCTAATACATGTTATAGACTTTGCATTCCACATACCTATAAATAGTGATCTTCAAATTATAATTAAGTTCATGTTATCCTCATAACTGAGTGGATGATGTGCTGTAACCTCCCAGTATTTATTTGTTCACATCAAAAAAAAAAGAAAAAATCAACAACACTGTCACTGAAATGTTCTTAAATATCTTAAAGCTACACTATAAAATACATAAAGCATATCTACCATGTGTTCCATGGGAAACAAAGAAAAGGCAATGGTATAAGAAATCATTTCTCATGAAATATTGGTAAGTCTTAAAATAAACTTTCAAGCGATTTCAGTAAGGTCATTTACAACAGGTAAAAGAGGCAATTTTTATTTTTTTAAACAATTAAAGCAGTCAAATAATTCTAACATTTGCTACTTTGTTCAAAATATACAGAAAACATTGGTGCAAAACGCTTCAGTCAGAGCCGCAAGTGGCATGAACCACAGTAAACAACTATGCTGAAATTCACAGGCTGTAGCAGGTAAAACGGGTACATTTGACAAATGTGTTGTACAGTAGTGGCCAGTGTAATACAGTAATCCAGTGTTTGTGACCTGCAGAGAAGGTATGCACAGCTTTCATTACAGTGGTACGAGTGTTTCTCAGTGTTCCTCTTTGTCCCTGCCTTTCTTGTCCTTCTCGTCCTGCAGGGCGGTGCCCAGCTTCTTGATAAGCACTGACAGCACCTTGTCCAATGGGTCCATCACGCCCCTCTGCAGCCACTTGGGAATTGTAGTCCGGGCGTGGTGGAAGCCCAGTTTTTGCAAGATGTAGTCCACACCCACTGGGTCAATCTTACGTCCTGTCCAGGAGATAAGCCTAAAGAACGAGGACATGTTTAGAGTAGTCAATGCTAAATGCATTTCAGGCAGTATAGGCCAAGTACTGGGGAATTATTTTGCATTTAAACTACGGAAACCAATTTGTTCTTTACAACTTATTTCTGTCCAAATGTCCTCACTAACTCTAGCAGAAGGTAACTCGGTACAATTACTAAAGTCCTGTACTTGAGTGCAATTTTGAGTTACTTTACTTGAGTATTTCCATTTTCTGCTTCTTCATACTTCTACTCCAACACCTCTCAGAGAGAAATATTGTAGTTTTTACTTCACTACTAGTTACTTTGGAGAGGACGCTATTATAAACAAAATTTATGAGTTTATAAAATTGATGCATTGCTACAGATTTATCTATCAAACAGTATTCAATTTAAAATTAGCTCCATCTCAACCAGATGCAACATAAAATGCTGCTTACACATTAATGCATTACTAATAATAATTCAATTATATAATAAATAGATAATATAAACTTAATGCAGACCCTTTACCCAGTTTATGAACTGACAAATTACACAAACCCGACAAACAGCATGAAATGGATTTTTAGGGCATTCTTTATGCTGAAATACTATTAACACTCAGCTTCCTGCATTTTCTTCTACTATATGTGGTTGAGTATAAGACACTAAGTCACTCTTTACTGTAAAAATGATTTAGTTCAGTGTGAAAAAAGACATTTTAAGATCAGTTATGTGGCTTGTATTTCTAAGTCTTATATAATGATGCATGACAGCTTTGGATATTTTGAATTGCAAGTTTGGTGAGTGTGTGCGTGCAGTAGAAATATGGCTTGGTCACGAAGAATGACGCTTATTGTGTCCTTTTTCAAATGAGCATATTGTGACTCAATTTGACTCCAACACAAGTGAGGGTGTGCGTCTGTCAACAAATCAAACACAAAACACTCCAAATGTCTGTGGTGCAGTGGAGCAGAGCTGACCTGAGAGTCGGCTCCAAGTGCCAGGTGTTGCACATGAACTCCCTCCAGTCCACCGTGGTGTAGTTGATGCCGTCATCTTTGTCCTTGTCTGTGGAGCTTTCATCGTGCAGGGCTGTGGGGCTCTTCTGGCCTGGCCGAGCCGCGAACATCCGCGGGGCGAAAAGAGCTGAGGACAAGGGGGAGAATAACGTTGCAAAAGAACATTCAACAACATCCAAAAGTTGAACACAATAAACATTTATTCATATCCTTGATAGCAAGGTCAGCACCTTGATAGTATAGTGCCCGACTCTATTCCCATTTAAATACCCATCTGCGCTTCAATTAATCGGGATGGATCGAAAGCTTTTGAAATTCTTCAGTGGTCGCCGCTCTATTTCTATTCAGCTGCAGAATCTACACAACAAAGTCCAGGCACTATTGTAATTGTCATGAAGAATGCGAGCTTGCTGGCATAAAGAGTGCTAATTTGTCCCTTTGTGACAATGGGAAACCAATTAAAATGCTGCCTGCATTGGGCACTCTGACCTCACCGTTGTGTGTGTGAAAATAACACTCAGCTGCCTGCATTTTATGCTGCTTTATCCAAAATGAGCCCAACAGCATACAAACAGCTTCGCAGGTAAAGAGGCAGACAGATGTGGCTCATATTGTTATTTCTCCTTGGACAGTTGGATGAGTCATTTTGAAGGCTTTTTCACTCTCAAATAAAACCACTTTCATTGCTCCACCTAGATGACTCATGAGTGAGTGAGGAGAGTAAAAATGACTAAACATTGTTTTATTTTTACTCAATGCCTGAAAGGGTTAAGGGAATGAATGAATGAATGATGATGATTTATTAAAGCCAGAAACCTTTCTCCTTCTCTTTCAGATAGGCAGACACCAGGTCATGAAGAAACATGATGAGCTCGGCATCCATGGTGACACAGATGTGGTCTGTGAATTCTGTCACAACGCTGCACTCCACTTTGGGCTTGCTGTTGGCTTCTGGAACAAGTAGGAAAAAAATTAATACGTTTGCATTGGCAAGAATGGCTGTGACACAATGTGTCAATATCAACTAGCTCAATATACATGTATGCGGCAACATATCGCGACGAGAGTTTTTATTTTAGTTGAGAGAAAATATTTTTAAAAACTGCAAATTCAAATGTAACTCGTTCTTTTTTAAGTAGTGCCTTTTATGTTCAATTCCATCTTCAATTGGTTTAATAAAAGAATGACAGAGTGTCTTGCCCAATGATTTCCTTTTTATTTGTTTTAAATTCAACAAGCAATTTGTTGTATTTTAGAAGAATACTAAAAGCAACAGAAAGTTAGAACTGAGTACACTTTAATATCTCTTTATATATATCGCAAGTTATGTCGTGATCTTCAACAACTTTATCGCATAAGGCAGATTTTTGTCATATCATGCAGCCCTATTGTTAAGCCTGATAAACTATGGCGGAAAAATGACATTGTACATGGAACAAAGTTTATAAAATATATATATTTCAGCAAAAAGTAGTATATGATATGGATTTGGGTCACTGTTTTCTCAGGTGAAGTGTGAGTGTTACAAATGCTTGATGACTGATTTTGGACTGAAACCACATTTCTTTAAAGGTCCCATGACATGGTGCTCTTTGGATGCTTTTATATAGACCTTAGCGGTCCCCTAATACCATATCTGGAGTCTCTTTCCCAAAATTCAGCCTTGGTGCAGAATTACCACTAGAGCTTTCCTTAGGATGTGCCATTCTGAGTCTGTAGCTTTTGAGGAAGGTGGGGGTGTGGCCTTGACCAACCGCCACTTTGTTTAAAAGCCATGATGTCTCTCTCTCATAGGCGGGCCAAATTCTCTGGGTGGGCAAAGCAGAGAAAGGGGAGGTAACCTTGCCCATTATAACCTCATAAGGGGCAAGATTCCAGATCACCCATCTGAGCTTTCATTTTCTCAAACACAGAGCAGGATACCCAGGTCTCTATCACCATTTCTAGCCACTGGGGGACCATAGGCAGGCTGGGGGAACTCATATTAATGTTAAAAAACCTCCCAGTGAAACTTTCATGCTAAAACCAGATAGAAAAATAGATCCAGTTTCTTTTTTTCTTTTGCAAAAGAAGTCTATGTCATTGTACTGAGGTCATGTCAGGGAAGGGCAACAGTTAACCCAATATTTGCTGACTAGCTTGATGAAAAGACAGCCTGACCCTTAACGCAGTCAGAGAAAAGACTCCAACAGATTGTATGTTGTCTTTATGTACCATTACATTACTTCGCAGGCTCCAGTCCCTACCTGTTAGAGTAGGTTCATCAGGCTCTTGTACGTGGATGGACTTAAAGTCCAGTTGCATTCTGGGAAGAGCAAAGATGGTCTCAGTTTCATGGTTGTAGCTGGAGGAGCTGCGGAAGCTGCTTAGCAGACTCGAGCTTTTGGCAGCCGCTCCGCTCTCTTGGTTGTTGGCTTCCACGTTCCTGAGTAAGTTCAACTCTGAAACAAGAGATAAAACATGTCAAAATTCTTCAATGTTACACTTCTCTGCGTCGTTCCAATACTGCACCTGTTTTACATTTAAGATAACAGGCAGAAGCTGCAAGGAAAGGCAGACAAAATGTAGCTCTCTGGCAAAAAAAACAACCGTTGTGTCTGTCTTCTTTTAGTCAGAGCTGTCTGAAGTTGAGACAAGTTTAAAGTTTGAGAAGATGCTACATGAAGCAACCATTTAAACCCGCTTGACACTTTGTTAGCTACACCTATAAGGGTTGGGCGATCAATTCTATTTTCATATTGTCAAATTGTGGTTACTCGAGACCGCCGATAGGGGGCGGTGGGAGTAGGAGGGGGTGATTTACCTTTCGGATTTCTATCCGTGCAGATCCACTTTGGCGACACGACTGAAGCGTGGCAACACGACTGAAGCGTGGCAACACGACTGAAGCGTGGCAACACGACTGTGACGCGACGTCTCCCCAATGGACTGTTCTTATACAGTATAGCCCAAAAGTATACTCAAAGCGCTTTTACATAGTACATGAACGGGGGGAAACTTGGTCCCCGATGCTGCGTCTTGCAAATACTGCCCCCTTCCTCACCTGTTTGTCACACTTAAGTGTTTGAACATCAAACCAATTTAAACAATAGTCAAGGACAACACAAGTAAACACAAAATGCAATTTGTAAATGAAGGTGTTTATTATTAAAGGTGAAAAAATCCAAACCATCATGGCCCTGTGTGAAAAAGTGATTGCCCCTAAACCTAATAACTGGTTGGGCCACCCTTAGCAGCAACAACTGCAACCAAGCGTTTGAATGTGCAATGAGGCTACAGCGTCCTGGAGGAATTTTGGCCCACTCATCTTTGCAGAATTGTCCTAATTCAGTTACATTAGAGGGTTTTTGAGCATGAACTGCCTTTTAAGGTCATACCACAACATCTCAATAGGATTCAGGTCAGGACTTTGGCTAGGCCACTCCAAAGTCTTCATTTTGTTTTTCTTCAGCCATTCGGTGGTGGACTTGCTGGTGTGTTTAGGATCATTGTCCTGCTGCAGAACCCAAGTTCATTTCAGCTTGAGTACCGAACAGATGGTCGGACATTCTCCTTCAGGATCTCTTGGTAGACAGCAGAATTCATAGTTCCTTTTATCACGGCAAGTCTTCCAGGTCCTGAAGCAGGCCCCAGACCATCACACTACCACCACCATATTTTACTGTTGGTATAATGTTCAAATGCAGTGTGATATACTTGGACACACACCTTCCAAAGAGTTCCACTTTTGTCTCATCGGTCCACAGAATGTTGTCCCAAAAGTCTTGGGGATCATCAAGATGTGTTGTGGAGAAATTGAGACGAGCTTTGATGGCTCAGCAGTGGTTTTCTCCTTGAACTCTTGCAGGCCATTTTGCCCAGTCTTTTCCTGATGGTGGAGGCATGAACGCTGACCTTAACTGAGGCAAGTGAGGCCTGCAGTTCGACGTCGACCTCTTGATGAGTCGTCGCTGTGGGGTAATTTTGGGCGCGCCACTCCTGGGAAGGTTCACCACTGTTCCATGCGCCACTGGATAATGGCTCTCACTGTGGTTCGCTGGACCAAAGCTTTGGAAATGGGACTGATAGATCTCAATTACTTTCTTTCTCAATTGTTCCTGAATTTCTTTGGGTCTCGGCATGATGTGTAGCTTTTAAGGATCTTCTGGTGGACCTTACTGTGTCAAGCAGCTCCTATTTAAGTGATGCCTGTGTGAACTGTGGCAATAATCACAGTATAGCCACAGTTATAGTATGTTTTATCACTCACACAGGGCCGCTTTTTACATAGTGACTATTGAATTGGGGGAAACTTGGTGACAAACCCAGGAAATGCAAACACTTTTGCAAATAGGGGCTCAGTGTCTTGCCAGAGGACACTTCAACATGAGACTGCATCACCAACCTTCAGATTGGCAGGTGACCGCTCTACCACTGAGCCACAGCCGCCCCACGTTGATGGGAGAGACTTCCCCCAGTCTCACCCCCTGTTCTACTTCTATCTGAATCTCATCTCCCCCGCTAACTACTATTATGACCCTTGTCACTCGGCCGTGAAGAGATCCCGTTTCATTCATCATGTTGGCAACTTATGTTTTTAAAGTGCTGTAGTACAACTAGGAAGAGAAAAGTTATAATTAAGATAAGTTTGGAGACACTACCTTATTTAATCACTAAATTAATAGATATTTTTGTGTTGGTGTTGTAGTTTATAGATGGTCCCTAAGCACCGCCGGCTGCTTCTAGAGACCAATCTTATTTCTCCAGTTTGATGACGGCTCGTTTTGATAAAAATTTGTTTGTAGCTCATTGTTAACCTTATTACGTTAGAAAAGATGTGTCATTTGTGATTTAATATCCTTTCGCTATAGAGTAATAGATCCCAGAAGTTTGAATCTGTGAATATCTTTCCTACTTTGCTCACATTTATAAAACCGAGAGCACAGATTTTTATTCTGTGCGCACGGTTTAGTTTTTTTTCTCAGCTGACCCCAAGGGGGCTCCGTACCTATGTGTTATGACATCAGGATACAAAATAAATGATTTAAAAAAACAAAAAACAAAGGTTACCTTCGTTCCTCATGGCAGTGACATAGTTGAACCATTCTTTGACTGTCGCGACTCCATGTGGGGGGTTTTCATGCCGCCGGCGGGTTATTTTGGTGATGGTGGCCATTGGACTTTCGAGTGCACCACAGGGTTTGGTCACCATAGTGTTATGACCAAGATGGAAATCCAGTGTCTGAACAATGTAGGTAGAATCATCTTTGGAGCCTGGATGTGACAGAAACATGAAGTCCATTTAAAAAGGGATTACAGGGGCTAAACCCAGTGCTAAAAATGCTTATTTTTTATTATGTAATCATTTTTCAATACTATTTATAAGATAAACATTCTGCCTCACCGTCCTCCCAGATCTTCTGTGCCTCGGTCCAGAAGGCGATGTTGGGCTCTTCCAGGTGGAATAGAGCCCACGACTTGGAACGGAAGTTGGGCCCGTGGAAGCACGCCAGTGTCATGTGATTGCCATGGAGGCTCATTGAACCGCCCAGCTGAACAGCGTCCTCAGGCAGAGGCATCTGGAAGAGGGAGATGTGGCAGCCAGCGATTACCTTCAGCACCCCGGGCCAGTGGCGGTGATGGGCTGCATCCATGTCTGTGTGACAAAGACGGTTAAGAGACACAAAATGAGAAGCGAGGGGTGGCTGGGGGGGGATGTAGGCAGACAAATCAATCCTGACCTGAACATGGGGCATGCTGCTGGGGCTAACAGAATTGTGTATTATGTTGTTTTGATCCTTTTATAGCATCTACTCTTTTTGTCTTCTTTAAACGTATGCTGTTCGCGCCTTTCATTAGTTTCTAATCATCTCGTTTGATTACATTCAGTTGTTGAACTACCTTTTAAACTGTTTCAACAAATTAAACGTATTAGAGTTACCAATCGGTTCACTTCCTATTACCATCACAACTGCCTAAGACACTTGCTGTGCATACCTTATTATGCCACAGTCTGCATTAAATATTTCTCCCGGCAGTATAGGGGGAAAAAAAAAGGCACACTTACAAAGCTCTGCAGATCCTTTCTCAGCGTTGATGACGGGGGTTTTGGGGGGCAGGTAGGGACCAGGGCCCCAGGTGGAGAGGGCTCGCTTGCTGGTGTCAAACTGCTGAGTGAAAAACTCCTGCAGCTTCATGCCGATCTTGATGAGGTCTGGTGTGGTGGAGCGTGAAATGATCACCTGGAAAATGTCCCACTGCAAGTCTCCATGGACAAAGATTTCACTGGAAGGACAGACAGAGAAAAGATGGAGAGGTGAGAAACAGGAATATATAAGATTAAGACTGGTCAGATTTTTGAAAACAGCAAAGCAAGGCACATAGCAGATGGTAATAGTGTACATTAAACACCACTGCATCTGGAATGACAGATCTGTATCATCATTTTTGTTACACTGGCTTGCCAAGTAATTAGGAAAAAAGAAAGAAGGTCTCAAGAAACCCACGTCTTCAAATGATCTTAATGCAGATATTTGTGTCTATCTAAATCCAGGAGGAATTAGTTTTACTAGGGGACGTGAACCACACTAACAGGTGTTGAAATTGCCCATAGAGAAAAACACTGGCATTCCATCAAGTGGGCTATATTTCAAGAATGAGAGGTATTAAGCCTCTGCTGACATAATTTCACACCTTTTCTCTGACAGATTGGTGTCGATGGTGCACAGGTTGACTTTCCATTCGTCCTGCAGCTGCAGGTCAGCATTGCTGAAAACTCCCATTAGGATGCTGGAGCCCATGTAGTCCACACGCGCCTCTGTCGACCCCATGGTGATCTGGATCTTATGGCTGGGCTGCTGGTTGGGGTGTTCCGAGATGTGGGCTAGAAAACAGACAGTAACTGGTTAACACTGCAGCGTTAAGTGACCACTTATACAGTGCCCTGGCCATCAAGCTGGGTGAGAGAAAAAAGAAACAGGGTTATTCAAACTAAACTAGCTAAGCACCAGGGCTCATTATCAAGAGAATAGCTAAACTATTCACTCATGAGTTGTCTTGCCAAAGATTAAGGTGATGTCAAATTAAGATGAAACCAAATTGTTTTTTACTTATCAAATGCAAATCTAACCTAACGGAATTTTCTCAAGTTTTATTGGTTTCCTCAGCTGTGGATCATAGAAGATGTGCTGCTTTGACTGGAGGGAAAATGGAAACGTCAAGGACGTCAGCATAATTTTTGACCAATGAAAAATAGGTTGGTAGGTTGAGCAAGTGTGCAAGCAGGGCAAGTGTTTTTTCAAACAAGCATCTTCATTGGGAAAAACTGAAACCATCTGACGTTCGCTCAAACACATCACGTCCAGTTGGGAAGAGATGTTATATTAGAGAAATATAGTACATTGAATACTCACATACACAGGTCTTTTTTATTTTTTCCTTTAATTCCTCAGTGTATATATATATTATATATATATATATATATATATATATATATATATATATATTAAATTAAAAAAAACATTAAATTAAAAAACTTTGATCACACATTTAATATGTAAATATGTTGTTTATTAGATTATTTAAGCACCTAATGCAATATAATAAAGTATATTTTTAACATTAAGTGTAAAAAAGTGATAGTATTTAACCACTGCACAGCCTACAGTGTTGTGGACTCTGGCTCAAATCCATATCAAGTTTACAGTCTGCTGTAAACAAGAGCTGCTAACGAGTTGCAGAAAAACACCAGATGTCAGAACAGTCAGTGCTTTGTTTACTTACAGACCATCTCCAGGGTGTTCACGTCTATATTGCCACCCACCACCCCGCCCTTGGAGTCGAGCTTGGAGCGTCCAAGGCCGACAGACATGCTGATCTCACGGTCCCGATTGCTGCCTACAGACAGTCGGCCCTGACTCTTCAGCCCGCTGGTCGTCCAGCTGTTGGGACAAACACAACTGTGAGCGCTCATGAAACGCAGCAGAATAATGTAGAAGAAGTGCCCTCTATGAAACATGAATGGCTCTCATGATGAGAACCTATCCAGGAAGAAACCACAGGTAACTGAACAGGCACAGACCTGCAAAACGTGTGGACTAAATGTGAAGTCAACACATCAGGTTTTTAGACAAACATGTCATCATGTACTTTAGTCATTATTTCAACATGTTAAACATACACATGTACAGTATGTCATTATTATGCAATTTGCTAATGCCTAAGCTTTGTGGGTTTTCCTGTAGTTACATTTCATTCTACACATATGAACAAATGTTTTTTTGACAGAAAAATATGCTTAAGACCTAAATAATTTAAACTAGCGAGACAGCCCTAGTGTACTCTGACTTGGTGAGTAAGAGGCAGTAGACGTATGTTGTGCTCAAAGAGCCCACACATTTCCAGAGAAGAAGATATTTTGTTTCCTTTACACAGAGCTCATAAAAACAGTACTGCCATGGTTAGAAGTGTGTTGTGTTTGTCAATGATTCAGCAGGATTTTCTGCAGTTCTACCTTAACTGGAGAGAACGACTTCATATCCTGGTGACCGGTGAAATACAACAGTGTGTGACAGATGAATTGAGCCCTTAAGAGTGGGCAATAAAGGACCATAAGTGCTGAAATGTCTGTGTAGCAGGAGATAAAAGTGCAATTTGCAGCAAGGAGACGCCAGAGAGACATATTTCTACACCAGTGTACATGTAGCAGCTGATTACTCTAATAAAAGGATGCTGACAATGTCCAGCTTAGTCAATAACATTCTTATCTTAAATTTGCATTCTTCACCTTTACTTCTCTATTGATTCTTTCTCATTAAAACAGTGTTTTCCAGACAGCATTAGATAATGTGAGTGGAGCAGGAATCACATTCACTAAATATAGTGATTATTTTGTCATTCACAGCTTTCATGACTGACATGAATCCCTGATGCACTCATTTTCCCGAATTACATTCACATTTAAGTTTGAGGCCAATTTTAATTAACACAGAGGATTCATCTATACAAGCCCTGAGGGTGGAAATACTGATGTTGCTTTATGTATAAATATTGCTTCTATGGCATCATCTATTATATTTTTGTGTGTACAAAATATTAGGAATAAATAAAAAAAGTTTACAAAATAGGGATATTTTGTATCCTAAATTACCATCATAAAAACTATAGTGTGCTGCAGGGATGATGCATTTTTGTCGGACAACCTAGAACAGGGGTGTTGGTGAATTTTAGTTCATTGGGCACATACATCTAATATGATCTGAAATGAGCCAGAAAATCAGACACTTTATCTGCCAGAGAGTTTCTTGTCAGTTCAATGTTGGCAAACGCAAGTTGCTTCTTTTACGACAGCGTTCTAAGGGCATTGGGGGTGGGAAGAAATGTTACGGACCTGGGAGAAAGAGGTAATTTTCCAATAAAAATATTTTGAATTTCTAAAATTGATAAAAACACGAACTTGGATATTAAAGTGGTCAATATGGAATTGGAATTAATTACTTTGTTGTAATTTCCACACTTCAAAATCATCCAGTGGTCCTGATTAGAACCCTTGGCGGGCAGGTTCACGGGCTGCATGTTTGACGCTCCTGACCAAGAGGTTAGCATTTCCCTGGTTTCCTCGACAAAAATGTAAATGGACTGTAAACAAGGTGCCACCTGTTCATCAAATAAATATTTACACACTTTTACACTCCGATGGTGCAGCATCAGGAACAATTAGGGTCTTGCCCAAAGACACTTTGACATTGAACTGCACAGCCAGGGATCGAACCACCAACCCCCAATAGGTAGGCAACCTCTTTTACTATCTGTGCCACAGCCGCAAAAAGCCCGTAAGTTTTTGCATTGGACTTGGAAAGGCTACTGGTGCAGATTATTGCAGAAAATAAGCTTTGTTGCAATAAAACAATAAACAGTAAACTTACATATTTTGTTCAGCACAATAATCATCACAAATGAACAGCACATTTATAATTTTAGAAGCATGCACAAGTTAATCATGCACTAAATGCAATAAGCACATTTATAATTTTAGAAGCAGTAAATGCATCGTCTGAAGTAAAAAGTTAACAATAGGCCAGAAATGCACTACATCATGGTTGCATGACTTTAACGTCACCACCAAAATCTGACGGTGACGTTTGATGTTCCTGACAACGTCTGTAGTCTCATCTAGCCAGTTGTTAGCAACCGCCTTTTTTAAAGACATGTAAAAGCTTCAAAATTCACGAGTGAGGGTATTTTACCGATGCATTTTATGTTGCAGAACAAAACGTGAAACTAATTCTTAAGCTTGTGTTAACCACAGTCCTTATTTCAGGCATCTCACCAAAAAGACATTCAAAAAACCCACAGACTTCCAGACAACATACGGAAGGGCAAAAACACACTCCAGGTTTTAGGACCGAATCCTGCATCATTCTATTAGCACAATTTTTTACTGTTAATTATGTGACCCTTAAATGAATAGATTGGTATTTTGGAAAATACTTGTATTCACTTTCGTGCCAAGAGTTAGATGAGAAGACTGATACCACTCTATTGTCGGAGATTGGTACTGACCTTGTCATCTAACTCGGGTCGTAATAATTAAAAGTATTTACAAAAAAAGGTGCAGAAACTGTGACCACTTACGTATTGTTTCCCATGACGTTGCTCATGTTCATTTGGACGGTGAGCTGTTTCAAGTTGATGGCGAATACCACCAGCGTCTCCCACGGCGCCCCCTGCTGACCTGCTGCCTTACCATTCTTACTGAAGGAAGGGGTGGATGTTTTGGTCACAGAGTCTAGACGAGAATGAACAAAGATTAGAGGAAAGAGGGTAGAAGATAAATTATGAGCGTCTTGTACAAGTCATCATTGCATTTTCCCCCCACTTGAATTTAATGGTTTCTACGTTGTTATTTAACATCTGAATTGTGCTTCTGTATTAAAACTCACCTGACTTACAGCACAAGGCATTTGGATATTTTTGTTTGAGTTCCCTCTGGGAATGGCAAGAGTGTTTGTAATCACCTCTCCGAGGAGCAGAGGAATCAGACACGCTCCTGGTGCGTCCAGGTGCAGGGGACTTGAGGTGGCCCAGGCCGCCTGGGGACATGTTGCTTCCAGTGGAGTGCTCTGAAAAAACGTTGGGGGATTGGGGCATGTGCTGTGTGCTGGTGCTGCCGTCCCACGTCCTCCAGTAGGCTTTCCGGCTGGACTCGGGGGACAGATGCTGGGTGACGTTTTCGACCGAGTCCGGGGTGGCAGGGCCAGAGGCTGAAGCACGGGAAAAGGTTGGATGTCAGAGAAGCCGGTTCTATCACCACTTTTAAAACTCAAAAAAAAATTTTTTTCAAACATTATGGACAATCATTATGACTTCCTCTATCTTTTGTTTTTGCCCTTGTACCACCTTTCATTTCATTTTTATGTACCCATATATCTACAATGATTTTAATGTATTTTTAATGTTTTATTGAATTCCCTGTTGTACAGTGTTTTGAGACCATGTCTTATGGTGATACTGCCTTGAAATAAAATAAAATAAAATAGATGTATGTAAAGAACAGCCTCAGAAATGTCAACATGGAGTAGTGGGAGGAAATGTCACTGAAGGAAGGTCAGTGAAATTGTATAGTAATTGCATATTTCTGCAAACAGTAAAAATGTTCCTTTCATTTAGGACTGGGTGATATATCGATATTATATTGACATTGATATATTAGGCCAGATGTCGGCTTACATTTTGGATATCGTAATGTCGTGATATGATAAGTGTTGTCTTTTCCTGGTTTTGAAGGCTGCATAACAGTAAAGTGATGTCCTTTTCTGAATTTACCAGACTTACTAGCTATTTAATTATTTGCCTTTACCCACTTAGTCACTGTATCCACATTATTGGGGATTATTTATTAAAACTCTAATTGTGTTAATATTTTGTGAAAGCAACAATTGCCAACCCTATAATATCGCTGCAATATCATCATCAATGCATTTGGTCAGAAATATTTGACATTTGATTTCATCCATATTGCCCAGCTCTACTTTAATTTTTTAGTTCATATATCATTTATAAGGGCCTTGTTAAAAGGAAGCAATTCCATCCATCCATCCATCCATCCATCTTAGTCCGCTTATCCGGTGTTGGGTCGCGGGGGGAGCAGCTCCAGCAGGGGAACTCAAACTTCCCTTTCCCGAGCCACATTAACCAGCTCCGACTGGGGGATCCCGAGGCGTTCCCAGGCCAGGTTGGAGATATAATCTCTCCACCTAGTCCTGGGTCTTCCCCGAGGCCTCCTCCCAGCTGGAGGTGCCTGGAACACCTCACCAGGGAGGAGCCCAGGAGGCATCCTTACCAGATGCCCAAACCACCTCAACTGGCTCCTTACGACATGAAGGAGCACCTCTACTCCGAGTTTCTCACCCTATCTCTAAGGGAGACGCCAGCCACCCTCCTGAGGAAACCCATTTTGGCCGCTTGAACTGAACAGTAGATTGAGAGCTTTGCCTTCTGAATCTGCACTCTTTTCATCACAATGGTGCAATAAATTTAATGTAATTCCATCAATACTTAATACTCAGTAGCTAGAAAAGCTAATTTTTTGTGGTAGTTGCCCAGTAAAAGCTGACACAACAGCTGGTGGTTATTTTCTACAAAACAATAGAGCAGTAAAAAGCATATCATACTTATGCAATACTTGACAAACCAACCATAACACAGACCAAAGCCACTGAGTGGGTAGAAAGTCACCTGGTAGGTTGATAGTCTGGTCTCCCAGGAAGAGACGCCTGGCAATACTTCGGCGGTACCAGGCTCTCGGAAAGGCCAGGATCTCACTCAGTCGCCTCATGTCATACTTGAAGGAAGCCGAGCCAATGTCACACACAGCTAAGGGAAGAACATTCTGTTTGTTCAAGGTTCTACCGTACAAGTCAATAGGCAGCATATGCTCTTTAAAACAAATAAAACAATAAGCACTAGGGGTGTATGAATCAATTTTGAATCGGTAGAGCATGAATTTGAATCGATTTTTTTGCACACCCCTAAAAAGCACTAATGCATCCTGACATTGAGAGATTAGAAAGGTGCATTTTTTTTTTATCTATCATGCTCCCCAGCCTCGTTTCTATCTAGCTGTCCCTTTATGGACTCTCCACAGTCCTGCTGATACACTTCAATGACTGTGCCACTGCCTAAACATTTATTTCATATCCCACTAAATAATGTACACCGGGAGTATTCAGCTCTGTTGTATATCACCTCAGATACAATTTAGAAATGTCCCTAATATTCCTTCCTTTCTGCTGGGATTTTATTAAATTATTTGACTACTCCGGCCTGAAAATAAACCTTTACAAACTACATTCAAAGTCTTCCAGACTGAATTTTGGACACAATAAATAGGAGCAGTCAGAATAATGTATTGCATGTCTCACAGAGGAACATCTTTTTCTGGGGGCCGACAACATACCTGAGATGTTAATGAGGGTTGTGTCCATTTTGCCACCTTTGGCAGGAATGAAGCTTTCAATGAAGGTGGGGCCTCCAGTGCGCCTCATCCTGGATAAGCTGACCTTCACAAACTCCAGGTTGATACTCAGAGAGTCTTTTCTTCCTGTTACTGAAGAAGGCTCCTCGTCCACTGTACCTTTCGTGGAAAAAGAGCAATAACCATGACGGTCGCTGAACTTGGAACATGGGTATTCCTATCTCCACTAGATCTAGCATGTTCGTACGTATCATATCCACAGATAAAGGAGGAAAATAACTTGTTATCAGCAGTAACATTAGAAACTACAGCCCCGTATTATTAGCATGTTAGAAAATTAATAGAACTTTTCCCTTCCCGTACCTAATGGCCCTGGGCCCGGAGCCAGGCCTGTAACAGTAGATTTCTGCTTCCCGGCGCCGTAGGGGTGGAAGACATAGAGGGAAAAGTCTGACATGCAGGCAGTGAAGCTGAGACCTGAGGAGTTAATGGGGGGGCCGGTGAGGTCCGACTGGCTGCTGCTGTGGCGACTCCTCCCCAGAGGGCTCCCCAGCAACGGAGACGCTGGAAGAACGCAGAGGAGGGCATGAAAACACCAAGAAGGTAAGACATGCAGTCAAATTCAATAGTAGGGCTGGCTATCGTTCCAAAAAAATTTTGAAACCTGTACTGATATTGTGAATTTGTTTAACTAGAATTATAAAGAAACCTAAGATGTGAAATCTGTCTTTTCACACAGGAAACATGTTTTATAGTTGATTCTAAAGGCGATTTCTTTGGCTGAATCCACTTGTAATGTGTGGAACACTTCTGTGAAAAGAAAAAGTGCACATGCCTGACGCTCTACATGTATAAAATTAGTTTGTATTCATCTTTAGATAACTAAATGCTTCACCACACACACACACACACACACACACACACACAAACACACACAAACGTTTCTGTGCGTACCCTAGCGTTTGTCCTACTTGTCGCTCTAACGTGTAACATTAGACAGACAATCACATGTATTATTAGATCTTGGTACAAGCATGCTGCATGCGTATTGGCTCACTGAAGCTGAAGGTATTGAAATTTGGTATTGAATGGCAAGGAATTTTTCAATACTCAATATTATGGAGACAATTAGGTTGGTGACTAAAAGTTTGGTACCCAGCCCTAATCAATAGGCATTTAATTTACTAAAAATAGGATACCCATCAGTAGCCTTTCTTTGGCATAAATGATAAAAGTTTCATAATAGATAACCTAATTAGAATAGAGATCTAAATGTCTGCTAAAACGTGCTAAATGCATCTTTTTTAGCTTTGGAACAAACTGTACATTTACTGTAGATAAGACTGGACTAAAAAAAATTATAAACTGAGATGCTATACAGTATATATAAAAAAATATATAAATGAAACATGACAGAAGTTGCATGATCTTGCAAAAAGACAGACTGGAGAGCAAAGTAATAAATGGATGAGAGCAAGCTGTGTGAGCAACATTAAATCACACAGAGCCCAGACATGGCATGAAGTAACTAATAGACATGCTCACTGTGTTTGATAGACTTGAGAAAGTTTTGCCCTTCACACATGTAAGCACATCGTTTTTTCCACAAGACATGCTCCACATACCTTTGCTGGGAGGTGGTTTGGGGATATGTTGCCCTGGTGGAGTGGAGGAGGGGGGGTGAGGTCCGTCAGTGGGGTTGGTTCCTGTCGGGGTCTCCAGTTCTCCACGGTTAGAAGAGAAGACCAGGTCTAAAGAGGGAAGTTTGAGCATACACTCCACCCTGGACATCGGCAGGCAGCTGAAGCGAATCTGAGAGGGCTGCAAACACAGATGGTAACTGTTGTTTTGCTTTGAATTTCTCACTTAGTGGCTCTGTATGTAGGTACGTGGAGACACAGACCCTACGCCATAGAATGATGCGCACATCTCAAAAAATGTAACTACACGTTACGGCCACGCCCGTCACTCAGCCGTGACTTGGTAGCGCTGCATTTCCCCCTACTTATTTCCTAGTAGACCCCAATAAAGGATTTACAAGACAATTATTTGGTGATTTAAAAATCCGATATTCCAATACAGTATATTGGCCGACTATATGTAAAAAAAAAAATAAATAAAAATAAATCCAGAAACGTGTAACAAAACAAACAGATTTTCCTAACATTAGTTATTTGTAGTTATTCAGTAAAATAATATCATAGAACAGAATAACATAAAAATATATTAAAGTTCTGATAATAAAATGTTTAAAAAAAACAAACTTAAGATATGAAACTTAAAGGGTTAAACACAAGTGTTGCCAACAGGGACGTTGTAGACCGCCCTCTGGTGGACAAAGTATGCAACTTCAACACTCATAACATGGTTGACGGGTGTTTCGTCCATTTTCGTTTTATTTTTTTAAATATTCATTCATCGGGCATTATAAATGCTGATACTGATAGTTTGGAAAATGCCCAATATCGGCCCGCCGATAAATTGGTCTGGCTCTATTTCCTAGTTCTCCCTTTCCTTAACCAACATGAAATCAAAGAGAGGGTTTACTTTTCCAGCTAGGCAGATTTCCCACGGTGGTCAGATAGTCCATAGCTTACATTCAATTATTTATAAATAGCTTTAGATTTGAATGACCTGCAATTATTACAAAAATTTGAAAGGTAAATGTTACATAGAAGAAGCAGTTACATAGACATCAGATATGAGAGAGTGTGGATCATTTGATGTGGATCAATGTTAAAAAATAACAGTTTTGGAAAAAAGGTACGTTAAGTAATACAATATAGGACCATACAACTCCTGCGAGTTGTATGGTATTTTATCCTGTCATTTCCCCCAGAATCTAAGGTCTAATTAATATACTGTTAATAGCAAGTACAATAATTATTATGAGAGACAGGGGAGAAGGTTTTTTTGTTAGTGTTATTATCTAATGTTGCAAATGTCTTCACAATAAATATTTAACTGATAAACTGTAAGAATTATAGTCAGGTTGTTAGTACCTGAACTCTGACGTAGACGACCACATCCACAGGGAAGGAGGAGTAGGCCGATGTGGAAGAGGAAACCAGAGAGGTGGTGGATTCCTCCATCTGCTCCACTGTATCAAACTGGCCCATGTCCTCCTCCTGGGTAGCCACAGCTGATAGGAGGTACACAAAGACAGAAACACAACAAGAATTTACTATGAATGGCTAGTCTCCCATTGTCAGACCTCCCTCCACAGCCCTGCGGAGGGTGAGGGTCTGGCTAATCCACACAGCATTCCAGGATGGGAGAAAAACATGCTCTGGTTAATTGGAATTTCTTTAAACCAATCACAATTGTCATGGGCAGGGAGGAAACCGGACACAGTGACGGTGCCGCTGCGAAATAGGCTCAGGAAAGAACTTGTTTTGGTGGTCCGTGTGCTCATTCAAAAGTTGTTGTCGTGCAACAGAAAACTCAGATTCAATAGATAGTCTAGCTAGATGTCTGGATTTACTCTGCAGAGATCTAAGGAGCAGTTAACCAGAGTCCTCATAAATCAACCAGAGTTTAGAATGCCATCACAAAGGAAGCGTAAGGCACATCCAGCCGAAAATGAGGGACATCCGGCGGAATTTCCGGTGGCACCGGAACAATCCTTGAAATTAAACATTGTCGATATATAGACTAATAGATGGCAGAGACGCAAGAAGAAAAGTTTCTGTGAGAACAGAAGCCATTAAGATTAGATGATGTAAACAAACAAACCTGCGTAACTCCTTTCCACTGGAGTTATAGGAATGGTCTCCAGTGCTTTTTCCAAGAAGTCCAGTAGACAGGGGCTGATGACCATTTCCTCTGGCAGAGTCTGGAGGGCCACCCAGGCGTACAGCTTAGCCATCTTTACCCCGCCACTGCCCTTACCTTTGGCTGCAAAGACACATGGGAGTTTAAAGCATCTGTAGCCTGGACTATATGTCAACAACACTTTTGAAAGATAATTTCTTAAACTTTAAATAAATTGCAACCATATTAATGAGTTTCTTTTTTCATCAATATGCCCTCTGGTTTCATGCCTTAAAATAAAAAAGATGAGATCATGTGAATTTGATTTGGTGGGTCCATGACTAGATGTAAAATCATCAGATTGGAGAGCCGTGGCACTAGTATCAGTGTTTACAGATGGTGCTCGGGCATGCAAGGATAATCGAGGGAATGCTCAGTACCTGATGGAATAGGTGGGGGTGGGGGAGGTAGGAGCGAGTTAGTCTTGCTTTGGACTGCATTGGGTAGGTTGGGAGGGCCGCTATCTTTCATACCATACAGCTTTGATTCTTTGGAGAGAGTGCGAGGGAGAGAGGATCCACGCGAGGCATTGGGTGACTCAGTCTTCAGTGTCTTGGAGTTGTAGTGCAACTGAGGGAAAGGGATGAAAAAAAGACTGTCATTTAAATTACAAAAAAAAGGGTTAGGGTTAATTTGTGTGTGTGGATAATTTTGAACTAAGCGAGAAGCTGACCTTGACGTCTACTCCTGGAATGTAGAAGACTGTGGTCTCCATGTCATTGGATTTGGTCTGCAGGGAGGAGGGACATTTCTTGCCAGCTAGGAGATGCGTGGTGGAGGTGTAGGTGGTCTGCAGCTTCTTCTTCTTGGGGGGAGACTCCTGGTCAAGACTCCGGAGGCTGCGCTCGCAGCTCCTACAAAACGCAAAGGGGGTGACTTGTTAAGAGATTTTATTTTAAAAAAACATCAGTAAAAGTGAGTCAGACTTTAAATTAATATCTGTTCTCTTCACAGTAGTTACCAGAACAACAAATGAGCATTTCACCGTACCTCCTGAGGGGATTGTCCTCATGCTCTGGTTGCTGAGTAGTGGGGTGAAGGACACACTTCCCGCTGTCGATCTCCACTCGGACGTCCAGCTCAAAGTCAATGTTTCTTTCAGTTGCTGGGCCACTAAAGCTGCGGTTGGCAGGTGCGCTCGGCCAGCGCTCGCTGAACAGCTGACTCACCGCAGAAAACCCTGAGGGCTTTCTGTGAGATGCTTGGCTGAGAAGATAGAAGAAAGGGAATGTTTAGTGAATGCTGAACACTGTAAATCTTTATTCATAGTACACAAAACTAATTATGAAAGAAACAGTTGCAAACATGAGATAATTGGTGCTTCCTTTCATCTAACATTCATTACAAGAATGCTTGAGTAGGCAGAAAAATATAAAGACAACTCACAAAGGCCTTCGATAGCTCGACACTCTCTCCCGCTCAAACTCGTCCTCCTTTTCGGAGTCTTCGGAGGAGGAAGAGGACAAGTCATCGCGCCGTATGTCGTCGTGCTGGAAGGGAAGTGTGGGTGAGAAGACAGCAGGGGTGCCAGGGGCACTGAAAACTGAGTGCTGGCCCTCGATAACGGATAGATAATGAAGATGAAGGTGATGATGGTGGTGGGATGGCTCATCAACCGTGACTGACAACAGGTCCACCTCTGTCTCCTCAGGAAACTTCATAGAATGACAGAGTGTCAAACTCACACAAGGAGACAGTTTTAATGAAGCTCTTCCTACTTAAAACCATGATGTCTTAAGTAGGAATGGTAGCCAAGAAGTCATAACTTTAAAGGAGATAGTGTTCTGTTAGTTGGACCACAAGGCATTTATTTTTTATTCTATTTATGCCATGTAGTCTATATTTTAATGCTGAAATCAAATCTCACAGCAGTTTATATGTCTAGTTTTATGACATGTCCAATGACAGAACACTACCAGCCTGCAACAGTTTCCACGGGAGCTGAGAGGTCATGCACTTTCACTGAGGAGGAATGAAAAAGAGACAGTGGGAGACAAGGATGAAGATGAGAATTACGTGCCACCCTGACAGGAGAAAAGGAGAAACACACTCTCAAGAAGGTGACAATGGAAAGATGCCCAAGAAAGTATTTCAGTATACAAGTCCACTATTCTTACGACAGCTGGGAAAAGAAATCTCAAATGCCAACAGTAACAACAGATCCCAAAGAAAGGTCCGGACAGACCAGATGTGGACTTAAAAGGGTGACCTCAGCAACAATATTTCTCTTTATTTGTTGTTTATTTCCACTGACTGGGAGTATATGGGAGGTTACGGCAGAAGGACTGACAAACCAAGCAAACTCAGTCATGTGGCTTTAAGCGGAAGTCATTGTTAAAGAGTGAATATTGGAGGTTTTAGGAAGTGAAAACTATTGGATCATTCTACCAGGAAACACCACTTCAGATAGATACATCAACATTCAATCAGGGCACAGTGCTTTTAAAAAGCATAATAAGACTCACTTATTTAAACTGGTCTTTGTCTCATGGTTGCAATTTTGCGTTTTATTTTACTGTGTTTAGTTTCTTTTCACTGTATTTTGGTCTTAATTTTAACAATTTTACTCTGGTGAAGCACTTTGTAACTTTGTTCTTTAAAAAGGTGCCGTAGATAGATGTGTGAAAATCCAGGACTTAGCCAAAAAAATCTCAACATGGACAACTTCTCAGTCCCTCTCTCTCTTTCTGCTGAAGCCCAAAACAGTCTCCTAAGCCCCTCCCCCCACAACGGAGAATGTATGCATGTGTCTGAGCAGTGACTGAATTCCGGGCAACGCTGTGTACTGTAAGTCTTCAGACTTTCAGGGAGATTAAAAGTGAAATTTTAGTAAGGTGTGCTAGCTAGAATTTTTTAATTTGTCTTAAGTTTACAAACTTGATTTAGTCATAAACCTTTTTTCTTTATGATAATTAAACCAAATGATTGCTATTTTAAATTAAGCACCAATGACCTTTAAAGCTGGATCTATGTCCATCTATAATCTGTATCTGATCTAATATCGTTGGGTGTGAGAGAGAAACTATTGTTTTGAGAAACAGAAGCTGACAGACTGTGATTTAGAGCCTACCCATGCATAGTTGTTAGAAATCAGTCAATATATTAAGATTGAAGACAAGCTGATGTTGGTTATTCATACAGTTTCAAGACAGGGTGAGAATACGTGACTCCATAATTCATTAGTCCGCAGTCCAACTATAAACTTGTATACAAAGGTGAGTCTTATTATGCAAGGAAATTACTTTTCTGAAAGCATGCTTTGCGTTAGTGTTAGTGACAAATTTCTATCTCACAAATCTTTATTTGATGGAATGCTACTGGTATTTATCTACCGAGTAGTAATAAAGACAGTAGAACATAACATTTTTATTTTGTTGCACATGTGCCAACACATAAATCAACTAGTGCAACTAGGAACACAAAGAGCAGGATTACAATAAGTTATTATGCAAATGAAGCCACTGTTGTTTAATATATATTTTATATTGAATAAAAGTGGGTTCATTTGCATGTATATCTCCATAGAGGCTAGTATTTCATCACCCTGTTTTGATTGCTTATCGGCACTTTCAAGGCAATTGCAAAGAAGAAGAGAAACATAAGTATTTGTTGGTGTTGGTTAGGTATTTTCAATTTGTTACATTTCATCTTTTGAGCCATATACCTTGAATACTTCTTCTGGACTGACAGGTGCATGTGCCGCGTCCAAGGCCTGATTATTTATCTTCAATTGAACAAAAGAGTTATTAAAAAGGAGCTCACCCAGAATCAAGCATAAAGGTCTCTACCTTTGAGCCGCCTTAAGAAACCCATGACCACATGATATCATATGAGTCAAAGTATAATGGAAATATGTTGTATGGAGATCCATTACAGTGACGCATGAAGGATGAGATGGTGATGTTTAAACTGTCAACATGAAGAAGTACAAAACTAAAACTTTCATCGTACTATCATCGCCTTAAATACTGATTTGGTTACAAAGAATGTCTTACGAACCTATTTGCTATAGTGCAATGAAATCTGTACATAGTGAACAAAAATGTGAATGTGTTAAAGGCTTTTGTGTTTTGTCAGTAAATGAGATACGTAGGAGGTTTTTAGAAAGATGTTTACCGTGTCCTGGATGTTAAAGGTGACCCGGGGTCCAGGAGAGGACGCATCCACGCGCATATCTGGTAGGTCATCCACATCCCCTATTCTGGAACTATGGACACAGAAAGGTGATATAAACACAAATGCTTAACGTTGTAAGTGACATTGTTACAACATACTCTACAGTATTGTTAGTTACGGGGAATACTGTAAGTGAACACAAATTGTTACTAATCAGATTTATTTCCAGTTATTTCTACTCATTTTTCTTCCCCAGAGTTATTGTTTTCCCCTTGCTTAAGGTCTTACAGCGTGTCAACATCGTTACTACATTAATTCAAAATGATCTGCATAATTACTATAAACAAATGAGACCGCAGCCTCTTTGTCAGAAGGTTAATGGGAAATGTGTTTCAAAAACATGTAACACCGACAGGAGTGGTGTGAGACAGAGGTTACCTGGTCTGGTTTGGTTTATAGTAAATTCTGGATGAAGCATCCTTAACAGTGTCATTTCCATAATAATAATAATAATAATAATAATAATAATAATAATATACCAGGGAAAGTGGCTACCCCATGCCCTTGTTTTTGTTTGTTTGATTTACCTCTGTCTGTCCATCCTTTTCAGAGGGTGACGGCCTGCGGCCGCTGAGATACTTTTGGAGCGGTTATAGCTTGGCTTGTAGCCAAGGCCCCACTTATCCTTCAGAGAGGCCGCCTGGCAAGGAACAATATAAATATTGTATTTGACAATGTCCAAACTTTCTTTGGTGAATACATGGATAATTCAGGAAGGTAAATAGAAGAGCATTTACCCTCATGCTGGAGCGACGCAATTTCTTTCTGACGTCTCTCCTGATGTCGTTGACGGCCACAGACTCCAGCTGCTGATAGCGCTGGATCTCCTGGTTGATGGTGCCTTCACTGGCCCCCAATTTCCTGTGGTCAAGATAACAGGATGTAGATCGTTTTGACAAAACAGACATTTCTTAACCAGAACTACAATTATTCAACACTGCATTTCCTTGGAAAATCAGCAATACACCCGCCAAGTGTAAAGTTGATCGGATGAACGGTTGTTGAGAAAATCGAAAGGCCAGACATATGCAGAGACTCCTTGCTTTATAGTTAAGATTAACTGTCCCGAATATATGTGATGTACTGTCTTGATTTTATTGTTAAAACTGTCTTTCACTGAACAGAAAAGCTCTCCAAATTCCATTGTACATTACCATGTACAATTGCAGTACAGGCTGTCTGTCTATTACATCATACAGAATGAGAATAAACAATTGAGTAAGCAGGAATCTTACTTGAGGTCGTCGATGACTTTGGCCTGTTCATTCAGCTCTCTGATGTCGACCACCCTTTTGGTGAACTTCCTCACACGAGGGTCAATCACTTGGTTCCCCATTGCAGCCTGCCTCCTGGGGTCAATTGTCTCCTGTTGGGTCAATGCAATGATACACACCACAACATATTTATCTGGTGAAACTGATGACAGAATGAAACAACCCTGCTGATCAAACCCCCCAAAAAATTTGTATGAAGAATTTCCACCAGGCAGCTGCTGTAAATAAGAATGCATCTTTTCCCAAATCTGTCTGATTAAAGATGAGTTATTTTTAATTGTTATGATTCATGTGCAGTACATTATATGCAGTCCAATCCAAACACCAGGTATCATAAAACACAGAATGTCACAAACCAGGAGATAACACCGCCACCACCATCACCACTCCACTTCACTCAAAGTGCAAGAGGGAAAAATAAAGCTCTATTGCGACAGGGAATTGTGTAATTTATTTCTTTGCACCATCTTAATGGGGAGGGCAGTGAAATCCAATGCTAAGCAACACAATTCTCCATTACAATGTTATTAAGCGAAAGCATGCCGTAAAATAGCATTGCTCAGCATTTTGGAATCAACAACCTTCATCTTCTATCTGCAGGTGATTGAGATGTAGCGCCACCTTGCAAGTGATTTTGTCAGCCCAAAGAAGAAGTTTTACACTGTGGGTGGCTACATACACAGGCCCAGGAGAGAGGTCTTTGGGCCCTGGCACTGCCCGCTCGGAGGCAAGGCGATGCACAGTTTAAGTAGTCAGCTGGACCAGACACACTCTGAGGCCTGGGACTGAGGCCCAGGATGTGGTTTACCAGACGCTTCCTTAAGGTCAGCCGAGGGCTGAACTGGCTTCCTGGACTCTGTAAACAACGGCAGGGACAGATGGATGGAGAGGTGGAAGAATGGACGACTCGGTTCAGACTTTACCTTCTGAAGCTTTAAGGTAAGCCAGGTAGGTATTTGTTCAAAGGTATTGAAGAGATAATAAAAGAGTAGTTGGTTATTTTGGAAAATAAAAATTACTTTCTTGCTAAGAGCTAGATGAGAAGATAGATACCCCTCTCATGTCTGTCTTTTGAAAATAAAGCTACAACGGGCAGCCAGTTAGTTTAGCATAAAGTCTGCCAAAAGGTAACTAAATCTGTCTATCAGCATTTCTAAAGCTTACAAACTAACGCATGTAATATGTTTAACTAAAACTGTCAAGTATTGTCATCACTGTAAGGTTGCCATAGCCCAAAAAGAATGATTATGTAGATAAACCCAATATTGACTGACCATATGGATGGTAGGTGACATGGAGTCAGCTTCGTCCTCATCTGATAGGTCGGCCATGTTGACAGAGTTCAAGTCAGCGATGTCGTCTACGTCCTCCTCGCCTGTCAGTGATGTCAGTGTGTTACCCAGCGCATTGAGGCGCTTGCCGATGTTAGGATCCATGTGAACATCAATACCACACATTTTCCAAAGCACATTCAGATTCCAGGTACCGGCACTACTGCTCTCTGTTATTGAGGAGGAGGAGGAGGAGGAAGCCAAGGAGAGGAGACAAAGAACGACAAAGGATGTGGATAAAATTAATGCCAGAATAAAATGTTCAGACAATTGTCTCATGCTTATTGTGCAGCTCTAGAGTGTGATCCATATATTATAGACCAGAAAGAACTTGCCTGCAGAAGGTTGCCCTATAGTCCTGGAACATACTTCATATGTACCATCAGGTACCACACCTGTATACAGATCAAACACAGAGACACACAGGCAACAGCCAGTCAATATTTTAGAGGAGCTGAGTGCAGTGAAAGTTACATAAGAATAGCGGTTTCTACCTACTGAAGTTGGGTCATTAATCACATATTTATATGTGAAAAGAGACTCAATTAACCTAATATTAAGTATGTGTTTAAAATGCTACTTGCAACACATAATATAAATAAATGGTTCTATATTTTGTTTTGAACCCTTTACCTTTTACTTTCTTTACTCAATCAAGGCTTTTGACATGTATTAAATGTGATTAAACTGAATCAAAATGAACCGCATGTGAGACAAAATTTGCACATAAATATAATGCGTCACTCACAAGCATTCATGACCGTATCCCCTCGAATTTCAGGCTTCCAGTCGTCCCAGGAGGTCTCGAAGCCTTCGGCAAAGCGGATGCAGAAATTCTTGAAGTGGCCTTTGCTTACCAGGGACTCTGAGGAGCAGGCAGTGATCAACGTGCTCTCAATGGTCAGCACCATAGCTGAGCCGGTGTCAAAATCTATGCTGTGGTTGGCCTGGCAGAGGGGCAGGGAGAGGGGGGGGGTTTAGCCAGGCCTCAAGTGAGGGTGAAGTACATGGAAAAGAACCCACTTTCATTTGTTCGGAAAAGGTAGAGTAAGCTGGTAACACTTCATTCTACTGTATATGCAGTATATATGCACTTGGTAGATTTACGGCTGTTCATTATAGTTTTGCAAAACTGTTAAATAATTTCTGTCTGATTCCAAAAATGACTAAGCACTGCTCCTATAAATACACCAATGAGTGAAATGTTACCAACCTTTTCAGTTTGTTAAGATTGTATTTAATTGTATGATTGGGAGAAATATTTCCCTGAATTTCTGGATTACTTTAGAAAAAAATAACACAAAAATAGTGGGTCTGATCTTCATCCCAGTCATTACTGGAAACAGGTCAAATCATGTTTACCTCCCAACTAACCGGTTATCTATTATTATGACTTGGATCAAAATCAGACTGCAGTTTTGGAATTTATACTGCAGGAATCCAGGTAATTTCCAAATGCTTTCTCTTTCAAGAATAGACATGAGCCTGCCATGTGCACCACTGCACCGGGTCATTACATATGGTATTGTGTGCAGTTTTATGCAATTTCATGGCAGTCTCTTGAAAGATTTTCCTAATTCGCCTATGTCCTTGTTTCCACTTTAACAATATATAAGGAATACTCTGGACACCAGCTGACATAATCTCTTTTTAGTAGGAAGTAAGTACAAGCCCCAAAAACCTCAGGCACAAGCTCAAGCTTAATTAGTTGCTATGCCAGCTTTTGGGAGAAATTTGATGGTTGCAAAGTAGTGTGACCTGCCATTTCTAAACAAAAAAGAGCACTTCAGATGCAGTGTGGTTGTGGCATGGATGAGTATTGATCACAGGAAGTCATTGTCCCACAACAAGCCACCACAAGAGATGTAATAAATTGTAGGTTACTTTTCGTGCATTATTAGGCCGGCCTACTGATGTGCTGGCCCCAGCTTCAGAGTTGATGCCCTCCGTAACTGGTACTTGTCCTCTCTATGGAAATAAGCGTGACATAACAGCTGGTATATCTTGTCTCTATGGACATACTGTAGTATAGCATAGTATTGGAGTATAACAAGACAACCCACATGAACATTCATTAATATCCAGTGTTTCCCCCAAACTTTTCTATTATTGTGTAGGTGTGGTCATATTAATATTTCAATGTAAAATAAAACATTAAAAAGGTCCCATGACATGGTGCTCTTTTGATGCTTTTATATAGGACTAAGTGGTCCCTTAATACCATATCGGAAGTCTGTGGGGCCTTGACCAACTACCACTTTGCTTGTTTGAAAGCCATGATGTCTCTCTCTCATGGGTGGGCCAAATTCTCTGGGTGGGCAAAGCAGAGAAAGGGGAGGTAACCTTGCCACTTATGATCTCATAAGGGGCAAGATTCGGCCCATCTGAGCTTTCATTTTCTCAAAGGCAGAGCAGGATACCCAGGCCTTGGTTTACACCTATTGCCATTTCTAGCCACTTGGGGACCATAGGCACACTGGGGGAACTCACATTAATGTTAAAAATGCCATGGGACCTTTAATAATATTTTAATTTATGTAAATGACAACATAAAAAAACACATTTAACTGACTCTATTGTACAGTTAAAATCCATTTTATCACAGGCCAGCCAGTATGTTCCTGTGCTATAGTTGTGTGTCATATCTGCGGTTGTGTGCTTTGCATTAAAAGTGTACATTTTAGAAGTTGTTGAGGGAAATGAAGGTTTGCGGTGGGGCAGATTACTAACAGCTTAGCTAGGGGAAACACTGATATCCAAACTAAAACAGAGAAATTGTTCTTGTTTAGTAAAGAATAAAAATTCAATTGTGATTCTAAGGCTATAAATGTAAGCAAAGTGAATGTCACAAACACTTGTACAGTTAATGGTGCCAAGTGCTGATGGTGATGATACATCTATTTTTTATTTTTTAAAGACGGGATGACGTGAATTAACAATTTGACAAAAGAACCCCCAAAAAGATTTCTGTGTGCTTTACTTTTCCTTTGGTAGAATTAGATTCATAATAAAAGTGCTTTTGTTTCAATAAACTACTGACAAGACAAAAAAACAACTTGCTTTTAAAACAATTATCATTTCATATGCTAATCCATGGCTTATATGCCTAATAGTGAAACACTGCTAAACATGTAACCATGGTATTTCAATGATCAAAGATAAAAATCCCAATAAAATGTGAACTTTTTAACTTTAAAACCTGCTATTGTTTATATCAGTAGAAACTTTGATATATGAACTTGGAAATCTATCCAGAAGTTAAAATGTAAAACTGTTGCAGTTCTATAACATTGACTTTGGAAGATCAAAACTAACAAGCATAGCAGATTACCTGGGATGTGGTGGTGATAGGTAGGCAGATGCCCAGGTCGTTGACGGTCAGTTGCAGGAAGAGGGTGCTGAAGGCTTGGGCTGAGGTCTGCTGGATGCCTGGCAGCTTGTCCACCACCTCTTTAGTGGCCATGTGGATGTCCTTGTTGAGGGCCAAGCGCTGCTCGTTCCAGTTATCATACGCTGCCTTGTAGTTTAGCCAGAAGAGCACAGCTGCAAGAGGGCAAACACATGGGTAGAAAGAATTTAGAATTACATCCTGTAGGTCATGTAAACAAAGTCACATTAGATTTAGAGCCATCAGTGGTTATTTGTTTTGTGTGAAAATCCGCTGCGATTCCATCACTGAGCCATACTTCTTTTACAATCAATGTTGAGTTGGTAGAATACTTAACGGTAACTATGGGCAGTCTCATAAGCTGCTATGTTGATGATGTCTTCAGTGTCAACAAACAAAGTTAACAAGTTCTGTTAAGATACACAGGACAAGCTTTGACGTTTATTTTTTTCTATGTAATAGTGTAACTGTTAACTGAACGACAGTCTATCTATTTCTGTTTGTTGTATTATGTGAAAAAGAGGCTGTAAAATGTTGTCTTCATCCAGCTCTTTTCCCATCATGGATTTGCAGGGTTATACAGCAAATAATTTGTTGTTCGATTATAAAAATTTGTCTGATGCAGAGAAACAGTAAACTGAACCTCTGTCAAATGCCACAGGCTGGGCAAAAACGATTGGCCTGTTGAGCGTGATAAGGACAGCCTCCTTGTCGGAGGAGCCACTGATCTCCTCCTGCAGAGCATTCCGCAGACCGATCCGGGTTCGAAAATATGCCACCTGGTGGAAGTCTGAGCCAGCTTCTTCATACACCTGTAAAGTGAAGGGAGAAAGGGCATCACATAGCTATCTACTGTAGTCATTAAGCCAATTCTAGACCCAAACCTTTTTTATTTCATGAGGCTGATCTGTACCTGGTGCTTGACTATCTGTCCAAGAGCCAGATGGAGATCTACTTGACATTTGCCAAACAGTTTTAGGTAACTGCTGCTGCCACCGGGCTGAGCCTTGCACTGGATCCTGTTGGATAGCTCCAGCTCGATGAGGCCTGTCTCAAAGCGCACAGCTCGCATAGAAGGAGTGGTGGCGGTCATCTGGATTCCCTGTGAACAAATGAACAACATCCTAAAAAGCTTAACCGAGACTCTAACTTAAACAGAGGTCTCTAGAGAGAACCCCTTTAATGGTTTTATTACTTAAAACAACAAAAAGCTTGGACCAGAAACTTGACCTGGTGGCTTCGGCCACTGTGACTGATGCTACTTTGGTTTTCCATGCTGAAAGAAACTGAACATGAAATACCTTGAACATGAGGCTGAGAGAATAAAGCAGGATTTTTGGCTTGTCTGCATCTGTTGAGGTGTCATACTCATTCCACAGTGGGATGGGTTGTTCTCCTCCTGCATGTATAGAGAGAATAAAAGTCAATCTTACAAGCCCACACAGACTGTCTGTGTACCTGTACCCTGTATGTCAGCCCTGATATCTGCCTGACAAGTCCCAGTGCTACTAAATTTAAAGACCCTGATGTGAATAGTTTCTCATTCTCATTATTCCTACCTTACAACTCCAAGTTCTCTCTCTCTTGGACAATATACCTTGCTCAATCTTAGTGAGTTAAACAAATTAAAATCAATACCGTTGAGGAAATGAACAAGACTGGATTTGTGTACGTGCCTTGTGCATTGTTTTGTGAGGAAAGGAAAGTAGTTTTTATTGACTTAAGTAGCAGCTATAGGCTATAGAATACTGTTGGGAACAGGGAGATTTTTAAAACTAGATTAACTTTATTGATCTGGAGGGAAAACTGGGCCATTGCAGCAGCTAAGAAAAGGATATAGTTTTGCACAGGTTTAAAAGATACTAAAGGTAAAGTTGATAAGTTTTATCTTACAATATGTTAATGTTTGCCGTAAAGAAAATATATATATATGTAAAAGTGTGTGTTGGTCTTTGATAAAGTACCTGAGACCTTCTGAATGACCTCGTTGACTTCCTTCATGAAAACCTTCTGCAGGAAGACCAGGTGGTTGAGCAGGTCTGTGGTCAGGTTGTGCTCAAATGAACCAATCTGTACATCAGAGAAGATCAGTGAGCAGAAAGTTAAGAGCAACACTGGCTGCTCTGTTAATCCATCTATATAACTTTTATTTGACATTCCCCATCACATCAGAACACTACCATCCATCACAAATTTCAAAAAGGCATTCAAGCTGTTCCTTCTCAACAGTTACACTTGCACACATCAATTGTTCATGTATGGTCCAAGTCTTGTTTGCACTTTCTGTATGGTTTGTTTTTAGTTTTCCTGTGTCTGTCTAGCCCATGCTAATGTCCCGTACAAATGTTTCTGTCCTCAAATGCCGTAACTATGTTAAATGTTCTATGTTTCTGCAGAACAGGAACCTGCTGGCCCATTTTTATAGTAACTTAATATTACTTTTTAACTTTCCTGTATAATAAATGAAATTAAATGATTTATTGTCCTGGAGCCTCGTACCTCGGCTACACAGCTCAGGTAGTTGCCTTGGAGGTAGTTTCCTTGCTTTGCAGGGAAGTCGTCAGGTGCCCAGCCCTGGTCTGAGTGGCTCTCGTGGTCCTCCATGATGTACTCTCCTGACATGGTGACTGGAGGCAGGGTGAGGCTGGCTGATGGCGGCATGGTGGACATGTCCACTGGGGACACTTTGGACTGGAAGCAAAGCTTGTGGCTTGGCAACTCAAAGGTGAAACGGGTTTGTGCCCCTAAAGAAAAAAAGCCAGGTTAGCCCAGTTGGTAAAGCAGGCGCATGTATATAGAGGTGTATGTCTCGACGCAGAAGGTCCAGGGTTCGAGTCAGGCCTGTAGTCAAGACCACCTTACAAGTACATTGTAAGGTACAACACAAGTCCAGGACTAGTCAAGTCCATGACAAGACCGAGTCTGAGAAAAAAAAAAAAAAGTCTTATGCTTGACAGTATCAAGACAATCTAGTGTGTCATCAAGTAGTTATCAGGTGGCCAGTGTTTCACTTTCCCTCAAATATTATTATAAACATAATAAAGACACCTGGATTGGTCAAGACCAAAAGACATATTTGGCCAGAAGACAAGTCCAAGATCGGACTCAAGTACTACAGCGCTGGTTAGAGTCCAACCTGTGATGATTTCCTGCCTTTCTTCTCACTCTTTCTCCTTTCATTATCTAGCTGTCCTTTCCATCAAAGACTGAAATGCCCAAAACAAAACAAAAAATCTTTAAAAAGGACAGACAAAGTAATGAGGAAACCATAAGATGTGAAATCTGTCTTTTCCCACAGGAAAGCTCTGTATTAGTTAATTAGACACACACACACACACACACACACACACACACACACACCTGTCATGCCATGGCTCTTCATGCGACCCATTTTGTACTCTGCTTTGAGTGAGGGCAGCAGGGCAGCCCCAATGGTGATGCCATCCATCATGGCGCTGAACTTGAGGACGATGGGCTTCTTCTCCAGGCCTTCAGGGAGCTGAGGGAACTCGTTGGCTTCTATGGGGGTCTGATTGATGCTGGATGCTTTTTCAGAGGGTTGCGGGGTAGGTGTGTCTTCCCTATTAGGAGGTTGACTGCAAGAGGAGAAAATTATTTTTTTCACTCACTCACTCACTCAGTCAGGATTGGCTCATTATGTACAAAAGGTGTGAGCTTTGAATATGTGAAGGTGGTGCTTGTGTTGGAAAATACAAACACACTGAAAAAGTGCTCTGATTTTTTTTGTATTATGGAGAGCTTTGCAGATACTGGCTCATATTCCTGTGAACATCAAATTATAGAAAAGTTGTTAATACCCTGAGCACACCTACAACTCTATAAATATATTAACATAATTCAGAATATTACCATGGAAACAGACCACACGCAGTCTTTGAAAGCAGTTAACTGGCAACGGTGTAGATATGCTGCAGTAACCTGTCACTTATGGAAATGATAGACTTCTTATGAGGATTTTTATTAAGTGTAGACTACAATCTAATGACATTAGTGTTTGCAAGACTGATTCCTTTAGGATTTGAAGTGTGCACCATTTTAGAGTCAGCTTCTTGTTACTTTTAAATACTATAAATAAGACTTATAAGATAGAGAAACGAAGAGCGAAGAGGACATACATATTGGAGGGCTGGCGGATGAGGTCAGAGATTTGTTTGGAGAGCTGGTGGGAGCTGCGGACCATCATGCTGTGCAAAGTAGCCGGGTGCTGGGGGATATTGATCATGATGGCGCCCACTTTGAAGACAGCTGCGTTGTTGGTCTTCAGTCCTCGCTGGGCACTGTACAAGGCCTGGGACTTGGCAATGTTACATTTGACCACCGTTCTGAAACAGATTTAACTGGAATAAGCAATACGACTGGAATTTGATTTTCTCTCTTTTTTCAGGTGATGGGGACATATGAATGCATCACATCACACAGTGAAACACCATGCAGATTCAAGACAGCATACAGTTTTCTGGGCACAGGAAGAATGAGTAACCGTAACAGTGACACGTTCCACTATGGATGAAGAAGGTAATGAATTGTACAATATAGTGCCAAGTGCAAGGACTTTTTCTGTGTGATCCTGCCTCTTGTAGAAAATACAACATTGTATATATTCTAAAACGGCTTATTATGGGTTATTCTACTAAATCTGTAAAAAAAAAAAAAAAAATGCTGAAATATCAGACTGAATGTAAGATAGTTCAGTATTTTGGCTTTAAACATTAAGGGCAGAGTCAAGAATGAAGAGATTCACACACACACACACACACACACACACACACACACACACACACACACACACACACACACACACACACACACACACACACACACACACACACATCTGAACATGTGGATGATGGGCAACTCAGACAAATGAAGGGTGTGCATTCAGGGCAGTTGTGTTTTTGATGTACTAATGCGTATGTGTGAGCCCTGAATGGTTGCAATAACATACAGAAACTCTTGTTTAGCTGTGCTGGTGGGAGATGTTGGGAAATCCTCCAGTCTATGCAAGTAGTTGGAAAAAGAAAGAATGTAAAAAAAGAAGAAGAGCAGAAGTGAGACACCGTGAAGGTGAAAACAGAGTTTTCTATAAGCAGAGTCATGCACCCTTTGTTACTGGTTTAGATGCACAAGTTTGTGATAAAAAAATATATATATATATATATATATATATATATATATATATAGATAGAGAAAGAAAGCCTGCTGCTATAAACCTATAGTATGCAAAAAAAACATATATAAAACACAAAGTAAAGGGAAAAGCTAAAAAGCATAATATGAGCACTGTATGTGTGTACTTGTCACACTGTGTTCATGTGAATTAAACAGGCGAGTAGGAATATATGCCAGTAGCACTGACATCATTCCAATGTACATCTCAAGGTCAGTAACAACTAAAATGTGCCAAGTTGTGTGGTATATACAAATTCAAACACATGAATGCAGTTCAGAGAACACAGTAGGACAATAGGATTAAGTCCCAGTTTTATTTTTCACAGCGGGAGCATCTGTTAAATAGAATGTGATGAAAAAACAGCTTCTTATTGAAGCAGCAGGGCTCAATGCATGACTACAAGGCTTGTAAACTGATTAGGGTGGTTATGTTTTGAGAAAATTGCATGCAGTAAAAAATAAAAACTGCTGCTTAAATTTCCCAGCTGGAAAGGAATCAGTAATTGGGTCCCGCTGAGGTTGTGGAAAATACTGCATCCACTTTTTAGTCAAGCTACAACACCACCTTTTACGAAAGCCACTTGGCATTTAAGCATCTACGTGTAAGTTGTGTTGCTGTGTTCTTGTGCAAGTACAAGATATTCTTCCTATTTTTATATTTTAAAAAAGTAAATAGCCATCTTGGCAAAGTTGTAATGTAAGTTCTGTATCTTTGAGACCACAGTTAAAATCAAGATGTTGTTCTCTAAGGTAAAATTAAAAAATAAATATTTAATCCAAAAAAAACAAAAACATTATTTGTTGTAATCAAAGCTCAAAACAAGAATTTCTTTCAAGATGACATGAAAACCAAAACACAATTGTTAAATCAATTCCCTAATGAGCAGAAGTTAAGGAGAATTTGTACGTACTGGATGTCAGGAGTTATGCCTTCCAGCAGAACAATGTTTACCCCTCCTATGTGAGCCGATGCGCAAGTCTCAGTCATTTTCTGGTGCAGAATATCTGTGGACACATGAACATTGATTACATTAAACAGAACAAACTTTTACCAACCTATTGCTGGCTACCTCTTCTTTTTTTTTGTAAGAATAAAATTACATATATAGTCAAAAATGTAATCAAGGGCTTTATTCTGGAACTTCATCTACTACATCTTAAAACTCCTAAACAGAAGAATAGATGATAGTTTCAGGATCAAAGACAAATGCTAAAATGAAAATTGAAATCATTGACAGAACTGCCGTGCCGCTGCAATATAGCCTCGGGAAGGAACTAGTTTTGGTGTGTACGTTCAAAAGTTGTTGAAGTCATGAAAACTGAAAACTCAGATTGGACAGATATTCTAGCTAGGTGTGTGGATTTACCCTGCAGAGATCTCAGGAGCAGCCATAGTCCTCCTAGTCTAACCATAGTTCTCATGAACATCGACAAGAGTTTAAAATTCCAATACAAAGAAAGCGGAACGTAACGGACATCCGGGCGAAAAGAGCATGATTCGGCAGAATTTCGGGCAGCACCGGAGCAATGCCGGAAGTGGAATGCTGTGGGTATAGACTAGTGCAGACAAAAAAAAAGAGAACTCATTAACAAAAACACAGATCTCAACACTCACCTTTCATCTTCTCCTTAAGGGTGAAACTCCCATGGATCTTCTTCAGCTCTGCCTCCATGGTCAGCCCGCCGATGTCAGCCTCCAGGTGGGTGCGGTTCACCATGCCGATGCCGAACACTATGAGTGTGACGTGCTGGGGCTCTGAGCTCACCAGGCTACGCCGCCGCCCACCTGCACCAGGGGGCTTGTTGGGCGTGTTGGGTTCCTGCTGCTCATTCTCAAAAATCACTTTACAGAATGGCTCTGAGGGCCGACGGCCACCTTCTGCAGAAAAGAGATCGAAAAAGCAAAGTGCATGTGTAGAGGAGATGTTAAGTAGAATAGACATCACAATTCAATCATTGTAGGAGCATGCCAAAATAAAAGTCTTACAGGTGGTTATGCTGCTATTGTGTAATCAAAAATATTGTGGTTCTGAACTTTATGTTACAGCAAACTTATCGAGGAGTCAGAGGTCGTTAGTGGCTCAGTTGAGAACAGAAATCCTTCCCCTTGCCCTTGAAGTTGATAGATGTTAAAACATCTAAGAAGATAAAAGGTTGTGCGAACTATGTGTATTAGGAGAAGTTGAGTATGAATCCCATTTTCTTTTGCATTCACCTTATTATGATGAGTTAAGAACACTCATCTTACATGAAATGTCTGTTCTAACTCCTGAAATGTTCACTTGTACTGGACGACCAAATGGAGTGGTTGTTTAGATTTAATGTACAGTATATATTTTTTAAACATAAAAACATCCATGAAATTGCATTTGCTAAACCTACCAGACTCCATGTAAATAAACAGAAAATACACTTTATTCAAAATCGACAGAAACAAAATAAAACTATGAAAAGCCGTTTTGGGTTGTCTTTCAATTTTTCCAACCATCACACTAGTTTTGGTTAAAAATAAACAGTTTACCAAATGACATGTGAAAATATGTAGGATCAATATACGGTAAAAGCATTGATTTTTTAATTTTTTAATTTTTTAAATGGAGTCTGGTGGGTTTAGTGTTAACGACTTCAGAGTTGTTTATTGTTAAACAGAAAAGTAGTACGATTTTAAAGGTATTTAAAAGGTATATTGCTGTAGGGATCTTTTCCATGTTGTCAGACACTTAGAATAATAATGAGTCCTTTAGTGGCAAAAACTGCACTTTTAGTGGACCAAACTGACCCTGAACATTTGCCCCATATGGTTACATTACAGCTGGGTCTGTGGCTGCCGGTTACAGCGTTCACACTTAATACTGGACCAATTTCAAAAGATTGTTCTCCCCATCAGTCACTTAAGCACAAAAACATTTTTTACAAGCTACTCTCATACTTAATGAACTCCTCGGGGGAATGTAGCGTCACCAGCAGAAAGAGGTAATATCAGGATACATTGACAAGAAATAAATAAATTAAACCGTAATTAGGAAGAATTACAGTACAAGACACAGCAGAGAAGTCAGCATTATGATATATTAACTAGGAGTACATTATTAATTATGATAACTAATAATTACAGCAAGTATTACAAAATAACAGCAGCTGAGGAATAACTTTTGTTTAGGTAGGATCCATAAAATGTCCTGAGAAAAAAGGTGTGATGTGTTTAGCATAAACTTAAATGACATAAGGAATGACTACAAAACAGCACGTCAGGTCAGGAAGGAAAAAGAAAGACGTGTTGGGAGGGAATTGAGTTGTAACAGCATGGTTTGTAAGGCAGAGCTAAGGGTTCATATGGAAGTGATGAAAGGGAAGACAGGAAATAAAAAAGTACAGCAATAGCTTAAAAAAAGCAATATGTGGAACGAATGTATAAAAAGCTAAATGAGCAAAGTGAAGCAGGAAGGAAATGCATGGGCGGGATAAAGGATGGAAATTAGAAAGTGGAAGACAGCTGGAAGCTGATTCCCACCTGAAAGGCAGTTCTCTGGGGAGCTTTTCTCCAGGATGCCGGTGGGATCGGAGATGAGGGAGTAGAAGTTGAGCAGCTTGTACATGTTCTGCCAACATTCTGCTGATGGCTCGCTCTGCTCTGACACGGTGATGGAGTCAGAGTCGTCCATCTGGATGGCCATGTGGTCAGCCACGTCACGGGAGCCCTTTCTTGACACCTGAAGACGTTACACAATATCCCATGTTATAAAACAAATTGAAATGTCAAAACATGCATCACTGGCCTCAAGAGTCAATAAACAGTCAAGCTGACTTATTTCTTCTTTTATTGCCCTACTGTTTACTGTAACTGTAGGCTGTCACGATGGAGACAGGTAATGAGATCTGTATGATGACATCATCTATCCGTGACAATAACTTTAGTAAACAGGAGAGTTACTCTGAAAGCACAAATAACTCAGAGTTCTGGTTGAGATTATATCTGTGGAAGTCTGTCGTCCCTCTCATACATCTTCAACTTCAATAAAAATCCCATCAACTTAAAAATATGTTTAGCTAACATTAAAGTACATGTTCCAGCTGTCAGGACAACAATAAATTGTCCTGGTGAGAACTATCAAGCCAGAAAGGCTTACAGAGAAGAGTCTACCATTTTTCAATTTTGCCTGAAAACTGCAGAATGAATAAAATACTTTCTTATCAACAGCTGACATTGTTTCAGTTAATGGTGCCCGTTCTGAGAAATTCTTATTATCTACTGGCTCCCTCTAGGGTTTGTGCGTAGAAAATGATTTTTAGAATGACTTTTCTTATTTTACTGATCATATGGAGATGGAGTGAAGATATTGGTATCACATGAAACTAGATGGGGAATCTAATGGCACAAATCATGTCATGCTAGCTTTTTGGTATGGTCACCTGACATTTACAGACATGACCATGCTAATCTCATACAGTTTGGGCAATAGCCATTTTTCTAAAATGTAAAAGGCCACTTTCGAATATTTCTGCATACTGGGAGATCCTAAAACAATCTTACAATTTCTTATCTGGGATAATTACAGCCTTGTGAAACATTCCAAACCATAAACTAGAGATCTAGAAAATGTATAGGTATCTCAAGGTCTTGGTGTCTTAATGTTTAATGTTGAGAGATTTCTGACAATTCTTTTGATAAATTCTCGAGTGGTAAAAAAATTGTGAAATTGCGCGTCACATCTGTGTAACAAATGGTATCAACACAAAAATTTTAAATGTATTATTCTGACCTTTGTGTTTAAAAAAAAAAAAAAAAAACGACCCTTCAAAAATCGTAATAAAAGTTACCTTTGAGGTGCGTCGCTCTGAACGTCCGAGGGAGCTTCGTCCTCGCGGCTCCCTTCTCCCCAGCGTGTCCATGCTTGATGGAGGCCCATTAGGTGGTAAACCCCCAGCAACGCCTGCTCCTCCTCCACCGACCCCTCTCTTGCTCTTCAGTGTTTGGGTTCCGCTGCGCCCCGCCCCGTTGAGGCTGCCCCGGGAGCTGCGGCTAAAGTCAGAGGACCTGAAGTGGCGGTACGGCCGGGCTTTGAAGGTTGGTGTCGGGGAGGCAGAGCCGGCAGTGTAGCGGCTCAACTTGATATCGGTCTGCGTGGCCTTGATGTCGTCGATCATGGTGCTGAACTGGTGGATGAGGCGCACCAGGGCCATGTCGACCCGCTGGCTGATGGCCTGACAGGCTGTGGTGAAATCACAGTGGAATGTGTTGTAGTGGCGGCGGTTGAGGTCGTGGAAGGACAGCGGCGCGGCAGTGGGGCCCTGCGGAGCGCTGGCAGATTTCTCCATTACCACCGCATTCAGACTGAACGTCTCAATCAGCAGCGCTGGCTTGAACTCCAACGGAGGGAGGTTCACCATGCCTTGTCTAAAGATAGGCAGGCAGGCAGGCAGGCAGGCAGGCAGGCAGGCAGGACAGACAGACAGACAGACAGACAGACAGACAGACAGACAGACAGACAGACAGACAGACAGACAGACAGACAGACAGACAGACAGACAGACAGACAGACGGTTATGGAAGTATTTAGCGGAATTTCTATACTTACATTTAGAGTGACAAAACACTAAAACACGTCAACAAGAATGATTTTTTGTTTTTTGTAAATGATTAGGTTTTTTTTACCTCCTGGATCTTTTGTTTTTCCGCTCTTTGGAGGTGTCGGAGTCCACAATGTCTGCTCTGAGACACTCAAGGTTGCCAGAAAAAGACAGGTGCTCTCCAAAATACATCTTGTAACTAAGAGGAGTGGCGTCTTGGGCCTGGATGCCTGTGTAGTTCAGCAAAGGCTTGAAAACAACCTGAGGGGGGGGGGAAACCGATATCAAGGCACAAAATGAAGATGGGCGTTTGCAGAGGAAATGCTCATTTATTTGGGCACACAAATATAGATCCCTTTATTTTTCAATCTGGCAGAGGTGACACTACAGCATTTGCAAATCAATGTATTTTAATCCTAAATATTCTGCACATTTGCATGCTTTCCTGCCTGGTGAAGGTTTAGACAGCAAGCACAACATTTGGAAAAAAAGACAAAGAAACACTGACTGGTGTAGTCACAGCACCTGAGCATCAGCCAGTTGAACAGCAGCTGGGCACTGGTTGCCCTCCTCAATGTCGGCCATTTCGTCCTGGCTGGTGCTGTGCTGGGAGTGCTGGGAGTGGGTCCCGTCTAGGGTGTTCTGGTCGCTGGACAGCACTGTGTTGAAGTCTGATGCTGAGGGGATTGTAGGCAGGTTACACACCCCACCTAAGGGAGTGGAAGAGAGGTTTGGGATACATGTGGTGTGAGACCAAGCCGGTCCAGGGAGCTACTCTTGTGTTTCCCTACAGGATATGTTCACACCAGAGCATGTGAGCAGAGGAGCAGCTTAGTTGCAGTATATTACTTGAAAACGGATATGTCAGTATAAGCAGCAGTGAGTAAGTAGAGTGCTGTAGGCCAATACACTTCACCACTCCACCTCCCCATGACAAAGATGTTAAAGAGTGAATTAAATGGAAGGCAACCATCGCATTACAGAGAGCCAACATTATAGACATTAACAGCCACATTACATTCTGTTAAAGGTCCCATGACATGGTGCTTCTTGGATGCTTTTATAGAGGTCTTAGCGGTCCCCTAATACCATATCTGAAGTTTCTGTCCCAAAATTCAGCCTTGGTGCAGAATTACAGCCACTAGAGCCAGTCCCACAATGAACTTTCTTTAGGACCTGCTATTTCGGTGTCTGTAGCTATTGAAGAGGAGAGAGGTCCCATGGCATGAACATTTCACTTTGAGTTTTTTATTAACATTAATATGAGTTCCCCCAGCCTGCCTATGGTCCCCCAGCGACTAGAAATGGTGATAGGTGTAAACCGAGACCTGGGTAACCTGCTCTGCCTTTGAGAAAATGAAAGCTCAGTTGGGCCGATCTGGAATCTTGCCCCTTATGAGGTCATTGGGAGCAAGCAAAGTGGCAGTTGGTCAAGGCCACACCCCCAGTCTCCTTATGAGGTCATAAGGGGCAAGGTTACCTCCCGTTTCTCTGCTCTGCCCGCCCAGAGAATTTGGCCCACCCATGAGAGAGCCAGAGCAGAGACAGATCACAGGGGGAAAATGGCATACTGTCTTGGGCACAGATCTACACAATCAAAAATGCTCTGCTAAATTGTCAAGGTAAGATGTATCTTTTCAAATCTCAAGTGGGTGAATCCAAAAACTATTGAGGGAGGATAAAACAAGTGCAAAATGCAGCTGTTTGTTCCTCTGTACTCCCACACATCTTCAGAGTCAGAGGGTGTGAAAGAGCAGCGCTGTGAGGAATGAACAAACATTTCAGGCTGCTAAACTCCATTAACATGCTCTGGTTCTCACACAATGTCTGGCAGGAACAGTAAGGAAGCAACATGACTTCATCTATCCATTACAGTAGCTCTGCTGCAGCACAGTCACAAGGGATTCCAGAGTTTAACAAGCTACCAATTCACTGCTTTGATATCAAACACATTTTATATGATTAGGCTGCTGGATTAGATGGCCACTAATAACCTAGGAGGTATAAAGATTTAAAAACTGATAAAAGGAAGTCCTGGTGTTGATTGATACTCAATATCGGTCATGTACAGTATCTGTACTGATATTGGTGTACAGATATGTTTGTCATCTTGTCTAAAACGCATGAATTGCTCTGAATGGTAAAACTCATCCATATGGCACTCAAGGAAGACAACTTCTTGAAAATAAAATGTCATCTTGGTCTTATTGTTTAAAAAGCACTATGCGTAGGATTTGAAATTCCCAAATTTGGTGCCCCCCAGTGGAAGTATCAAACAAGACAGTGACAGACAGCAATGCACACTGCCACTGAGTTTGTCTCGTCTTTCAACAAATAAAAACTTCTGAATGAAACAATGAAAAATAACTGTATATAGGCTATAATCAGAAAAAAAACCAATACATAGTGGCGTTGACCCATAATATACAGTATTAATTGTTGTCTTATCAATTTCCCCTCCAGCATGAATGATGGTAATCTTATTTTATTTACACACCAACAACCTACCTGTTTCCGGGGTTTTCTGTGGGACAGATTGACACAAAATTCCAGGTAACTATTAAACTACCTAAAAAAAAAAGCGGGACAAACTAACTGCTAACTAACTAACTAGGTCAGCACAACACTGAGCAACAATCCCTGACCTCCTTCTGCTTCTTGGCTGCTAAGTGTTGGTAGATGTTGGTACTGGTAGTGGTTGACAGGTGAATCCAGTGGGTCTGATAAAACTGCAACAATATATACATTCTGATATGTTATAGCTGCTGTACTAGCTGAAGCTCAAAAAGTTAAACGTTAGTTAAATGTTAGTATCAGCAAAAAAACACTGAATAACAAACTTCAGGCTTCAAAGTTCCACAGAGATGAGTTAATCTTAAGGAACTGGAAATCCTTTTGTAAGGGGTCTTTTGAATTAAAATACGTTTTTAATACATATACAATGAGGATTTTACAATTGGAAAACAGCCATCCAAGGCAAACAATGTCTGACCTGTCTGCAGGCTGTTGTGCTGGGAGCGATTAACTGGGGAGTCCTGGGTGACAGCCCCCGTCCTGTTTCCAACAGCATTGGACATCCAGTTGTAAAAGCTGACGGAGGAGGGCTCTGACAGCAGCGGGTGCTCGGTCAGCATGTCTGTCCCTAAACTGTTTCCTGAGCCCCAGAAAAAAAGAGATTAAGAGCACATTACATCATGGAAAGACTACTGGACATCACAGATACCGACTGTCGTCCACAGATCATTTTTATCCTGCATCATCAGGGCACACGTGGTATTGTATATTTAAATTTGGGGGTTATAAAAAATCAGCGTCAGTGAGCCAATAAGCATGCTGCATGCTTCTCACAATAAATAATCATGTTTGTGATTGGCTGTCTGACGTTACACGTCGTAGAAACACGCAGGACAAACTCTACGTTATGCACAGGCTCAAGTAGTAAATAAAAGATCTGTGACGGGCGCCTGGTTAGCTTTCCTGGTAGAGCGGGCGCCCATTAACAGAGGTTTACTCCTCGACGCAGCGGCAGTGGGCTCGATTCTTACCTGTGGCCCTTTGCTACATGTCATTCCCCTTCTTTCCCCTTTCAAGTCTAAGCTGTCCTATCCAAATAAAGACCTAAAATGCCCAAAAAATAATCTTAAAGAAAAGAATAAGAAGAAAAAAGAAAGATCTGTACCGTAATTTCTTTTGTTTTAAAACTGGTATGAAAAAAACGATCGTTTAGGAACCGGAATCAAAGTCATGGTGTTGGTAGCGGTATCAAAAAATGTTAAACGATACCCAGCCCAAATGTTGAGAGCATGAAACACAAAGGCACACTGACTCTGCATATCTGTTGACTGTGGGCATGTCCTCAAGAAGGGACCAAGCCGTGAATCTATTTTTGATTCACACTATTGAACGGCAGAGGTCAGCCTTGCAGCAAAATAAGTGACAAGAAGACATGCTGTAATCAAGTGAACACTATTCTGTGGTTACCAGGACCTTCCACATCCTGTGGAACAGCGGGGGCATGAGTACCTGTGCGAGTGAGGGAGCTGCTCTTGGCTGCGGTAGCGGCAGACGGTTCGTTCCTCTGGGGCATGCCCTCGAGCAGATTGTGCAGACTCCGAAAGCTGCCTGTCAGATTACTCAGGAGGCTCTCCTTCCTGGGGCTGTCCTTAGCAGGCAGGCCAACATGGCTCACATGGGCTGGTGAGTCAGCTGCTGTGTCACCGCTGGTGTAGCTTAGCGACTGGTATGGATGGGAGCCCTGGGTATGACAGATGTACAGAATATGTTCACACCATACCACACTGAAAAATCAAAAGCCATAGGCCAAAATGAGTGGGATACACGGTGACGGCCATGATTCATTTATGGGGGAAAAAAATTGAGGTGATACTTTTCTGACAAAAGAGCTGAACAGCAGACCCTGAGATGGTACAAACAAACATATTGGATTAGGCAGAGAGAGGAAAATATCATCCCTCCACTCAGTGCCAGCTCTTTTCTGGCTCTCTAACAGTGGAATCACCTTCATGCCAGTCAGGACAGCACTGCCTGCTGTAAAATGTCACTTTCCTAAAGTTCTATTTGTTTTCTTTTAGGACTGCAACTAGTTGATAAATATGCTAAATATGCTTATTTCATTATTTATTTGTTTTTATTTATTTGAAAGGGGCAGTGGACTTAGCTCCTTAGCAGTACCAGAGTTAGCTATAAACTTATTGTCATCTGTAGTCCTGGGCAGGAAACAGAAAATAACGTCTCTGTCAAAAGGGAAATTTAACACTGGAGTATAAAAACGTAAACAGCAGTAAAGGACAACAATCAAATTTCACACACATGTATTAATGGCTTAACAGCTTGGTCTGCAAAATATCAGATGTTGCCTCTTGCTTGTTTTGTCCAATAAACGGTCCAAATCCCAAAGTGACTATCACAGAAGACACATTTGAGGAGTTGAAGCCACGGAATCTTTGGCAATTTTATAGGCTGGATTTAGGAAAATGGTATACTGTTATCTACACAATCTGGTTGACATACAGTGTGGCACAGTACAGTTATGAAAATATGTAGAGCTGAAACTGATTTTTCTCTCATTTGTCTATGAAATGTCAGCAGATTAATTAATAATGGAAATAATTGTAGTTGGAGCTAGAAATGAGCACGTATACATTGCATTTATAAGGTATACCTGCAAAATCTCCTGCAACCAAGTATGGATTTTCAACAGATAACGGGAACATAATTCTCAAAAGTGTACCTTTATCCTGAGTGCTGACTCGTTGTGTGTATGGGACTTGGACAGTTTCCTCATGATCTCCACTCCGCTGACAGGACCAGAGTTTGCTTCTTTTGGTGGGGGACGACTGCTTGCTCCCTCCAGCAACATGGTGTGTTCACTCACTGTGGCTTCACAATAATAATATCAAATAAAACTCCTAAAAGAACCATATGACTGCTGCAAAAGTAAAGTCTGAAGATTCATACTGTATCATTTATGTCTAAATCTCCACTCTGTTTACAAGTGATAACAGTCTACTTATATTGGTGCAAACACTGAGAAGTAGAGGTTAGGAGTTCCACTGTCCATCTGTGGTAACAGATGGATGGGTGAAAATTGTATTAGCACACTGAAAGCTGTAAGTTCCCACCTGCGTCAAATTCAAATTCAGCTCCATCAGCACTGGTGTCACTTTGCAGCACAGCACCGTTGTCCAGGCCCAAGATGGTCTCACCCAGGCTCTGCTGAGGCTCCTTGGGTTTGGCAAGCTGATTGGGCCTCATAAGACCAATAGCTTTGAAGCCCTGAGTGACCACTATAAATTTCATCCATTGTCTGGCCAAAGCAACCAGACCCTTTTTTAGAGTCACAAGGGCTGGAACACCATCATTCTGGGATGGAAAAGATAAGAGGAAAGAACTGGATTAGTGTCACCGGGGATTGATTCATTAAAATAGAGCACTTGAGACCACTTAAATGAAGTGGTGATTATTTTTTTTTATTTAACGAGTCAAAATGAGATCATACAAATGTTACTAGCCACTTAACGGTGGTCAAGTTGGAGTTTCCTGAAATGTAGCTAATGGAAAAGACTAGATTCAGAGGCCTTGCACTTACCATGGTAGCCTCCTCAATGACAGAGTAGTCAGCCTGCTGCAGATAGCGGTGAAGGATGTTACAAAGCATACAGGAGGGATTCTCATGCAGGTAGCGAGCTCTTTTAGTCACACGGTTGTACTTGCTCCGGATGGGGATGTGGATGCTCTTTTTCTGTTGGCAATGACAAAAGGTTTTGAAATAGTGCACATCAATTGAAAATAGATGTCGGAGGTTTTGGACTCCTTCTCATTGAAAAGCTGGTTAAAAATGTGGTTTGATAAAAATGCTAACTGATTCAAAGAGCTTCAGGTTTGCCTTGGACCAGCTCATAGTTGCTGCTACTGCTGCTGCTGTGTGTCTAGATTCCCAGGGGTATTCCTTTGACACACTTGTTTCCTCTCTCTTTCCATCTGCGTGCATTCATGTGCCTGAAATGCTTGTTACTAACTTAAGTTTTCTCGCTTCACAGTTTTCCTTAGATTGGGGGGGCACCTAAATCATGGCTGCGGCTGCCACCGTGGTCTTGCTCAACGCCCTGCTAGGCTACGCCCTAAACCGCTACTATTATTTCTATTCATAGTTCCACTATCATTTTTGTTACTATAACGGCCAGTGTTCATCATTCCAACTGCTACAATTATTATGAATCATATTTCTCTATATCTGTATCAGTGTCCAAACCGGCAGTGACAGATGGCACCCATAAAGAGCCTGGGTCTGTCCAAGGTTTCTGCCTAAAAGGACGTTTTTCCTCGCCAATGTTGCACCAAATGCTTCCTCGTAGGAAATTGTTGGGTCTTTGTAAATTATAGTGTGTGGTCTCAACCTACTCTATCTGTTAAATGTCTTGAGATAACTCTTGTTCTGGTTTGATACCATAAATAACATTGAAATTAACTGAATTAGATGTATTGCTGACCTCAAGAGCTTCGGTCATGATGCAGCCCATTACGGCGCACACGCGCAGTGTGCCCTCCATGTCCAGCTTGCGTAGAGAAGATTTCAGCTGGTCAATGGGAACCAACCAGGCTCCTATGGCAGGGGTGGCTGTGCTGAGCAGATTCAACTGCCTGTAAACACAACAAAGAGTCAGATGAGCTTTGATCACCATGTCAAAACTATTGATCAAGGTATCCTGAATTACCTTTTTCCCCCCTCCTGTTATAAAACACTGAATGTAATGTGTTATCATGACGTTAACAACATCTCAGAACCTGAGAGTCAAGAAATTGATTTCAGCTCATTTATTCTCAACTGCAGACACAAAACACGTGTTGCAATTGGGGAGTTGAATTCTAATAAAACCTAGGTCCACAATACACCCTCAGAATGATGGGTGGTGTGATAAGAGATGATACTGTACTTACAACACAAATATCACTGCCACTTCAATCTCAACTAAATGACAGTGTGATGATAGTTTTTTTTTTGTCTAAATGCATATGTAAAAATGTGTTGAAAGAGATCTATATGTCATACCTGGAGATGGCCTGTGAAGGTGAACGCACATTTGTGGGAGCAGCAAAACTGAACCAGATCTCCCTAATGGTCAGCTTCATGCTGCTGGAGTCAGGTGGCGGGGGCATGAGGGGGAGGTCTTTCTTCAAGTCGTCCGACTCCACTCCTTCATCCTACACGGCACAAGATCACACAATTTAACAGGTGGATGAGACAGGCTGGTGGGAATAAGTTCCAGAATTGCAGCTTTGGATTAGATTTTATGGCTATCATGTGTGACTGGAGCCCCAAGACATCACCGTCAGCCTGATTACAGCTTTGATTTGCCAACATGGCTTATTTTGTAGATCAGAGTGGATGTTTCCTAGTTTGATGACTTTAATCTCCTTCTTCTCGCTCTGATCAGATTCAACCAGAATATTTCAATAAATGTAATTGTTTGATATGGATCTGCACCAGTCTTAACGAACAAGACAGTTACTCAAATCTGAATCAAAGACATCAACAACGGTCTGATTTGCATGTTTGCAAAATATACACGTAGAAACAAAAAAAGAAAGAAAAAAGCAAAGGATTAATCCATCTTTGTCTCATCAGATCAGTGCCACAGAGCTTTTAATTCTGTTAACAAGTTCACATCCACCTGCACTTTCTATGACATTTAGGAGCGAGTGAGTTTGTCAAGTTATGTTTTAACTAGTGCTGTCAGTTAAACGTTATTAATGTCACTAAAGTATTAAGCCATGGTTTAACTGCACTATAGGCTGAGTCCTAGTTTACCTTGTGCACTTCGTAATTTCATTTTGTATTGCCCTGTTTTGATCTCAAAGAAAGGTCTGTCGAAAGGGCTATTTGTTTGACAAAATATTTTTTTTTTTCACCCTTTTATTGATGGACAGTGTTACATTGTGTGACACTGTATATATAGAACAAAGAATGGGACAAAAAGAAGTCAAGGGACATTTAGAATAGATAAAAATGCTTGATTAATTGCGAGTTAACTATGACATTAATGCGAGTAATCACGATTAAATATTTTAATCGTTTAACAGCACTAGTTTTAACACAGTAAATTGCAGATAGAATGAAGAAATTGGCTGGAAATGAATTCATTTTATTCCTCACATAAGTTGACGTTTGAGAAGAAGACGTGGAGCTTAACTCTGCAACGGTCTGTGACACTCAAATGCCATGGTAAAAATTCAGATATTAACTGAGTTTGAGCAAATAAAATAACAGATTTACGGCTTTTGGCGTTTGGCTAGTGTTAAAGCAGGTTTGACGTTGGTTCCAATTTCTTTTTGTTTTGAAATCTGAGCAATAAAGTTTTTTTTATCTAGTCATTCCTAACCTGGTCGTCTGAGTCCGAGTGTTCATTAGCATCAGAGGCTGGGCTGATAGCATCATGTGGCAGGTTGTCATCAGAGACGTCGGTGCTGTAACCACTGCCGGTCTGAGAGCCTGTCGAACCATTGGACTTAGACATACCCGTTTTCCCCCCAGTGTCTGAGCGTCCCATCACACCAAATGAATTGTAAAGAATGGCTCCTGACTGGCGGCCCCCTGCAACAGAAAGCATAACAAATTAAAAATTCTGTACACAAATTCCCTTGTGATGCAACTCATCTTTGTTGTTCTCAATGTAAGTGAGGACTCGGCTGTCTTTACCTTTGACAGTGAGGTTCTCGATGCCACATTCAAACATAATCCAGCCCCATTTCTCAAGAGATGTCGCAGAGCGGCCGAGATCACCTGCTGTGGCCTGGGCTTCGGTTTCATCCACCATTGAAAACTCCTCCATTTCCTCCAGGCCAAACAGCACTTTGGACTTCTCAAACGGGATTGCTGTGATTGCACATGTGCCAATGTCTATGGACGCAGAAGAAACAACGCTACTGTTAGAAAAAACTACATTACTAGGAAAAAACTGGAAAAAGACTATATTACAAATAAAATATAAAAACAGTGAAAGCACCTTAATGCTTTTGCTTGGTACTTTAGATCAAGTGAGGGCACTTTTATATACTGTTTAGGGACAGCTAGTACGGTATATTATCAAAGAGGTTGTAGGTTTTTTAAAAGATCAGTGGACCACTTTAAATAGTGGCACAAGGGGTCAAACATGGCTGCCGTCTTCATAAACCAACCTGTGGAGTCGAGGCCTCGCAGCTGGCTGTGAATACGGTGAATGTTCAACCTGGCGGCGATCTCTTTGCCTTTCTCGATGCCGGCGTTGGAGCGCAGCGAGCCCGAAGACTGAGGCTGCATCTTGGTGGCTGAGGCGTACTTCTCCAACATGACTGAGGGTCGGCCATGTTCCGTGGTGTTGGGTGTCTCCTCTACAATACCCCTGAAACGAGTAGAAAGAAAATGTGCGTTTGTATTTCAGCGGGGCTGCTGTCACATTTAAGTGCATGTCAGATGTTGTGGAGTCAAAGAAATGCACTGTTGATTTTGTACTCACTATAAACACTATTGTTCAGTACAAAACACACATCACAGACAGACAGACAGACAGACAGACAGACACGGAGTAGTGGAGGCGTTACCTGTTCATTCTGAACTGGGTGGCAATCCTGTCAAAGCACAGCGCCACCAGAGACACATGTGTGACACACTTATTGGAGCATGACGGTGACCCCTCCTCTACAGAAGCCTGCAGGAGGCAAAGGTTCACCTGCAGGAAAAGAGAACCAAACAAAAACACTAAACTCCACTGTGCTGTAAAATATTGTTCTCTAGGTGGACATAAACAATAGAGATGGCCACAAGAATCTAATTATTGTTCCACAGGGATAAATACAGTGATAAAACGATTAGCTTTCCCAAATGTAAAATGTAAGATTGTTTTGACAGAGCACAGTTTAAGGCTCAGTTGCTGGCCTCTAATTGTTCCGGCTCATGGGTCTTACCTTGGGGATGGAGACGTTGGCTTGGAGGCCCTTAATTTTCACATTATCAGGTTTGACAGACAGGTCCGTCTGGCCATGGGTGATGTTGAGGGAGCCAGGGGTTGTGCCCTCGGTCTTGGACAGCTTGTGCTCCTGCTTGCCTGTTTGGCTCTGTGTGGATCCAGATCCAAAAACACATCAGACAACAAAGCCACTTTTAAAATTGGAAGGATATTTGTTATCATAATAATCAAAACATTTAGAATACAAACATGTAATATACACTATTGAGTTACACCATGACAGGAATTAAATCTTTCCCTTTGTGATTTGAATAAACCTAAATTAGAGGGATGTGATTCTAAAACACTGATTATTAGTTAACATTCAAAATCTTCTATCATGATGTTTGAAGCACTCTTGTACTTACGGACTCAGTGACTGTGGACTTGCTGATCTGATAGGCTTCATTGAGGACTTTCCCATGCAGGTCATCCAAAATGGCTGCAGGATGACGAATACTGGCAAAGTGGACCATGGATTCAATGTACCTGAAAGAGACCAAACGGACAGACCGCTATAATAAAGCAATACAATTTCACAAGAGATATAGCACACACACACAGACACACAGACACACACACACACACACATATACACACAAAACATTAAAAACCGCCATCATAATGGCAATGCGCCAAGGTATAAATGCGGGTGGCTTTTAAAGGGAATAGGAGATGATACTCTGATTGGTTTCTTGCATGTTACGCCCAAAACACACCCATGAATTAATGAAGACACTAAGTACAATCCTTTTGAACCACGCGCCTGGCGCACAACACGCCCTAAATGTACCTGCACCTGTGGTTAGATCATTAAAATAGGGCCCATAGTGTTTGATATATATATATATATATATATATATATATATATATATATATATATATATATATATATATATATATATATATATATATATATATATATATATATATATATATATATATATATATATATACAAATTTACTAATGCTCTGTTGAAATAACAATTAAATGCTTAACAAAAAAAAAGCTACACATGAGACACAAAAGACATGTGAAGGGCTTTGCGCTGCGCTGGGTGCAAGATAGGGCCTTAAATGTTTGATCCAAACTGATTCAGAAATAAAAAAAAAAGAAAATCACCCTTTCAAAGCAGAATCAAATTTACTGTGTCAGTATTTGGAGGTTAGCCTCTCTTCAATCTCCTAGCTAGAGTTTACCTAACTCATGCTGCACCAAGTGCTTGTAGGACAAACCCAGAACTGTTAGCCTTTGGCAAAGATTCACAGCTAATCTTGTTTTTCTTATCAGGGTTTTCAAACAGAGATTCGAAAAGCTAGTTTTAAGGGCGATGTGATTAATAAAGCAGCATGACCAAAACCAAACTCTATTACCACAGACAGATACAAAAAAAAGTGACTACCTGTCCAGGGATTCAGCCACAAGGGGCGTGAGCACCACATTGACGGCTCCCTTCACCTCCACAATGGCAGTGGTCCTGGTCTGAGCTAAGGGCTGCTCCAGAGTCCAGTCATCTGTCGTTGTGTCCTCATCTGTGTTCTCCATGGCCCTCTTATCAAGTGGGGTGTATGGTGTACTGTGGTGGAACAAAGAGACAATCGCGGATAATGAGTTATTTAATAATAATAATAATAATAATAATAATAAACAGCATAGGCTGCTGTTTAAATAAATGAAAACACTTTTTTAAGTGGATGGGTTTTTAACTAAATATATCTCTGTTTAAAAGATCACATGCAAGGTATCGTGAAGGTATTCAGCAAAATTGCAGGCACACCCTTAGATGACCTACATGACCTGCAAAAAGGTCAGATCCTTGAAGAAGGCGAGACATCCTGGCTGATCCGAGTCATCCCTTGTGGGGTGAATTTATGCTGCTACCATACGCATAGATTTATAAGGTCATTCATTCCGGCTGTTATCCCCATTGTTAATAATACCCAGTATATTCAAATTTAAATTATGTTGTACTTTGGTCGTGTTTATATGTTGTTGTTTGATATTTATACTGCATATATTTATACTGTATATATTTGTTGTAATCTAAATTGCACATCAAGGTTATAAAGTTATCATGTACCATGTACCTTGTAGGGTAGGGTGAGTAATAATTTAAGTTTTTGTCCCGATTCAATTCTTTCGCGATATATGGTTGCCAATTTGATTTGTATTGCAATTTTCTTTTATTGCGATTCTAGAAGCATTAACATTATCTTTTCCTTCTTTAACAAAAACAAAAGTTGAATATTATATACGTAGAGACAATATATCATGTAACATTTCTAAAAAAATTATTGTTTTCTAAGAAGAATGCACATCACGTCAGTCAGACATTTATTTCATTTGTAAAGAAGTACATAACATGGATTTTCTGCTCTCTGTCCGTTTAGCTGGAAATGCATATCATGTTGTTAGCAGTACCGTATAAATATTTAGGAGAATCATTGGTAATGAAAAAAACAAAACCAAAAAACCCAAATCGATTTCAAAAATCAATGCAATAGAAATCATGATACATATGATTTTTTAGATTATTCCCACCACCCCTATTAAATACCTGTTGTTCTCCCCCATCAGCTGAAGACCTCTGTCAAATAGAGAGCTGGCTGATAGGCCCTGCTTTATCACCTGTAATGTAAAAAGAAAGTGTTACACCCTCAAAACATATGTCCTGGGTGTATAGGGGTGGAGACATACCATTCAACTATTTCAACAGCTAATACCTAACAATATGACAAAATTCTGAAATTGATCCATGGTATTACATGCTGAAGAAGCCAATAACCTCGCTACACGCACACAAAGACCAGTTAGTTATTGGTTAAAGACCTTAAAGCTGGGAACAGAGAGCTGGTCGAAGGAAGCAGCACTCTCCTCGCTGGTGGGTGTGTCCAAATCTAAGGGGCGGTGCAGAGAAGACTTTGAGGTCCTCTTATTGGTGGGCTGCTTGACAGACCAATTTGAGACCTGGCAGAGGTAAAGCATTTGGTATTTTTATTGGGTCACAGTGAAAATAAACCAGCAAGGCATTACCACATTTTATGCTTTAAAAAAAAAACATTATATGGAGCAAAGTAACACTCACATGCAGATGTTGTTTCAATGACTGGAGGACCCTAGGATTTCGCACATATGAAAGACTTTACCTGGTAGTGTGCTAAGTAGCTCTGATAGCACGCCATGACGTGTGGCTGGCGGGTCACGGGGCCAGGTTCAGCAGTCTTCTCCGCCTCCACTGAGCTCTCTTCCTCCATGACCAGGGCTGAGACGAAGGAGGCCTGGGATGTGTGGCTGGGCAAGGGCTGGGGTGGCAGTGGGGGCAGCATTGGGGGCATGGGCAGGGGACGTGGCTCAGTGATCAGTTCACCATTAAGAACGTAGGTGAGGGGTCCTTCAACACTGTGGTAAATAGAACTCCGGCTGGGGGGGGGGCGGGGGGGGGAGACAACAGAGGTCAACATGTTTACATATGGGCATCAAATGATAGTTACAGCCTAATTACACACACACACACACACACACACACACACACACACACACACACACACACACACACACACACACACACACACACACACAAATATAGCAATACAGAAGGCAACACTAAGTACCTTTTTTTTTTTTAAAAACAGACCTCTTTTCTGTCTAAGATTGAATTTTCTTCTTTCAAGAGACGGAATTAATTGTTTGTGTTGAGGCTGTATCAATCAAAAAAGCATGTTCAAATCAATGACTGAGAACATTTTGGGTAATAGAAAAATGACAAGGTAGTTGCAGAGCAAGACCAAAATCCAATTTGCCAAACACCCCAGCAGGAAGTGGCTGCCCATGGATCAAACAACTCATTTGCAACAACCCTTCTGGATCACATCCATCCTTGAGTGATCGAATCAAAGTAATGAATGAAAACTGCAACGTATTAAGCTTTGGGCCAGGTTGCTCAACACAATGAAATGTAAAACTTGTCGGGTAGTAAACATGAAAATGTCACAACACAGTTATTGTATTCCTGCACATTGTGCCATAAAGACATTTCGACTTATTTGATGTTTACTGCCTGTTTTTTATGTAAATCTGCAATGTTTTTCAAGCACATGCTGTTTAAGACCTTGCTGTTACTGTAATGCCAACATTTTGTTTTCAAAAGGCTTCTATATTACTTGCTTCTAACTCCAGCTACCATTAAACTTAAAAAAAGACATAACATACATTTTACTGCTCTATTTAACTGAGTTTGAATACAAAGTATATGTTGTATATTGTATCATAACACAACAATAAGTTTGTGTGGGTTTCCTCCGGGTCCTCTGGTTTCCTCCCACCATCAAGACATGCATGCTAGGTAACTAGGCCAACAGTAAAAAAATTTGCCGACTGGCTAACACTGGCACGTTTACAGAAATGTTGATTCATGTGCACCAATTGTCCTACTAAATACATCTTAATACCTTCAAAATGTCACAAATTGGAGACGCTGACTGAATAAAATAGTGTTTCTGCATTCATCATAAACTTGAAAATCCATCCATCCATCTTCATCCGCTTATCCGGTATCGGGTTGCGGGGGGAGCAGCTCCAGCAGGGTACCCCAAACGTCCCTTTCCAGAGCCACATTAACCAGCTCCAAATGGGGGATCCTGAGGCGTTCCCAGGACAGGTTGGAGATATAATCCCACCACCTAGTCCTGGGTCTTCCCCGAGGCCTCTTCCGATTTGGCCATGCCTGAAACACCTCCCTAGGCAGGCGCCCAGGAGGCATCCTTACCAGATGCCCAAACCACCTCAACTGGATCCTTTCAACGCGAAGGAGGAGCTTCTCACCCTATCACTAAGGGAGACGCTAGCCACCCTCTTGAGGAAACCCATTTCTGGCTCAGCTTTCTTTTCGTCACAAACTTAAAAAGTAAATCATAAATCACAAATCCTTCAGAATGGCCCCTATAGCATTATTTAAAAGGCTGACACTTCAAGCAATCTGGCAAAGTCAGAAGTTGGTAGACAGGTCATTAATTCATTTGCTCTTACAGATGAGAAAGGAGAGACCCTTTGATGTTACTGTGAGCTGAGACTCTACCATAATCTTAATCCCATGCTTAGCTTTGTACTTGATCTGACCATCCACTCAGTCTCCTCTCAAATGTTCCAACCCCTTTAACTTTGAGAACTTTTGTAAGTTCCACAAAAGCTGAGATCGATATGCTCCATTTTTTAAAGTACATTATCATTCAAACTGACCTGTAGTTTTCCATGTGATACGGAGGCTGCTGCGGCTGCTGCATCTGCTGCCTCCTCTTCTTCTTGCGACCGGGGTACGTCCCTGGACCCTCATCGGCACTGCTTATTGGCTCAAAGTCCTCGGCAGCAGAGAAGTAAGCCTCGCTGTCGGCCACAGACATGCTGGAGTCGGCAGAGCGGTACTGGTGGAAGGTGTTGGAGTCCGCTGAAGGCGTGAAGGGAAAGGAGCCGTAGCTCCTACGCTGGCGAGGCGAATCCAGGACGTTCTCATCGCTCCGGGAAACCTCGCTGCTGAACTGGACGCCTCCAGACAGGACTGGTGGAGGCTTGTCGGCGAAGACGGCAGCCGATAGGCTCTTGGTGCTGCCCAGTCGACCCGAGTGTACCGAGGACTGACGCTTGAGAGGAGAGCAGAGGGGTGAGCGCACCGAGGAGCGGTCCTGGGAGCTGTTGGGTGAGACTGGCGAAACTTCTGGGACCTCCCCTAGGGTGCTTCACAGAAAAAGGAGGAAATAACAATTTGGAAGCCACTGTTGACTGTATGAGGACATTAAAACTATAATATTGTATTTAAAGAGTCAAGTTAAAATTTATTATTCCCAAATAGGAAAATTAGGTTGGTAAAGGTGCAGATACACGAAACCAGTCTTAAAAACAGATACAAACACACACACACACAAACAGTACATGCGTGTGTCACTTATATTTACAGTATGTTGATATTACTCACTCAGCAGGGCTCTTGCCGTTCACAGGGAACATGCGTTCCTCTGTGCTTGGCGAGGGAGTGTCTCTCTCTCCTGCCAGCAGGGGCAACGCAGCACTAGAGCAACTATTTTCTTCAGAGGAAGAGGCGGAGCTGTGGGAGCGTTGGGGCACCTGGAGACTGAGGAGGTGCTGACCACGTCTCTCAGGCAGCTCAGGAGGCAGGCAGGGTGAGCGTGTGCCCGTCTTCAGTCCGACAACTCTCCCTATGAAAACATACATTTGCTTTAGTAACTAAATTTGTGTGTGTGCTGGTTGAGAAAGAGTGTAGGCTGTCGGAACAGAGAGGAAATTAGCAGTAACGTTGGTGGTGGTAGTAAATGTACAGTGTAGCGTTTACAGTGTAGCATATTTCACTACTATGTATCACATATGTATATGGGGAATATAAACAACAAGATTTCTCCGTGCTCATGTTAACACTATATCCAAATATGATCATAACTGGTATAAGCCTTACAAACTGGTTATTCATTAGATCAATAATTCCCATGTAATAAACCTCCAGATAAACAGAGACCTGCAGTATAAGTCCCAGTAGTCCCTGTATTGGAAGATTCAGTGTTTTCTAGTAATTCATTTAACATTGTGGCATTTAAATAAACAGTCTTAATTTGCTTGGTGTTTCACAAAAAAAAAAAAAAAAAAAAAAACAACAACTCAACAACCTTTGGGGAGTATCAGGAAATCTATATATAATCTTTGCAAATGCATACCATCCACTTTGGGCGTTTCCTTGGTAATAATCCACTCCCCTGGCTGTAGCAAAGACTGGCCATAAGACATGTCTGCCTCTGTGCAGGAAGAAGAGAACGCAGACGAGGACGAAGGTGTGAGCTCTTCAAGCTTGAAGAAGTCCAGGCCCATGTTGGTACCTCCAAAGAACCTGCAGCCTCCGAGGCAGCCGCAGCGGTTCCTGCTGCGCTTGTTGCGAATGCCAGCCTCTTCTGGCCATAGGAACCAGAGTCTGAGGTAAAGGGAGAGATAATCAAAGAGAAAGATGAAGTTTCTGTATGTCTGTAAGATTTTGTTTAGCCCTGCAGACAGGCACATGTGGATAAAACATTGCATTGGTCTCCCTTTCTAAGTCAACATCAGATTATAATTTATTACCTCCTTCTTTGTCCTGATAGGTTTCCAGAACTCAGTTTTGCATTGGCATACACTCATACGCCCCATTCACAAATAAAATCTTTCTCTGAAATGTGTAGGAAAATCTGTACTGACAATCTCCCACCTCAAGACCTAGTAACAGTTCAGAGAAAATGCAAGCAGGATGGTGCAGCTATAAGCCCTGTTGGACTGTTCTTTCCCCCCCATCTATTCTGGCATTACCATGGCAAGTGTAAAAAGCCACAAGGCAGTAATGTTCCTTAATGAGGCTGCATGAGTGACTAGTGAAAATCACTAGCGGTGCCTGAAAGGTTATCCCAGTAATTCACTGGCAATTATGTGCGAAAGGGGCTATTGAATCATTAATGAACATACATACATACATTCTTTACCATTACTCATACCCCACATGCAGTGCATTTAGCTAAAGAAATAAGAAACCACCATGTCCAATTACAAGCTAGACAAGAACATCCGTACTGATAATGGCTCCCTAAAGACCTTTAATGAGATCTTCAATTCATTATAACAGTAGTGTACTGTACCAGCTGATTATCACATATAATGAGCTGGATTACGTACATGACAGAAAATGAATCATCTTGTTTTGTTTGAATGACCTATTTTACATTACGAGCTGAACATAGTAAGACTGACTGAAGCCAGTGAATCATTTTTACATTAAAAAGAATTGTCAGCATTGACTTTTTTTTTTGTAAACACTGCTTTTACGTTACCAGCAGTGTCCCTTGATTAAACTAACACACGCATGCACGCACGCACGTGAAAAAGTAAATAACCTTGACAGTGTGTTTTCTACCTTTTGCTCTGTGCATCGTGTTGCTCCAGAAAATGCCTCTGGACTTCACATTTGGCTGGGTGGTCAGCGGCCAGGGCAATGTCTGCTGTGATGAGGTTCAGGTTGACTGAACCCGCCTCCAGCCAAACAGAGCGTCGCAGCAAAGGGGGCTGACCAAGACCTAGCGGCTGACCCAGACCTTGACCCTGTCCGGCCGGCTGCAGCCTGGTCGCCTCGCTGTGCTGCTGCTGCTCAATGTACTGCCGGATGTTTACGTCCTGCACCACAGCGCTGATGCCTTCTCCCACTGCCTGGTTGTGCAGGTTGCAGTTGGCTACACGAATGTTAGTCGTCTGGAGAGGACGAAAGTAGGAACTAATTAGTTACACATCTTACAGCGTAATCACAAACTGGCATGAATTTAAACGGATAAATATAGTTACTTAGTACAGAAAAATACTTCGCACATCTACAATGTGAGACAGGCGCACCGGAAAGGAACAAGCAGGTCAAAAGTTGCAAAGAAACTCCCACCCACTGTCTTAATTTGCGAAAAAATATAAAGTTTAGTAGTAGGCAACGTTTCGGTACTAGACTATCTTTACTTTATACTTTTTTTATTGAAAAAGTATACTGATGGACAGACGCCCCGAGCGGTTGGGGGGGGGTTCGGTGCCTTGCTCAAGAGCACCTTGGCAGTACCAAAGAGGTGAACTGGCACCTCTCAAGCTACCAGTCCACACTCCGTACTTTGGTCCGTACAGGGACTTGAAGCTGCGACCCTACGGACTGAAGGCATTGCTGAAGATGGCCTAATACCAAAACATTGCCTGCTCTCAAAACCCACGCTAGACCGTGTCCAGGAGTTTCTTTACAAATATATTTTCTAAAAATACGATACATAAATGGCTGGTGGCAATTACCCTGATGTTGGCAGCACAGCCATGCTCCACTACAAAGAGGTCAACTCCATCCATGGCCAGTCGGGTCATGGTGTACTTCAGCTCCTCTGATGTGCGACAGTGACCCGGCAGGCAGCTCAGCTGAAAGACAACCATCATTTAGTAGCAGAAACTTTTAATTCAGTCTGGCTGTGCTTTACATACTGCTGCATAGCCTCTAGCCACAGCTGCTTGGTTGTTTGAAACTAATGAGGGTCTCTCAGACAGCGTTTTTAAAAATATCCTTGTTAGTATTCACATACAAACAAGACATTTTGTCAAACAGACTTGTTTTTTCGCAAAGTTACTCCACACATCAGGGTGTTGTGTATGTATGTTGTGTATGGTTGCTGTACATCAATAGCTTTGTGTTAGAATTCGTTACAGGCAGTTCCTCCAGCTGTGTAAAAGTGTGCTTTCTGAGTCATGCATCATTAGACAAAGGATCACAGTGGTCCCCTGTTATTATTGGCTGGTATTTGCACATTTTCTGTCACACAGGAAAGTTCTGAGCAACATTCAAATCTCGCCAGAAATGAGCCATAACGAGCTAATGTAATAGCTTCCAGCGTGAGGTTCAGACACACGTCTGCCAACTAGTTCAAACCAATGCTCGACAGCTACAGCAGATAAAAGGGAAAAATGTGACAAATGAGGTTCAGACTGTGCAGCATTTCATCATTTACTGCCTGTTTGTACCTTGGCATCGCAGATGCGACGGTCAAGGCCATGCTGGCAGATGACAGAGGGCTTGGGTTGTTCTAGCTGGAACTCTCGGGAAACCCCATGGAAAAGGAAGTTCTCACCCCACTCTATCATACTGGCCACCTAATAATCACAGACACACACAGATCCAAAACAATCAATAGATACATTTACTGCTAGGAAAATGCACTGAATAAAAATGAGTAAAACATACATACTAATACAGTCATTGTTGGGGTGGACAAAGCACAAGGAAAACACGTTTTAAAAAAATACTTTACCATAGTCACAAACACTCCCACTTAGCTGACCTAAAGATCTATGATGTAATCATAACCTAAGGCTGCACATATTCATCCCTTCCACAAATCACTTTTTTACGTAAGCCAATTGGACCACCCACACACCCACACAAACACACCAACACACCCACCTGTGGAAGAGTGACCCTGCCAGTGAGCCCCCCAGCCTGCATGTCGATGAGCCAGGCGTACTCCAACGTGTCAGTGCCTACTGGGAGGCCCTGAGCGGAGAACATAGCATGAGCTCTCATCTGCAGGCCAGACAGACTCAGGTGGCCGTCCCTCAACACCCCATCCGCTGTGGGACGCTGTGGGGGAAAAAAACGGCTTCAATCACACAAACATGTTTTCTATCCAACATCTCTACCTTGTAAGTGTGGGTAAACCCATGGAAACTGAATATAGTAATCTCCAGCTAAAAGAAGTTCATTCCATAACATCCCTCCATGTGAACAAAAAAAGAGATTGTTATCTCATTGGAGAGAGATGAGGGCTACACATTCTTTGTCGTCAGGGATTAGGGAAAGATATTTACCCCAAGCTATAAATAGGAACCGACTAATGGCTAAAGCTTAGAAATATGGTGTGGTTATACAATATGCAGGTGCTTATGCAATGATGTGGCTAGTGAAAACATTATGCAACTCCAACCTGAAAAGCTTTATTCAGGGTATTTTCTAAGGATTGAGTCATGCCTTCAGACTAAAAAATAGTTGTTTGGGCATTCATTGTTTTCGCACATGAGAAGTGCCACATAGTTTGTATTACTGTTCCTTTTAAATTAAAAGATGAATGTAGGGGTCAACATGTCCCTTTTACCCCCAAAAATAATTTTGTGGCCTTTTATGTGCTTTTGGACACACAGACATAAACAGATTTTTAAGCAATTTTCCTTCAGATAAAATCTAAATCTAGGCAAAGACTGAACCATATGGAGCCAAAATAAGCGGCACATCCTATCAGGAACACGTGTAGTTGTGCTTCTGACCTGGTAGTTGTCACTGATGAAGATGTGAATGGGAGACAGGAGCAGCTGAAGCATCGTTTCCTTGTAACCCTTCTTCATCTCAAAACACAGCCGCTCCAAGAAGCCGGATGGACCTTCGGGACCCTCACTGCTGCAGTGCTGGAAGCACCGAAAAAGTGAGAAAACATATGGGCTCATGCATCAAGTTATTTTTCGCAAACATAAAAGCACATCAACTCAAAAAGCATGGCTGGCAGGTAAAAATCTAAAATACTTCCTTGCAAGCCAGGAAACAAATGCCATTGAATAAACATATATTAAACATTTTACTAGATTTTTTACTTTGTTTTAATGTTCACAATGTATTATTAATTTATTTCTTTTCTCATATGTGTTTTTCTATAAGTTGCTTACAGCATCTTGAGATTTTTCATCTATTTCTAAATACGAAATTTCCAATTTATTTTCTTTACTGCTGCATGTATTGCATGCATTTATATAGTCCACATTTCCCTTAGAGCCCTATCGAAAGGATTTTCAAGGCTGATACCAATACAAATATTTGGTTATTAAAAAATCTGATATTCCAATATATTGGCCAATATTAATTTAAAAAAGAAATCCAGAAATGCTTACCAAAACAAACAGATTTCCCTAACATTTGTTATTTGTAGTTATTTATGAGTCCTCACCAAAATAATATGATAATGATTCGTTTTATTGTCACAACAGAACAGAGGAACATCAAAATATATTAAAGTTCTGATAAATAAAATCTATAAAAATACAAACTTAAGATATGAAACTTAAAGTCCTTTGAACAAAAACACAATAACAAAAAAAGCCAAGTGTCGCCAACAGGGACGCTGTAGAGCACCCCTGGTGGACAAAATATGCAATGGCAACACACCCAAATAGTTGACCAACCGTTTTTATTTAATTTCTTTTAATTTTCATTTAATCATTTGTCATTATAAATGATTTTAGTGAATGAATATTTATAAAAAAAATTGATATTTCCATTTACTTTTATTTCACACTGTAGTGATGGAATGGTTTCATAATCTTTGATCATAGCCCATTTGCTATGCTACACTAATCTCTCTCTCGCTCGCTTTTTCTCTTTTAAACCAAACCATTAAAACAAACTCTTGGCAGTCTTCGGTGTTACCATTGGCAGTCGCCCGTGGACTTTGTAGAGGTTGATGAGCACAGTGATGTCCCAGGGACGCATATCCAAGGGGTGGATATTTGAGTTTTCCTTATGACCACTGTCCTCCATCCCCAGAGGAGACCAACCGAGGCCTGAGGAGGTGGAGGTGGACAACACGGGGCTGGACACTGCCTCCTCAAAGTCTGTGTACATGTCGTCCTCACCAAAATAGTTTTCCTGTAATAAGAGTTGAAAGGGAGGTTAGAGGGCTGTTTAATACGTTGTTAGTCTATATCCATGACTTTCCACTTCCAGGATTGCTCCGTTGCCACCGGATATTCCGTTGATTTTCACTCATTTCCGCCAGATGTCCTTTACCTTACGCTGGAATTCTAAACTATGGTCAATTTACGAGGACTATGGTTAACTGTTGCGCGACTAAAACTACTTTTGAATGTACACGTACAAAACTAGTTCCTTCCGGAGGCTATTTTACAGCAACACCTTGGCTCTTGCCGGTGCTTAGCGCCGCACATGATGATTGTGACTGGTTTAAAGATTGGTCTGTTGGTAGAGCGGGCACCTCCTCGATGCAGTAGGCCCGAGTTTGACTCCGACCTGTACCACCAATTCTATCACCAATTCTTTCCTGATGCTTTCATTATTATCTAAAATATGCATCCACAATTACATTGAGTGCAAAACACCAACACACAATGACGATTGATGATTATCAAAGGTGTCACCAAAGCCCAAACTTTTGTTATTAGAGACTGACTCAAGGAAGTTCGTACCTTGATGGAGATCAGTGCTCGGAGCAAAGGCCCGTAGAGGATGATTTGAGAATTTGGGGACACATCCATCTCCACATGAAGTCTGTCAGGGGGGAGCTCTGTGGGGTCAGCGGGCATCCGGCTGTGGGCAGCTGAAGCAGACGTGGAGGTGTAGCGTGGTGGGGCGTTGTGGTGTACCGAGGTGTGCTCTGGGGGACGCAGAGCTGACAGAATGGATTCCTCCATCTCAGATACTTTAAAACACAAATCACAGGCAAGTTACACAACATTATGTAAAACAGCTCTGTAAGACAGAAGTAACCTGACTGAGGGGCAATTTCAAAGATGGTTACATTTTCTTACACAGTCCACAGTAATTCTGTCATGACTGGCTTTAGAACAAACAACAAAGAATTGACACTAAAGCAGTGAGCTTACGCGACTGTTTGAGTTGCTCATCAGCCTTCTGGGGATAAATGGGGTGCCAGGTGTATTCAATGATGAGCAAGAAGTTGGGTACACTCCAGCAATCCACCCAGCCAGCTCTGTTGTAAGGAAGAAAAACACACTCAATTCACAGTCAGTATTGTGAGTTTATGACCATTTCAAGTGGATTTTCCAGTACATTGTCCGCTTTATGAACCGTTCAATTCAAGGATATACAGTAGAGACAAGCGTCAGCGAATTGCTCCCACTTGATTTCTCTGCAGCACAGAGTGCACCGGTCCAGAGAGATATCGATCGTAACCTCCCAGGGGGTAAGTGGGTCTCTCACAGTACTACATGAGTATAGTGTAGCTGTGGGTTTTCCCATTATAAATGATCTGAATGTTGAGCTATCATGTACAGTGCATATTCTAACCCAACTAGCAAGAGGTTCTCAAGCATCTCTTTGATCTTTAGGGTGGACCTAAAGACCAGGAGAGCTTATAATGTGAAAACAGATCCTGCTTTGCAACGTGCTCTAAAAGGGATGTTGGCCAATCAAAAGCCTAAAAAACGCAATCAGTGTAAGGCTACCTGGCTGCAAAGGTGCATTGATCGCTCCAAGGCCAATTCTGACGGCTCTGTTTCTCAATAAAGTAGAAGAGAAGGAAGACTGTTTTACATGTTTACACATAATTGTACAGTTAGCAAGTAGATAACGGCGCACACTCTGACCTCACAAGCCAAAAACTTTTTGTTTTCCCAATGTTTTCTACATGACAACACTGAAAACAGAGTATCTGAAACTCTTTACCCAGGAAGGAGTCTTCCAACAAATCCATTTTCATTCACCTAAAATGCAGTTTTTATTTGTACAAAAGGCCAAAATGCCAAATAAGCAACATTTAAAAAAAATACCTGTGTGCGTGTTAAGGCCTTAGATGGATATAGAACAGTTTTACTCATAATAAAGGGTCTAAATAGAAAAAGACTGTTGACCCAAAAAAGCCTTATTAAACAGGCTATTGCATCAAACAAAGCGAGGCAGCAAGTTTCTCAGCATGGCTGTGTTTAGAAATTGTTGTCACCCCGGCGACTTTCACGCACAGCAACAATGGCGTTGTCGTTACTTAGAATTCTTCAAGGGGGTGACAGAAACTACGCACTATAGCTTTAAAGGACCACCTACTACCTTGGCAACATTTATTTTCTACTAAGTATTGATGTTAGTCAGCAATATGATGGTGAGTCATGCTGCTTTTTGCTAACACACTCGCTTTTTGCCCACAACTAGAGAAATAATTTCCAGCTTTAACTCACTCTGCGTGGGTGATGTTCCTCCAACGGGACTTGGTGGGTTTGGGAGGGGGTACACTTTGGTTTTCCCCTGGCATGAACATGTCTGGGGGGAGCTTGACGTTCTGGTAGTCTTTGGCCAGGGTGAGGAGGGGGTAGCGGCTTGGGTGGCACTCTGGCAGGGACAATCGCATATCTGTATCCTCTGCCTGAGGAGGACAAAGCATACATACGTGCATGCACCCACACATATTCATAGTTGCTGTCAAAGAATTCACATCTATGAGCACATATAAATGCACACAGTATGTGCAGTCATACTTCTGTAAAAACATTTTCCAGAAACAAATCTTTACAATTACACTCAAATATAAAAACTTTTGTTTTTGACACAAATCATAATCACTTATAGCGTGACTCACGTTCAAGCTGAAGCGGGTATGGCAGGTGGTTGGAACAAACTCATTGAAAGGCAAAGTGAACTCTATAGTGAGCGTCTCGCCGCATGCTGCAAGGTACACTGTAGAAGATCAATAATGCAATTGATTAGTCTGCCCTGGTCTAGGATTAAGTGGAGTATATACTGTGTAAACAATATATCATGACTTAATAGAGTCAGAGTATTCAGTCATGGGGATCAGCTTCCAGTGTTTAAGAGACATTAAGTTATTGATTGATTATTGATTGCCTTCCATGGCTGGATTTTGATTTCTTTAATATTTTAGCCTTAGTGTTTTTTATTACAAAATTATTTTAAACCTGTAAATTGAATGTAATATTTTTTATGTAACTTCAACCTTAACAGCAAATATTATTTATTTTAGTTCGGAAAAAATTGTGTATTTTATTTCAGAATAGGTAGATAATATTATAATGTCTATGTGAATGGCTTGTTAGATAAAATTGCTGTAAATGTAAGAAATGTAGAATTCTGTGGTGTTTTCACATCTTTGTCATACTTACTTTAATTTGTTTACGGTATAAAGTGCTTAACTAAAATCAGAAATACTAAAGATAGAAAAGATATCAAATGTGTTTTTTATATAATTTAGCCTTACCCTATACAGTTTTGTACTGCTTCTATGGTTATTTGCATCTAGAAGAGCATCTTTCTTACCATTCTCCTGCTGCTTGGTGGAACAATCCACCCAGTTGTGCTGGTTTGCCGCCCAAATCATCTCAAACTGGTGGAAAAGGATCTTGAACTTCCAGGAATAGGGCACAAAGGAGTAGATGTCTGGTGCACTGTCACTCGCCCAGTCCTGGATCAAATCTAATAAGAAAGAAGGAAGAATGATAAAGTGAAAAAATTTAAACTTTACTTTTAGTTTTATACATTTCACTATTAAAATGCTAAGTGCTAAATGTTCTCATTGGTTAAAGGGTAACTACCGTTTTTTTTTTTTCAACCTGGACCCTATTTTCCAGTGTTTTTGTGTCTAAGTGACTGATGTCAACAATCATTGACATCGGTCCAGTATTAAGCGAGATGGCTGCATTCTGCAGAGGCAAAACAAGCTATATCAAGTTAACAAGTTAATAGGGCAATTGTCCAGCTTGTGTTTACATTCTTCACAAAAGTACTCGTTTTGCCACTAACAGGCTCAGATTAATGTTCTAAGTCTTTGACAACATTATGGAAAGAATCCCTTCAGAGATAGACCTTTTTAAAACCTCTTTTTGTTTAACCAGAAACAGCTCTTAAGTCGCAAACACTAAACCCACCAGACTCGATTTAAAAAAGCAATACTTTTAGCATGTACCTAGCCAAATATATTTTCACACGTAAAGTTTATTTCAACCAAAACTAGAGTTGTGATGTTGGAAAAGTGGAAAGACGACCCAAAGCGGCTTTTCGTAGTTTTATTTTGTTTCTATCGACTTTGAATGAAGTGTCTTATACAATGCTATAATTACTGTTTATTTACATTGAGTATGGTGGGTTTAGCAAATGCAATTTTGCGGATGTTTTATTATTTTAAAAAAGATCTTACTGTTTAACAGAAATCATTCCCATAATGATGTCAGAACCTTTGAATATTATTTTTTTTTAAAGGTAAATACAAGTTGGACAATTGCCCTATTAGCTTAGATTGAAGCTTGTTTCGCCGCAGCCGATTGCAGAATTCTTGCTTAAAACTTGACAAATTTCAAAAGACTGTTGTTACCATCAGACACTTAGAAACAAAAACATAGGAAAATAGGGTTGAAGAAAAAAAAAAAAAGTCTGTTTGTTGGAGGACTTACCAGTGAAGAAGTTTTTCTGGGCGTAGATGAAGTGGTAGGTGGCCTTGTACACCTCAATCTCACACTGCCATGACTGAGGCATATTCCACACTCGAGGGTAGCTGGCTATGACATGAAACTGAAATAAAGGCAGAGACCGGACACAATTTTTTACTTGTCGCAGAGCATTATGTAATATGTTTGACAACGCTTTTGCTCAACTCTACCTTGCACTTTTTCAAATTGAGTTGAACTGAAAAGCTTCTTGTATAATTGCCTGCTACTTACAGCCAGCATCTCAGCCTCTAGAAGAGTCCTATATTGCATGCTGCTGGTGGTGTCCACATGAAGCAACTGGCCTTTGATGGTAGGAGAGTAGCCTGAGGGTAGAGGAGACAAACAGGAAAGCAGGGCCATCAATTCTCAAAACCCAAAGCTAATGTCATTTACCAGCAAAACTTGAAAAGCTACTTAAGTTAACTGCATTGAGAGTATTGACTGATGACTGACACAATATTATCTGCTCAGTGTGAGAAATTATTACACATTCCTCACATCTATCAGAGTTGAGAATGTCAATTTTCCCCCGTGTTGTTTTATTCTGGATATGGCTTCAAATTCACAGTGAATGCAATGGAGAACTACAGAAAGTCATTTCCCCATTCTACAATTCACAGTAGCAGTAGGTCAATGTGGTCTTGTCCACTTGATGATGTTCTTTTGGTATCATGCCAATTTTGACATGGCTTTCCTCAGTCTTTGCCAATACGGGATGTTTCCAATGTCATTTACACAGGACATAAATAATTTAAGCAGATCCTATATGTGGATAACATTTAAAAACACAAGCATTAGTCAAAACCATATGCTCTACATAACTGGGGTTGGAGAGATATAGTACAGAGCTGCACTGTTTAGTATTAGTTTGTATGTGCATAGACAGTCACTAACGAGTCTCTGTTTTGGTCTCAGTCTTGAGCAGGGCTATTTACTTTGTCTTGATTTTGAAACTGATTTATACTTTATTTATAGGTATTTCTGACTATGGTCACGCCTATATACTAACCTACTGTAAAAATGTAGCCCTCTGTGTTTCTGAGGGCTTAGTGTAGATCAACTCAAGAACATTTCCAGGATGATTGCTTATCAACCGGCACGTGACTCAATAACTAAATATAAACTGCAAGTTTACAAATACCATATTAACAAAGAAATGTTTTGATAAGTTCAAATATGTCAAATAAATAAAGAGCCAAATTTGTTAGGACCAGCTGGAGAATCTTCAATACTCATGGTACAAGCCTTTTTGACATTTGTTCATTCTGACATTTGATTAGCTGCTTATCATTTCTGTTGTTCAGACAGAGAAACAAATTTTTACCAAATGATAGGGAAACATGCGCTTCTACATGAACAAGATTTGTCCTTAAACCATTTAGACATCTGCTATGGCAACCGATCCAAGTGCTGACATTTTGGTGTCCTTATTTCTTTTTTTGGAACACACACACTTACCGTTCTCTCCTACAGTCATGGGGATGTTGACTTCCAGGTAAGAGCCAGCACCTACATTCACATGGATGGCATTGGTTTCCTAGTAACAGGGATGAAGAGCATGGGGGGTGAGTGAGAAAGAGCCAACAGAACAGTCATACATGCTGTCAAATTATTAATGAGGGGTGTTTTACTGTCTTAACGCTAGAACGACCAGACACTGTAGGGGTACCAATTTCAATAGATAACGTATGACGAGACATGAAATGAAGACAAGCAGGAGCAGCAGGGAGAGAAAAAAAAGATCACAGAGGTTGGCAAGATAGAAAGAAGAAGAGAAAGAGAGAATAATACAGACAAGAGCAACAGTCACCCTGTTTTTGGTAAAAAGCAGATCGATGGTGGCGTCAGCAATGATGTTCATGCGGAGCTCGAAGGCTTGGATCTGCCTGGGTTTTCCTGGCTGGGCAACCTCGGTCACTTTCATGGCCTGGTAGTCAGCTGGCAGGAAGAACTTCCACAGACAGTCCCTGAGGAAATTGAGAGTTTGTGTAAATCCAAGACCTTGTATGTAAAGCCTTAATCTAAAGCCTTTAAAAGTTGAGGGCCCTATCTTGCACCCGGCACAGCGCAATGCAAAACCCGATGCAAGTGTCTTTGCTAGTGTAAGACCGACACAGTTGTCAATTTCCCATCCAGTGCCCACATCGTTTAAATAGCAAATGCACCTGCGCCCATCTTTGCACTCATGGGCGTGCTAGTCTTACAGGGAGGTGTGTTCAGTTGCATTTTTGGCCTATTGCTATCTTGAGGCAACGGGAAGTGATTGCACCATTGACCTACAATGGTGCAACCAATACAATTGGTTTACTGCATGTTACGCCCAAAACACCACAATGGAAATAAGTCCTGGACTTTATTGAGTTTTTATCCTCGATTGTACTGGATGTCTTTTCCTGCGTAAGGAATTCTTAATGCAATTAAATAAATTAAATAAAATCAAAAAACACACCTATGAATTAATGAAGACACTAAGTACAACCCTTTTGAACCATGCGCCTGGCGCACGGACCCTTTTTTTTGGGGGGTTAAACTAGCAAATGTTGATTCGTGCACGCCCTTAACCCACCTGCGCCAGGCACTTCACACCGCACTTAGATTGTTAAAATAGGGCCGAGTCTCACTTGACCAGAACAGCACTCATCTTACATCTATGACATTTGCATCTGTATTAATATGCTTTTTAAGTACCTACCAAAGATATAATAAAAACAATGTATGCAATATGTACTAAATTGTGGTGAGATTTACAATCTTACACACCTCTGACGATCTGCCCAAGGGCCGTAGTTGAAGTCAGTTCCTTTTCCACAGACAATGTCGAGACCCCAACATGGAGGCAGGTCCTGAAGCTTATCGTCCTCACTGCACGTCTCTGCCTCCTCCCCACCCTCCTGCTCCACAGGCACCAGCCCTACACACACACACACGCACACAAATAAATAAATAACTGGATAAATAAATGAATATGCCATTAAAGGTGCAAAAAGTATATTTAAAAAAATGTAGCCATTAATTGATAAAATGTGACAAAAGTTGAACTTTGTTTTAATTTGCTTCTTTATTTATTTACCCCTGTATTTATAAATGAACCTATAAACCCTATTTATTTATTCACATTACTTTCCCCCCTTTATTTAATAATTTCAAATGAATTAAAAAATTATTTATTATATTTTTTCATTTATGTAATTATGTAAGTATGTTTTTATTTTTTTATTTATGTATAACTGTCCTGTTGCATACCCTGCCACGTAACTTATTTATTTTTGTATTATTTTCTTTATAAATTTCTTTATGCATTTCTGCTTCATTATGCAAATGCCATTCAGTGTGTGTCATGTTTTTTTCTGCATAGATCGACTATACATGCCTTGCTCCCAAACCTCACTAAGTAGCTAGGTCCTCCATTTTAGGTGACTCTGTCTCTGTCAACATACACTAATCATAAACATATAAAATGCCTTGCCAACAGTCTTGAAACCACTTGACTATTTTACTACTGCTTCTTCACAATCAACTAGTGTGCAGGGTCGTTTGATAGCAACACACAGTATGTCCCAATTAAAAACAATTTTGAAAGTTATTGGATAACATGTTGGTTACCATTTTTTGATTTTGTGTGTGTGCGTGCATGAGCATACCGGGTTCATCCTGGTAATAGTAGATGTCAACATCGTTGGACTGCATGACCACAAAGCCTTCTCCCATCAATCTGGGAGGTCTAGAAGAGAAATCCACAAGGTCACAGTTTAAGGGCAAAGTGCAGTTTTATGTAGAGGTTAAGAACTCTTAGTAGGGTCACAGCAGGTTAAGCGGGAATTAGATATTCAGTCCACATTGAAGCTTGATTCTGGCATGAAGAAGCAATTTCGTAAACGCAGCGGCCTTCCTCTTACATATTTTTGCTTTATCTCACTGGACATTCCAACAAAGCTTTAAGACACATCAAGGACTGTTAGAGGTGGAAATCACTGATGTCTTTTTTTTCCCCCAGAGGCTACAGCTGCCAAGTTTATATTAAGAGTGACTTCTTAATAACAGAAGGTAAACGTAATGTTACTCTCCATGTCAATTCATTCAGCTCAAGTGCAGATAACGGTTTATGGCATCCCTGTTTTTAATGCAATACAGTGAGAAGGAGAAATTGGATGCCTTAATCCAACATTCTGCCTATATTTTTGGTATTAGAATTATCAATTGCCAAATTCTGATTTACACATCCTTTATTACATATCCAATAGCTTATAAATTTAAGAAGGTTGAAGCTCACATCATACACATTGCACGATAAAAAGGAAGAAACACAGACAGAGCAGTGCACAAAATTATACATTTCAAACTTTATAATGATCTTGTTTTCCACATCATGGTATGCTTAAACAATGAGTGGCAAAAGATATTTTGACAATATTATTTAGGCAAGAGTATTACCTCGAAACGGTTTTGGTACTGACAACAGAATATGTTTACAAGTGTCAGTCTCTACATTATTCAATTTCTAAGGTATTACTTTTATATGAATGATACCCTTGAATCTTAACAGCAACGCCTCTTAAACTACCAGCCTTTAAAAATGTAATTTTACAGCAACGCTCAAATTGAATAAACAAAAATAAGTCAAATGATGTTGATGTTTCTTCATGAGTGAGTGACTTGGACTTACTCATCATTCTGCATGCCAAGGTAGCGTGGACTAGGAACCAACATGACGCGCACATTCTCCAGCGAGCCTTTGACAATGTGCATGTACTGGTCCAGGTGGCTGGATGGAGGCTTGGTGGTGTACGTCAGGAAGGCATCCTCAAAGTTCACACACAGAGTTTGGGGGAGGTGGTGGTTCCCAAATGCCAAACGACCCTACAGGAGAGCAAACACACATGCAATAAAGGCCTGAACACTAAAGAGGTTATCATTTGTTTTCCTCAACAAGGGCCTGCGGCTGCCCACTGCTCCTATGTATAGGATGGGTTAAATGCAGAGGACACATTTAGTTTCTCTGTGTATTGTCAGAAGTGACAATGAAGGCACCTTTAACCTTCAACAATGCTCTGAAGCAATTTCAAAAAGTGAAATTGTGCATTCTTTCGTAGACCAAATTCCATCCGTTTTTGGTTGGATTTGCGAGGTACTCACAGTGCTGATGTTTACTTTGACGACAGGAATGAGGGAGCGCCAAGATGATGTGTGGTCTGGACTCTCTGCTTTGATGTTCACACTATAATGGGACCAGAAAACATTCAGTCTTACAACAATTTAAGAGTGCTACAATACATGGGTGGGAAAAAGAAATTGATTGTTCAATGCATCGCGACTCTCTATAGAACGATTCAATACATTTTATGTAAAACTTACTGTCTCCAGACGTGCAAATAAGAAAACAGAGTGACTGAAAAGTAAAAAATAGTTTATATATATATATATATATATATATATATATATATATATATATATATATATATATATATATATACACACACACACACATGATCTAATAAGAAATACATAAAATAAAAACAATATATAAGCTGTTCATCTACTTTATCACATTACATCTGACCACCTCATGTTTCATGTTCTAAGAAGTCAATTCTCCACCTTTAAACATGACTGAGACTCTGACATGGAAGATTACTGTGAGAGAAGGTGACTTTCACAAGCATGTTTAAGCCTTAAGCATGGAATGACTACAAAATTAAAAAGTAGACCCTTAGACACCTTTTATTAAAACTTGTGTGACAAATACTGTGTATGTCAAAATCTAACAAACTCAGATTTATATTTTTTTAAATCACGCATGGAAACGACATTAAAAAAATTGGTGCATCGAGATGCATCGATAATAATAATCGAATCGTGAGGTGCCCAGAGATTCCCACCCCTACTATAGTCAGCACAATTCATTTGGCCGTCAGTGGGAAATGAGAACAGCTCTTATCTGTGCCGACACTTCCAATGCATTTGGTGGTAAACAGATTTAAAACAAAATGGAGCACTTGTGCAACTTTTTCAGACTGCTCGTCATCAAATCTCCATTCATCAATCATCTGTGAATTGGATGTTTTTTTTGCACTTTTGTTAACCACTAAAATGAGTATATTATTAAAACAACCCTAACACTAAATACAAGGAAAAGCTGTTGGATGAGGCCATGGTTGTACCTTTCTAGTGTCTCATTTCTGTCCTCTCGTCCCTTCTCATCATCCTTTTTGGGTGTTATGAGTGTGGGGTCCAGTCCGAAGGTCTCCTGCAGGCGGGCGTAGAGGTCGGTGCGGTTGTAGACGTGAAACTCAAAGCCGTTGACTGTCATGTAAAGCCTGGTCTCTGCCTTGGGGTCTGGTGACAAGAGACACAGAGGAAACTCAGAAGTCATGTTGGTGGAGGTGTGAGGTTGATAAATTAATTTGATAATTATGATGTAAGGAAATATATATATATATATATATATATATATATATATATATATATATATAATATATATATATATATATATATATATTATATATCATAAGGTAATGATATATATATAACTATACTACATCTGTCAACATACAATATATATCTACTCACCATGCTGTTTCTGTTTTGGGTTATACATTTTCCACCAACGAAATATGAGGAAACCATCCTGTATCCTGTAACACAGAAAAATCAAAATGAATCAGCAAACAAGCTATAACATCATAGAGGAACCGAGGGAAGCACATAATGCAGCGCTGGTCAGGTTACCTGATAGACATGTCTTGGTTGATGTAGTAGACATCTCTGAACATGACTTTACCTGACAGCACAGAGAAGGAGAAGGAGCCTGTGAGGAGTTCAGACACAAAGAATGCAAGTATTATATTTCCATAAATAACAGTGCAGAGTATGTATAGTAAAGTTAGAGAATTACAATTTCCAAAAGCAAGTATAAGCCTGTTTGGATTTGATCACAGTGCTGTGAATTCAAGCCAACAAAGCAGCTAATTAAAACAAATGATGTAATTAGATGGTTGGGTGAGCCCTGGTATAAATAAATACAGTCTGGGATAATAAATCACCTTGTCTCTCTTCTCACCAAGGAAAAAAAATAATCTTAATTAGGATCTAACTGTATAACAAACTCTCACTTAGCGATATTTGACAGTGTTTTAATTGTGTTTTTTATTTTTTATGTGATGGAGATTTCTTTTTAAACAGGGCATCTGGGAAAAACCCTGTTTTCAAAAATACACAAACTGGGCCTCAGTTCCTCCCACAGGACGCTTGCTTTGGTCAGCGTCTCCCTGTAATCTCTGCAGGAATTTGGACTCAACTCAGGCCTGTTTAAACCCGCTTAACACATTACAAACTATGTCTTTAAGGTCAACTGAAAACTGTGCCGTTTGTTATGAAGGCTCGAGGATGACTGCTAACTTTGTAACGACACATGTTGGCAAAGAGACATTAACTAAGCCACGCCTTCCTCATTAAATTTAAATGCTGCTTTGTTAAGGTCCATGTCAACACACACTGCTGTGAATTTGTTTATTCACTGGAAAAAAAATCTAATTTATCTCATTTCAAAGTAAAAATCACTTTGACATGCTCAGGCTTCTTGTTTGGTTCATTTTGGGAGTGTACAATATTTAGGGTTGTATTACAGAATAGATGATTCTGACAAAGTATCTTGATGTTTTTAGAAGAAACTAATCACAAAGAAATGGCTTGAGAGTTACACTTGGATTTATGGCCTTGAGGTGCTTTATGAAATAAGTTCTGTGTCACTTATGTTGAGAAATTTAATCTGGCATTGGTTGCAGTTTGCTGTTCAGACTCTATGGAGATAATCACTGAGAGGAGCCGGCTCATCATGAAATATTCAGCAGACTGAGTTAACGCCTTGAACCGAAAGGCAGTGTTCCTCCTCCCTATTCATCACTGTGTGTAAGAGTTCCTGACAAACGCACCAATATGAATGTAGCCATCTTTGTAGAGTCTGTTGATGATGAGGGTGAGGATGAGGCCAATGTTGCGGGAGTTGTAATAAGTTAAATAGATGATCCATCCACAGGACAGAATGGTGGCTGAAAGACAACAACACAACATGGGCAGATTTGTTAATACAAGGAATTATACAATAAGACAATAAAACCTGACAGTGAAGTAGGCCTTTACGTTGAATGTGATCACCAAGGCTGGTTTCGCCTCTGTCTTTAATTTTCCTTGTGAATTACGTTGTAGTTTATAAGGTCAACAAATTGTGATTGGTCCTTTGAATACAATGTGCCAGATGCTACTTTTCCTGACGTGACAAAGACCCTTCAGCACAGAGAATACACGGCAGCATTACAGTTGTAGTCACACCAGTCTAACACATTTGGAAAGCTATTATAAACTCCACCTGCAAATGTGCTTATTATTCTTTAAAGGTAAAAAAGCAATGCAGAAGGAAATGATGTAGTAAACTACTTATTCTTTCAGAGCTGGGCTGACAGCTGGGTTTTACCGATGCACTTAAGGTTTGGTTTGATATTTTTTTCATCTGATGTTACAAAGAAAGCGGCAGCTGCACCCTGGGCGACATTCCATATCTTTGTTCTACCAAGAGCTGCACCTGGACAATGAGTGGAAACTATCATTTGTCATAGTTGGATTGAATTCAATCACAGATAAAAAAAAAAAAGATATCATAGTCAGCTGGATTAAAGGATTTAAAGCAAATACTAATTCAAATCCTTCCTCAAATGACATATTAAAAACATTGGGGAATATTACAGACTTGTATCATACTTCATATGATGCAGCTCATCGCTAAAAAAAGTTTTCTTTACTTCTTCATTTCTTTACCATCATGGGCACATGTGTCAACCGAGCCTATTAAACAGATATTTTCTCATGCCACCCTATCATCAAACTCGTCCTTATTATTTGCCAAATTAACCACTATTATGCCCTCGATATCGAATTATGTCTTAGATAACGAGAATGAACGCCAAAGAAGGTAAATTATGTCAGACACTCGTTTAAAGTCAGTAAGACTGAAATAATACTATCATTCCTCAGAATAGTCATTTTTTATATATATATATATATATAATAAATAAGGGGGGAAAAAATCAAAGTATTAAAAATGTTGCACAATAAAGTGATGGCACATCAGCGTTTCCTCTATGTTGATTCTGTAGTGGCGGTCCGCCATGGCAACATTTCTGCCGCCACAGTATCAGGAATAGGGCAGACGCACATATAGTCACGGTTGCCTTTTAAATTCAATTCAATTACATTTTATTTATATAGCGCCAAATCACAACAACAGTTATCTCACAGCACTTTTCATAAAAGGGCAGGTCTAGACCGTACTCTGTGATGTTATTTACAGAAACCCAACAATGCATCTTTTTAGATAAAACAGATGTTGAAAAGGTTTCCTTTTGGGGACATCATTTGAAATTGGGGAAAAATTAGAAGTTGGAAAAAAGGTTATAAATTGCAATATATCGCAGAATATGTTGTTGTTTGGAAAGACCTGCCCCCACTGCTAAAAAAAAACAAACTCTGAAGGAAACACTGCACATCTTCCATTAAACTGCTAAGCCACTAAAATACTATTTGATGCTGCTGAGGGGTCTGCACTTTACATGTCACACATGGAACTGTAGATTTTTCCCACTTACCGACAAGGAGCCAGATAAAGTTTGAGTTGTGCTTGGTGAGAAAGTCATCCAGGTCCACGAAGCTGGGAAAAGTGCTTTCATTGTTTTTGGGAGAATGCCCATCCATGGCTACAGGCTCTCAGTCTGATACCTAAAACTAAAATCAAATCAAATGTCAGATAACCTCTATGGCACCGCAACAAAGGAAGACATTAGCACCACGGCAAAGAAAGCCAGAGAGACAAAGTTTATAAGAACTTTGAAACAGTTTAATGCCTCGATGGGTGCAGCATTCGCATACATCACAAGAAGACAGAAAACCTTTAAATTCCTTCCTAAATTAAAAGGGTGGCAGATGCAAGGCATGCAAATAAAAAGACATGGGTAAATAATCAAATTCTAATAATTATATCAATTTACACCTATTTGTACCATAAAACTGAAAAAGTATTTAACTATATAAAAAATTGATGGCTCTATAAATAATGACATCAATGGTTTAAAGTAGAAATGCAAATTATGACTAAATTATGCAAAAAGTTTAAAAAATACCAAATGCAAGCTTTTAAAAATCAATTCTTTTTTTTTTAAACAAATGCCATAACCTTTGCTTTGCTGCAAAATACATGCAACATTTAAGGTAATTAGGATATTACTATACCATATGATATTAAATTATAAATTAAATAAACTGGAAAACATTTAACTAAAACAAAATAATATGTCTCACCAACTGGTGCTCCCACTCTGCCAGTAATTATTCTACAAATGTTGAGACTAAGTAGAAAAAGAATCAGAATCAGCTTTATTTGCCAGGTATGGGGACACATACGAGGAATTTTGCTTTGGAGCATCATTGCTCACAACGGACTTCCACATACAAAACAACCAAACAATATATACACACACTATAAACAGAAGCAATATAAAAGGAAATATAAAAGGAAATGCGCTGCCCCAATCTTCTGACAACATGTCTACATGTCTACAGAGCGGAGTTATATGAACAATCGGTTTAATATCACACTATGTCTTCTATTGGCCCAGCCCTTGCCTTTGACAGTAGGCCATTTGGATGTGCGCAACAACTATGATTTCAATGTCTCAATAAGTTCATAAAAGCCAGTGGACCTGTTTGCAAAGGTAATTTTGCAAGGTGGTAATAGCAAAAGATTGGTTAGATGAAGAGCTGAAGGAAAAAGGAAAGGAACAGTACATTTATTATGTTAAACAATTTTGCATATGGTAACAACATTTTTATAAAAAAAAAACAACTATCGTACAGTTTTTAAATTGTTTAAATTGTTGCTTGAGGTTTAAAAACCTTGGCATAGTAGCCAACATTTGTAAGAGATGAATACAGGGGGTGTTCTTATGTGTAACACCACACATGATCATTATTAGCTATACTACCTTTGTTGCATGCATGAGGACATATTGTTTTGTTTTGGACTTCTACATGGGAAGTGTGTGTGGCTACGAGTGTACGCTGTGATCCCAGTCAGCACATGCTTAGGAGGACCCAAAAGCTTGAATACTGTCATACACACACAGACACACACATACATACATACACACATACACACAACATTCTGTAAATTAACAAAAGATCTAGATCTCACAGGGGATTTGAGACTAGCTACCTGCCAGATGCTAATCCAATTCTGGCTGTTGAGTTTGTTTACTAGCACAATTACTGTGTTACAATGTGTGTCTCCACTTGCACTCTACCACGTAACTGACATTCAGTCCATCTGAATAGATGACAGTACATATATTCCTGTAAGGCAGGTTCAGGTTTTGAGTAAAACCTTACATGCTTTATGAGATAGAGAGTATGCTGCCATCCCAGAAAGATGCGTGTTGTCAGTGACTCATCACAGGTACCTGTAACATGAGTGTTTTCAGTTTTGGTTTAGAAGCAGTGACTAAGGTACATAGAGGAGGATAATTATGTCAGCTAAAGCAACTACCTATCCATATTTAGCTACCACAGCTGCTCCTGAGCTTTTTTAAGTCATTGACACTTCCAAAAGATACTATCACACCAAACACAGCATTAACAACAAAACTACTGTTTTGGGAAGTACCTGTTTATATCACTGGTGCAGACATTAATAGAGGAGACAGGAGTGAGGGAAACATAAATCTTAACAGTCACTGTTGGATTACTTATGCTTCTTAAGAGTGAATTAAACATCTATTCAGCTAGGGAATCTGGCAAGTACTGCACAAGAATAGCATTACTTGATCACTAACCATTTCACAGGTACACAAACTAACTATCAAGACATTTACTGGTGTTGCTTACAGTATATCCATGTTCAAAACAACATAGTTGAACCAAATGGATGCACTAGAAATAAATACTAGTCTGTAGCAAAGGTGTTTGTCAGATTTGATCCTGCTCACTGCGCCAAACTTAACTGAAAAACTGGAGAGAAAAATAAAAAACTTACTGATCTTATATATCAACAGAATACACGCCTTGTTGAATATTACCTATATGAATAAGACCTGTTCGGTATTGGAGACGCTTACAGGCACAAAGGTGATCCATAAAGCAAGCAGTTAAAACAAATCAATCATTTATTTCAAATACACTCGGGTCTGACGCGGTGTGAATGTTGCTTGATGATAAACAAGACGATGAGGATGACAAGAGAACAGTCGACAACTTATTGAGGGTACTTGACTGTCTTTAATCTTTGTTTACATATTGAACTGGTAGGGCTTTCATCGACACGTTTTTATATCATTATATAACGCTGTACGTTTCTTTACCGGCATGACCAGGCTTATACCGACTGCTAAACAAAACAATTCACTTGACTTCAGATGTAATCTGAAACCCATAACCATACCTGACACTAACCATACACCTAGCTAGCTAGCTAATCCCATGTCTTTTCTGAACATTATCCTCAGCACAAGCAAAACAAACGAACTGCTGCCTAACGTGTTTCACTTAACTGTTCTTGGCGTTTGTAACGTTACTACAAGAGCCTGCTGACCCGTCCAGTGCAGTCAGCCAGCCTGGTGGCCAATGACGCTTTCGCTTGTGGATAATGCGGTTATTAGCGCTTAATACCATAACGTTAGCACTGAGGTAAGCTAGCAAGCTAATGACAGCAGGCCGCGCCCTATAACTTCTCTTTTTTTAAACTATAAAAACAAGTCACTTGGTGATTGTAAAATACCTTAATTTCCCCGATAAAGCATGTGGTTTCATCTTTGCTCCAGTTATCCAGGAGTTGCTGTCCTTTTGTCGTGTCAGACATGGGCATAGCTAGCATCCTCTGTTGAATATTTACCTGGCAGGCGGCCAGTTAACATATCTTCCTGTTCTGTCGAGAGTAGTCATGTAGCCAATTGACCAATAGGAAAAATGGCAAGTCAGAGGCTGACCAATCAGAGGAAAGAGTGAGCGAGGACACACACACACACACACACACAATTGACAGACAGTTCTATCTACCTATCAAAATGAATGTTTTTAAAGTCTTGGGATTTGGCAGTGCTGTTTTGATGAACCTGCAGCAGGACCAACAGGATTCAGACGTTTTTAATTCTATGTTTATTAAGTGCAAAAACAATAATAACAGCATTATAAACATGGAAACAAAGAACAGTGTAGGCCTAATACAATTAAACTATACACACATTATTACATTTTCAACAAGTTAATTTCTTTTATATTATTCACATAATAAATGTGGTTTGGAATATATAAGAATACACACTTTTTAACAGTAAAGAGCAAAGAAATTTGTTGGCTGGTCACACTAACAAAATCAACACTTTCTATTTAGCCTGTTGCACAACAGTTTATTATGTTAAGTAACACATTTCCTCAGATTTCCCTAAGGCTAATCCTGTCTATGGGCTAATCCTGTTTCTTCAGAATGGTAATATATCACATTCAATAGAAAACAACCACATTTTATTTTTGTTGCTGTTTTAATATTTGTTCATGTGAGTTTATGAATAGTCAGAACATTCCTTTCTTTGGTTAAAGCTATAGTGCGCAACCTTTTATTTTAATGAACATTGGTTGCATTCAAGCCATTGCCAAATGAGTTGAAACAAAGCTAATTAAGCCTCAGCTTGTGTTGTGGAGCCATCAGCTCCCATCAACTCTCTGTATTTCTCACTATGGCCATCCGGTGACACTTGCATTTCACAGGATAAGTGAACACTTACACATGGTGGTGCAAGAGGAAAAGTCGTTAATATTCCTCCTCTGGGGACCATGAATATATGTGCAAAACCTCATGCCAATCCATTTAATGGTTGTTCAGATATTTCAGTCTGGTACAAAGTGATGGATCAACCAACTGACCTAAATTGGCATCCCTAGCACCTATACACTTAAATGTGTTTGAAGCTCTGTTTTGTTTTTCCTCTTGAACCATTCCTACAAACAACTTCACCTCTGCAACCACAGATTTTTAGCTGCTTCTATCAGTGGTACTCTTTATCATTCTCAGTATTTTCTTGTAATTCTAAACATGTACAGTATACAATCTTTTTTTTAACCTAAGATTCACCTGAGGGATTCCTATTCCTGCTCTACACAGTCCTAGATTCGAATGGATAGGCACATATGTTATCAGGACCTTTAAGCATTATATCCTGTTGATTGTGTCCATTCATACAGTATATGTATGTACTGATGCAGGTTAAATCTTCTGAGGCCATGAAGGTTTTTTGTATTTATTTATTTTTTAAGATTATTTTTTGGGTATTTCAGGCCTTTATTTTTATAGGACAGCTGAAAGGGGAGAGAGGGGAACGACACGAAGCAAAGGGCTGCAGCCTCTGCCTCGAGGAATAAGCCTCTACATATGGACGTGCGTTCCACCAGGTGAGCTAGGCGCCCAGGTCTTTTTGTATTTGTAAAATAGTGTGGAGTATATATGATGTTGACTTTTTATATTTTCCTATATATTTTAGTGTTATTTAACACAAAAGTAATGGAAAGTATGAAGTTATTGCCCTGCGATGATTTTTGTGTGGACTCTTGTTGTGTTTATTGTGATATTTGTCCTCTTTTTTATCTATTAATCGATAAGGTACCAGCAGGTTTTGGGAATACACCTGAATATGGATGCTCAACATAACTTTTTTTGTGGATCCATTGTACAGAAATCGACATCTATTAGATTGCTCTGGTATAGATATACGTATATATTATTATGGTTACTATAGAGGGATTGTGTTGAAGTTTAAGCTCTATCTATAGTAATGGATATGTGAATGAACGTTATGTATTTTTGTCTAATTTCATGTGGAAGTTGTTGATTGGTGCACAAAAAACAGTCACCGCCTACAAAAGATGGCTTCTCAGGATGTAACAACATTTGCCTGAAGATGGTCAAGTACCAAACCGTTACTATTAAACTTTATATATTTTTTGCAAGTTAGACAGAGTGCGGGAGTTTTCTTTGCAACGCTTGACCTGCTTGTACCCCTCCGACACACCTGTCTCAGGTTATACACATGCAAAGTATTTTTCTGTACTGATCGTTGACACTTTTAAAATGCTTGATTTAACACAAATTAATCCTCTGATCTCCGAAATGTGAAGAATACAGAGGCTATATGATTTCCTGTATTCAAAAACAATAATGTCACAGCACCAGAAACTGTTACGGTTAAAACATCAGCTCCTGTCTTATCTCTAAGAATTGCCAGAACTCTAGGGTACTATTTAATGTAAGAAGCTGTTGTCATGACCTCCTCCAGTCACAACAACAAAGCCTCCCCAAAGAACACATAGAAGGCGTTTTACTGAAAAGGTGCCAAACAACAGGCTTAAAGACTTTTCCCTGCCAATCAAGCATTCCCCCTCAACACCAAACTATTTTGGCAGTGGCTTTAAAAGAAACCATATCTCAAATGAATTCTTCTTGCTGTCTTGTGAATTTCAACTAAATTCCTGAAGGAAGTTCCTGATACTGTTGCTACAGTATTTAACAGCTTCTTCACTTTTGGCTCATTCTGCTGCTGTTTTAAATATGCAATAGTTCAAGGTCTTCTAAAGTACACCTAATTATAATTTTCTTGCTTGAGGCAATAGTTAGACTATAATCTTCCAGCTGCCTTTTCATCCAGTGGTATAGAGAACAGCAGTTCCCTCACAGATATAATTTATGGATAACCACATCTCAGCGAATTTGCAGTTGGGTTGTGAAGGACTTGAGTTCATGAACTGCCTCAGTTAAAGTTCCAACTTACCAATAAACCCATGTTACTGTATATTCTTTGAACATTTAATACTGTCTGACCACCGGACACCAATGAATTGTCATTTCAACTACTTTCCATTAATATGTCATGTACTGAATGTCTGAAAACTTTCTAAAGTAAATAGGAAAATGTAAATTCCATTTAGCACAATCAACTCCACTAATCTTGTCAGATATCATCTTGGTTGTTCATCAGGAAAAATTGAGCTTGCCAGTAGAAATTAGTGAGCAATGTTTGAATTCTGTTCCATCAGCAGTGCTGTAAAAGTTGGTGGTGATTCTAAAGAGGGCCCAGCCAGAGAGGAAGCACATACATCTGTTATAGGGGCCAGGCATTCATGGTTCCCAGAAGATGAATCCTAATAATGTCGGAAATCCATCGACTCTCTCGCCGAGTTGAGGCAAGCTGGTACCATTAATGGAAAAACGCCATAAGAAGGTAAATATTATAGCGTCTAAACTTTAGCATAATCTAGCTCAAAGCACTGCAGTATCTAAGGCCACACAGAGGTATGGCTGTAAACTGTTAGCTCTAAAGCAAATACACATTTATGTAAATTGAAAACAGTGTAAATGATGTTATATTAAATTTGTTAATACAGTCTTTATTTATCACTCCGTCTGTACAAGTAGAAAAATGTAAAAGTGAAGGAAGCAAAATGATTAAATGTAGAACATGTTTGTCATTTGACACATTTCTGACGCAAATGTTCTGAATGTAAAAATAGGGAAAATGGCACACCATTATCAACTCCAGATATTACAATGTCAAAACAATTTGCATTTTTTGGAAGCAATAATCACAGCATATCAACTAGAAGATCATTGACTTGACTAGACTACCAATAAAGATGGAGAAAAAAAAAAATCCAATGCAAATGCATCTGGGTGAATGCATTTAATGACACTCACTGTCAGTTACACACACGGTGACCTGCCTTGTCTGGAGGGATTGTAATACCATTTCATTTGCGTCATAATAACTCACAACCTTTTTATAATGTCATTGAAGCTCATTAATTGAGTAAAAAAAAAAAAAAAGACAAGTTCAGAAGGTTTGAGGTTATTGTATAACACAGGCAGTGAAGAAATTAATAACTCATGTTTTCATAAATATAATATTAAATTAAATTGCAAAATGTCCTAGTGGGCACCTGCATCAATTTCCACACCATAAATTAAAACAGAAACTATTAACAGAAGGCATAGAATTCATGAATTATTCATCCCCCAGAGAATAACTTAAGTCTTCAAAGAACATTAAACTCACATTATGCTTACAGTTGATCAAGGCAATATACCAAATCTTTAATTCCAATGGCTCATAACAGCAGTAACAGTCAATCTTTTAAATCATACCTTGAATTAATCCAAGACACAAAAGGAAGGCAAAATGTTAGTTTTTTTCATTTCAGAAAAGCAGAAACAAATATTCAGGATAATGTTTGCCTCAAGCGTACACGTGCATGCATTAATGTAACAATAAAACAAACCAAAGACAATACCGTTTCAATTAACTGTCCAATACATAAAGTGCTGGGAAAGAATAGATTCAAAAGCTCATGAGCGCGTCTCGTTCTTGCATGCTGGTGTAGAACGGCTTGCCAAACACAAAGGAGTGCAGTCCTGCCCTGAGCTTTTCAGCAAAGGCCATTACAATGTTCAGGTCTCCTTCCAACGTCAGATCTAGGTCCGTCTTTAAGTTACGCAGTGATCGAAACGGCTTCTTCCCTTTTTGCCTGTGAAGAGAGAAGAGGAGAGACTTTGTAGTGCAACTGTTAACAACCTACAGTGCTCGGGGTCAGAGGATTTGCATTAGGATCTAGTTGAGCTGCAGCTGTGCACAGGAATGCCATGCTATCATGAATTATGTATGCTGCTTTAGGATGGTAACTGAGCATAAACAATCTTGTCAAGGCACCTGTAAAATAGTATGCCCTTACACCTCAGGCTGTTAGCAGCACCATAAACAAGACCGTTTCATCCTTTCACACGAGCACACAAATAATGGCTTTGCTTGTGTAGTTAGTGTTGTCTGGGGAGGAAGATATGTTCAAGCATTCATGAATTCAAAAATCACATCTCTGGAACCATTTTAGACAGGAGGCAAAATGTAATCAAAGTAATGCTTTGTAATCTCACGGTAAGATTTTCTGTAATATTTAGTCAGGGGGGAAAAGATCTATGGAATATCTGAAATATAATTTATATACATACATTTATAAATCACTGCATAATGCTGTTTTAAGTCATCCAAAAACATTAAAGCATTGTGAATTTTTCATTTTTGTGATCTACAATTGACCATATCAAGTCATTACGGTCCCCAGTACATTTTTTGATCACTTGTGTGTGATAAATCTGTCATTTCCGTCACTCTTTGCCCTGCCATAATACACATGCTCTTTATGTGTCATATGTGATGTGTTGGTTCTAAGGTAAAACACCCATATTGTACTGTTTCTCTATTTCACCTCAATTTATAAATATGTCCTTGACCTATGACCTTTGTTTTATTTCGAAAGAGTAGAGCTTCCACTTCCCCTGCAGACCTTTTAAATGGTTTTGTAGCAGACTTTCTCAACCTGTATTATTGATTTTTTTTGCCTCCCGGATGCAGCACAGCAAGCTTCAAAGACAACATTGACATATAATTGATGTAGCTACCATGTTATACAATATCCCTGGCTGCTTACATACTTAGGCAGAGCAGCATTTGCACAAGTGTCCTTAAATGTCTTTTGTAAACAAGAGAAATCCAAGTTATGTAAAAGTATAAAACCAAACAGGGAGGGTATGTTGTCCTAAAGGAGTGGTAAGGTTAGTTTACAGTTGGGGAGCAAAGTATATTGTACTTTGTTAATTCCTTAATTGATAGTGCTTGAAAGGGTAACTTTTGTATTTTTCAACCTGTTTTTGTGTCTAAGTGACTGATGGGAACAGCAATTTCTGAAATCGCTCAAGTTTTAAGCAAGAACGATGCAGCCGGCAGTAGCCAAACGGGCAGAGATGGCAAAAGTACTCACTTTCTGTACTTAAGTAGAAGTACAGATACCTGTGTTAAAAAATACTCTGGTTAGAAGTACATTAAACAAGTAAAAGCAAAGTACAGGCTTGAAATTTATTATAAAAATAGCCTTGAGAATGACAATTTTTTTATGCAAAGCTACCTGGAGCACACAAATGTTACTAGAGCGCATGCTGAGGAACTTCAGTGGACATGGAAAACACGGTCTTTATATGGCAATGGCTACATTTTAAATGTATGTCTGCCAATAGTCCTAAAACATAACATATATGATTATTATGACAGAAACTGGGACTCCAGGTTAATAAGATTCTGACTCATTAGCAAGATATGAATTCAGTTGTGATTCTGTGAGAATTCACAGATCCAGTTTCTATTTTTAATCTTCTTAACGGTTAACTAACCGATATTTGTGTTAAAATTTAAGGAGTAGAAGTAAAAAGTCGCCACAAAAATAAACAGTAAAGTAAAAATATCTGAAAAATCTACTTGAGTACAGTAACAAAGTATTTGTACTTTGTTAATTCCCATCTCTGCAAACGGGCAATTGCGCACCTTCAATTTAAATCCACTAAACGTGCTTGTTTGGTCATTAACATGCTCACATTATTATTCTGTATGACACGCTTATGGAAAGGATCCCTACAGAGGTAAGATCCTTTTTTGTTTAACATGAACTTGCCCCAAACCCACCAAACTCCATTTAAATAAACAGTAACAGACACTTAGAATAACAATCTTCGCCGGTCAGTGGCAAAAACAGCGCTATTAGTGGATGGAAGATAATTTCTTGTCCGTAACAAATGATGATCATGAAAACATAATTTAGAGTTTTGATGATGATTACGGCCTTGCATATGTTAAGAGCCACGGCATGTGCTTTATATCGTTGTTTTGCTTGGCATATTATTCACCAAATGCGTGCCATGCAGATGGGAAGCCTGTCTTTCCGGGATGATGCTGAGGATTAAATCTACCTGCATATCTCGACAACCAGCCGCCTCTTTCCAGTGTCTTCCCCAACACCAATCACCATCATTAACCAGTCTTGTGAGCATGACTCACCATCAACCAGGATTTATTTTGTTCATGTCGTTTTCATTATTCATTCATTATTTTTTTGATAATCCGTTTGGTCTATAGAATGTCAGAAAATTGTGAAAACTGCCCATCATTTTTAAGAGCCCCAAGTAACATCTACAAAATATCAAAATTATATAAATGTCTCCACTTGTTTTATCAGACAGAAAAGTGCTAACCTCATTCCTGGATGTGTGTGATGTTTAACAATCAGACAACGCATGCATTATCCTAGTTGCTATTCTTGTTACAGAGAAACAGAGGGGGATCATGAATATAGACTGCCTGTTGCTTTTTAAGTTATCATAAATAATATGGAATTTCTACATCTTTCCAGCCTCACAGAGTGGACAAATAGTTGTCAGCTAAGCAACACGGTTGGCTAGACACATGCTTGCAAACCATGCAAAATAAAAGGTATTATATCAACTATGTTCTGGGAAGTTATATCGATCTATTGTGCCAAGACTAACATTAGATGTCTTAGAACTTGTCAATACAAATTCACAAGGTAAAATTCTTCCTATCAGGGCAGGTTGAATCATCATTGGAAGAATGTAACCTTGCAGAATGTCTTTTCAGTTTTTGTCATTTACTAGCCCCTGGCAGGGGATATGTACCAGTTACTATTGTAAACCAACGGCATCATTGGACTGTATCAAAACACCCACAGCTGAAGTGTTTTGGTTACTGCATTTGGGTGTTGTAGTAGTGTTTGCGATGCATCACAGTCGTACTTCAGTTTGTTCCGAACGGGGTGAAGGATGACTCACCTGATCACGAGTGTCTCTACACTACTTTTCTGCAAAAAGTAGCCTGCATGTTACTGTAACTGCAAATATATATATATATATATATATATATATATATATATATATATATATATATATATATATATATATATATATATATATATATATATATATATATATATATATATATATATTCTACTCTTTCTTCTTCTCTGCGTCCAAAACATTGTTTTGGTTTAGAATTCATAGGGTGTGCACTCGAGGCACACCCTTTGTTGCTCTCCTGCAGGCCCACTGTACACCTACATAGGGGTGTTTGAGATCCTCACCCAGGACCAACAGATGTTTACCAACTGGAGTTAAAGTCGTCAGTTCCCTATCATTCCCGATCATTTGTCCCTATGAGCCTGTCGTACCTTCACCCTTGTACAAACAAAACCCTGGAGATAAGATTACTAGATACAGAGAAACACTGACAGGACTATTTTGACTCCAAACTGGGGAAAGTGTGTTACCTGAGGCCACAGACTACAAGGCTTAGGATGGGTTTCGGGGTGATTGTTAGTGACTATCAGTGGCTACAGTGTAGGGTTGCATGATATATCGACTTAATATTGTTATTGCAATATCACGTTGCTTATATCAAAAGTGTCACAATAAGTATGCAATATTTTGTTTATTATGTGGAGAGATGTGTCCCCTCCGTTGACTGTGTGGCTTATTTGTGTTTGATTTAGAGCCCGCTTGAAACGTTATAATGGTCATGTTTTATTGGCCAGTTACTGTGCCACTTGCACGTTAGTGCACGTCAGCACTACGTCACAAAAGCTATGGAGCGTGTGTGCATATTTCGACAGAGTGACAGTGTAAATGAAGAAATAGATAGAGAAAATAATACAGAACGGATCATGATTGCATGATACTATCCCAAAAAAACCTGTTGCAGTTAATACTACAGAGCTAGCCAAATAAAACTCGCTAGTGAGTATTTTTGCTAGTGGCAGAAAGTACGACAAGAACTCAAAGAGACATACCAAAATCACCAATGCTATGACATATTATGGCCAAAGATATGATGCCCATCCGCACAGTGGATAATAAAGGCTTCAAGTAGTTTCTGAATAAACTAGACAAACGGTACCAAATACCATCACGCACCGATTTCTCCCAGGTAGCTATCCCCACTTTATTAAACGTGGTGCAGGCAGAGTTTGGAGTCAGATAGATTGGATATTTTTCATTCACAACAAACCTGTGTATATAGTTGCACTATGGCGCTGTATCCAAGTCACACTGCACACTATATTGTTTGCATTTTCCCATACATTTTGTATTTTAACATATGTTTAAAAATATCAAAATTAATATTGATATCGTAATATTCCTAATCAATATCACATTTTGTCAATATTGTGCAACCCTACTGCAGTGCAAAGTCAAAGCAGAAACCATGGCAGAAAAGTAAAAATGATCTGCTCTTTTTGATTTCTCTTTCTTTCTGTGGAGCGAGCATGTTGTAGCGGTCTATTGCCAAACAATAATCTGTTCTGGCATTTGGATTGAAGTCTTAAGAATTAATGAAAGCTCTTACGTTTCGTCCTCAATGTACTTGAGCAGGGTGAGGGCCTTCCTGTGGAGCAGCAGCAGGAACTGGGCCAGATAGGTGCTCCGCAGGGACAGGCCTGGCTTCAGCATGAACACCTGGGTACAACACAGGATGTCAATTAGTAGTCGAGGCTACTGCTCTGCTGGAAAAGGCTGGAATTATCCACTCTCCTTTCCTTTTTTGCTAACCTTGAGAGAGAGAAACATATTGCTGTTGTTGTGAGAAAAACTTGTAACCTGGGATAACTTTTATAGGAACAGATGATGGGTTGTGACCCAAGGGAATAAAGTCTAGTGTTTTGTGTCTATGGGCTCTGGAGACTGTATCAGTGAAGAGGGAGCACATCATTCAAGTATTTGTTGCAGCATGGTCTGTGTTCGATAGCATTGTACCACACAATATAAAAATAAATGTGCCACTTCACAATATTATACACTGCAGTACAAAAAAAGGTTAGTCTCAGACAGCAATAGAGAAGCCAAAAACACAAATAAATACCAAATTCACTTCCACAAATTCAGATTTTGCAGTGCTTAACCCCTCACAAGTATTAGCTGGTGAATCCTCAAGCAAAGCTGACAAACGGGACAAATTAATTATTTGAAAGCAGAAACCCTTGTGATTCTTTCTGATTAAACCATTCAAGAACATTGTATGAGGTACTTATCCAATGTTAGTGTATTAGCTAGATGGCGGTCGGCACGGCCTCAGTTTGGAGAAGCAGACAGGAGTACCAACACAGAAGCTAAGCAATGTACTGCTGCGGACAGCCACCTAAAAGTAGTTAAGCTACATTTAGAATATTAACGTTGCTTTACCTTTTTCACACCTTCCCACTGCTGCCTCAATTGGTTAATTTGTTTGTGTTATTGTGTGACTTTGGTGAATCCGAACTAACCCTTTAAAACTCCAGTCGCGCAATAACGTCACTGTCCGTTTTGCTGCTGACCCTGTCCACAACAGTACATTGCTTAGCTTCCATGTCAGTACTACTGCCTGATCCTCCAAACTGGAGGCCTGCCGACCGCCATCTACTGTAGCTAACACACTAACTATGGATAAGTAACCCATTCAACCCCACTTCAAAATATCCTTCCCTTCAAAATATAACTATTCCTTTAATATCACTGCATCAACATTTTCTAATAGAAATGCACACAAAACAGATGATAATGATAAAAATAGTTGCTTTTATGTTATCTACTATGTTCATATTTTTGTCAATATTCTGCAGGGTTTACTTTTTCTTTTCTTCTGACTAGGTTGGGAGTGGTCTCTAGTTGTTCTTTTTATTTTAAAGAAAAAAAAAGTGTATAGCTATAGGCTTACCTCATCTATAAATGACCTCACCAAAGTGTCTTTATGCAGGACGTCTTGAAATATATTCCTAAGAAAAAAGGCAGTGTGGTTATGATGTGACATTAGCATTCTTTTTTTTTATTTGGGAGGAAAAAACAGAGTTAAAGAAAGGGTGCAAATAAAATGGAGAACAAAAAATGCAGAACTATAACTGTCTTGTAACCCACAAACACAACAGATACTGTGCGTGCATGGCTTACAGGTCTGGTGTGAAGGTTTCGTCAGTGTGAATGACTGTGTCAGGGGGTATGTCGTCCTCGCTGTCCGTCTTCCACAGAGCGCTTAGCTCAGACCGCATGTAGCGCCGCTGGTTGTATGTGTGCTCGTGGCACGGTGGCATCTGCTTGACTGTGTTGATGTCGACGTCGATGTGTGTGGTCGGGTAAGGGGAGTAGAGCACCTGGCGGAAGGGCAGGACAAAGCTGCCTGTGGAGTCCTGGGAATTGAAAAGGGGGAAAACCCATATTTAATACCTGTCGACCTGTGATGTGAAGAAGCAGGGGTATATTATTCTGCTTAGTGTATCAGAAATCTGTTTCCTCCCACCACACGTTGTCCCAATTTCAAGAGCAGACAGGGCAGACACTATGTTTCTTTAAGAAGAAACAACTGTCGTTGTTTTGTGCCTGGGCCAGTTTCTCCTGTGCTACGCTGCATTTTATATGGGAAATCTATAAGAAGATCCTGCTGGAGCTCCACAACACAGCCAATGTGTCGCATACTATTTATTACCTAACTAAGCACCACCAGTTTTTTTTTAGCTGCCTCTTTTGCTGTTCTTTTTTTCTGCTCTTGTTGGCACAACAAGTCATCTGTCTGTGTTACAATAAGCACCATTACCTTGTAAAAAAAAATATATATATATTAATACGGCAACTTCTCTAAAAACCTTAAACTTTGTTGACTTTCACAAAGCTCTCAGTTCTGCACTTGACACCAGGTTAATTACAATGTAGAAAACTTTGAGTAAAATACATTAAGAACTAAACTTAACATTTACAACGCATGAAGCTATGGCAATATCGTCATGTGCACATTAGAGTTAATAGAAACCATATGACGATCGCACAAAGCCGCACGTATTTAAACAGACCTCGCATCGCAAATAATCTCATTGCAACCATTTTGTATTGTCAGAAAAAAAAATTGGGTTAGAACAACAGATTGACCAACATCATACAAGCAGGCAGAAAAGAGCAATAACCAGGCTCTAATTCAAATCACATTGTGCTGTATAATAAGAAGAAACTGGTGGCTACCTTGAGCAGACCCTGAACAAACAGGCCCGTGTCGTATTTGAAAGAAGAGTCGGCCTTGCAGAGGCGAGAGCACTTCCTCTCAGCCGGGGTGAGAAAGAGGCAGAGAGTCCGTACAATCTGTGAAAAAACATTTTAACAGTCAACCAGAAAAGCTTTCAGGGTTTGATTGTGACATGATGTACTCATTTGCTAATTTAGTTGAATCACTGCACGTTTTTGCCACTAGAAGGGGTGTTAAAGTATCCAATCATGCTGCATTAGGTATCCTCTTTTTTAAAAATGGACATAAAAGATAATTGGCCATTTGTTTTTTTCCAAAGTGGTGGAATTCTTCACAGTCAGCACAAAACGTATTCATGGAGCTACACCTCAGCACAAAAAAATGACTAACACCACATTTTGGTTATAGATCTTAATCTGGCATTCGGCTTGTTATTACATGAAAATAAAAGTCTTGATTTAATTGGTGTTTAGCTCAGAACTCAAGGTTTGTATTCAGTGGGCAATCAGTGTATTGTTTTCTCTCTCGGTTAGCACGGCCAACTATTGTTCGTTTAATTCCAATATTCTGCCCATTTTGAATTGCTGACATGCTTTTCTCAAATAACTTCTATCTTTATGGAAACAGTCACAGCAGTTACTGTGCTGCCAACACAGACGTTCAAAATCAGATTGCATGGGAGGGTTGTTAAACCCAGACAACAGCACAGCACACTTCATAACATTTAAAATGATGTAGATGCATTGCAAAATTTGGCTGTGTGCAGCCACTAATACGGTACATTTACCTTATTTACTTTCTCTGGGTTGCTTCCAACCACTATGGAACAGCCGCAAGTCTGCAGATGAGAGCTGATGGCCCTGAACCACACAGATAAAGACATGCAAATTAGAGCCAATTAGATTCATCAGCATTGCTCTAATCATTAATAAGTGCTTTCAGGAATAAGGATTGAGACAGAGTACTGGGTCCAAAAAAACACTGAAGAGGCTTTACGTAGAGAATTAAGATGGTAACTGCCTTTGGGCCGGTGGTGAGTAGCCTAATAATCCTTAAATTTAGGGATGGACCAACATGGGTATGAATTAAAAAGTGCCCTACTTTGGCTCTGCTACAGCTCTGTGTCTGCCCCTCTGCTTCAGTTTTACTCCCCATTGAGTCAGACTTTATGTCCCGCCCACATCATTATCTGGGTTTTATGTTGATCTAATTTATTAAATAATTACTCAAGTGGAGTTTGTAACATCTCCAAATATTGGGTATTGTTTTCATTAAATACTAACAATCGTATCAGCCTTGAAAAACCACTATCGGTCGATCCCTAATTAAATTGACCTTTTTTCTCATGTAGTTTGGTTCATGTTCTGGCCTTTTTAATATATTCTTTAGGTATTTAATAGTCCATTTTACCCCAAAATGAATCATTTGTTGGACACAAAAAAAAAGAACTATTTTGCCTGATTAGTTAGAAACTTAATTGCCTCAAACAAACAACTAGTCTTCATCAGCTATAACTATCCTTCTAATAAAGAAATTACAGTGTACAGATGCTTTGTCATCGCCACAGGATCCTGAGCTAATCCTGTTCAACTTTGAGCAATTGGGAACTTTATTGCTGGAATGGACTTTCTGGACTCTCAACACTAACAGCAACACTAAAGCTTTCGTCCTTTCTCTGGAGAAAACGTCTCTAGGTGGAGGAGCCATTACTCATCGTTGGAAGGTTGCTGGGTGTTAAATAGGCATTGTTCATCATCTGTCTCCATTTGCCTGTACGGGAGAGTGCTTACTTGTGGAGGAAATCCTCGTGGCAGCTGTCCCCGATGTCATCATCATTTAGCACGGTGTCTTTTATCTACTCAGCGGGAGTGAAACAAATGAGTAATTTTAAAATTGGTCTGAACAAAGGCAAAAGTGCTGGTCACCACATTTGCAGGCACTGCAATGGAAATAAAATGCAAAAAAACCACCACCGTTTAACAGTGTAGAAAACTCCAGGGAGCTTCTTTGTGCAGCTTTTTTTCACATTTGCATATTAGAAGGGAGCAAATGTGTCGAATCGCACTGGGTGGTAATATAAGCACAGAACCTGGATAATTCAAACCTCTTGGAAATTAAAACTATTGGAACCAGTGAAATAATGATGATAATAATAATAATAATAATAATAATAATAATAATAATAATAAAATAACTAATTTATAAAAGTTGGGGACAGAGGCTTTTGTTCTTCAAAATGTCCTATGTGATTGTATTCAATAAAGATACCCACTTCTTTTCCGTCAATCACTGAAACCACGATGCTTAGATGATAAGCTATTAACTATGCCAATTCATATTGGCACTAGTATTGGCTAGTATTAACTATTATCAATTATTGCCGGGTTGGCACAGTCCAGGGTTTGAGTCCTACCTGTACCGATTTCATGCATGTCTCCCCCCTGTCTTTCCCCTTTCTCACCTAGCTGTCCTGTCAATTAAAGCCGGAAACCCCCCCAAAAAATAATCTTTAAAAAATAATAATAAAAATTGTTATCGACAAGAAAATTATTCCCAAATCTAACATGTTATTTTCAAAACTTTACATTCCTGTTGCCGTCATGTGAAACATGAATCAAATCATTACGGTGTCTAATTCTCCTGCCGTTTATTGTTCTGTTATCAAGTATGATAGGTAGTGTGTGTGTGTGTGTGTGTGTGTGTGTGTGTGTACACATGTGTGTGTTGCTCACATCTATATCTTCTGGCACACTGTGTGTCTTCATAGAGGCCAACAGCTCCATGATCGGGACAATCTCTAAGCTCAGCACCGAGATGATGTTGTAGCCCTAAAGTTGGAAGCAAAGTGGAAACAGTTAACTCAAGCACGGCACAAATACTAAGCTAGGTGACTGACAACATTCAATTTTTGGGCCAGCGGCTAAGATTTCTGGCTTTCAAATGGCCTGTTTAGCATTTTACTGTATTTTACTCAATTCACAATACGGGGGTTACAAGCTCTTGGCCTAGAGACACAAGATGTGAAAGCTGGAAGCCTTAATCTTTTTTTTTAGATAATTTTGCATGCAGCAAAGGGGCGGAGGTCCGAGTCAAACCCGGACCCACTGCGTCGAGGAGTAAACCTCTATATATGGGCCCCCTTCTACCAACTGAGCTATCAGGGCGCCTGGAAGCCTCAATCTTAAACTGGAATAAATGAGTGTTGTTGCTACTGTATGTTGCATGGGGGATAGACAAAATACAAACATAAAAGCCATTAGAGAGATGGACTGATATACATATTTTTACATGGTTTGTCTTCCAGAGAGCACTGACAAGTTTATTTTTCAACTGTAAAATGTCCCGTTCAGAACATAGATTGGTCACACTTTAACAAAATGTAAAGGGTTCTATTTTTGTGATTTTAACATTCATATTTCAACATCCTTATTGGTTGTACAATGAAATGCATCATGGAACTTTGCTTTGATGTAAATTAGCAACTATTATAAAGTCTCCTAAAATGTTGGGTAAAGGACAATTAGTATTAATTAAAATGTTTCAATACACACAGCTGGGCAAGAACTTTACCTTAATAAAATACAATGTAAAATCTTGGCAATTTAAAAAAAACAAAAAATAAACAAGATTATAATTCTCAGCAGGCATTCAATGCCAACTGTACATGATAGTTTTTGACATGTAATGGTGCAGATAAATACAGGAACATTTTGGGCGGTACTGAGTAGGGCTGCACGATATGAGGAAAATGTCAAATTGCGATTATTTTGATGGATATTGCGATAGGATTCACAATATTGGAAGGAATCATCATTTTTTTGGATCATTATTCTCATTTTCATTGAAACACAAATAAAAATTTACTAAAGTCATGTAGTGTGATTTTTTCCAGAATCTGTACCAAACAAAGATGTTTTCCTTTAGTCTTTAGGATCAGATATGTTGGCCCAGGACATCTCTGCAGCACCACAATATTTCATTCAGAACGGTTAGACACATATTTTGCCTTTAACAAATATTGCTCCCCCCTGGGATTTGGATTTTGCACTAGTCCAGATTGTGATTTCGATGAAAGTGCGATTAATTGTGCAGCCCTAGGATCAATATCAAGCCCTAAAGCAGTCAACAGTATTGGTCAGCGATGAGGACTCTGATACATATGTTTTCATAGAAAGCACAAAGAAGACTAACAGAGCACCAAAGAAGGCCAAACTGCAGGTGCATCAGGAAAAACAAAAAACCTACTAAAATATTTACTATGACAGGGGAAACAGTCTGACATGAGAATCACCATCCAAAAGGTAAAACTAATAAGCAGGGATGTGATGAACACATGCAGCACAGAATAGATTGATGTTCTACTGGTTGACATTCAACCTAGTAGACCCACTTTTCCAGCAGTGTCTCCAAACGTGATATATATTTTTAGTGTAAGTGCATCACATTATTTTGTCTATCCCTATTATTACCTATTGTCACTTGCATCCTCTGTAGGAGCTCTCAGACCTAATTAGCTAGTTCAGTCCTCTGTGTTGGGAGACTGCAACTTTATTATTCTGCCAATGTTGTTGCAATCCCAGATGAGTAAAACAGAGGTGATAGATTACTTAATACCAATTTCCAATCAGGAATTAAGCATAGATCAGGTTTTAAAGTAAGTAATTTGCTTGCTCATGTGTCCAATACTGAGAAGTCAAAGGATCAGCAAGAAAAGCAGGGTACTACCTTCTGCATCCAAATGCGTCCCTTGCGGATGACATGCTTCAGTCTCTCCACACAGATGGCATGCAGAGGTAGATAGAAGGCCAGCTCGGTTTGAGGTAGGATAATGGACAAGGCGCATGTGTTCTTGTCCCCCTTCAGCTCGCCATCAAAGATGAGCGACACAATGATGACGCCCTTTTCTGCCAGGACAAAGAACTTCACATCCACAGCCCCACACTCAGCACTACGCAGAATCTCCCCATTAAGTGTATGATTGGCCAGAAATGTGACCTCTCCATCGCTGAGGAACATCAGTTGGTCTCCCTTTGGTGTCCAAATGTGGCGCACCCGTGGACCCAGGATGTTGTCCCAGTAGGCAAAGGTGGCAGCCAGCATCGGGCATTCTCCTTCTACTGCTACCTCAGACTTAGCCACAGCTGGTGACTGGGGTGGACAGCCAGAGGACATTAGAGAGGATTGGAAATGTCTACCCAGGTGTCAGAGCGAATTATAATAAACCTACATCATAAACACAGGAAACAACAGTCATCAGTTCTTGGTAAAAATTTGAAAATATAATTTGAAAAAGGTTCCAAAGCAACCCATCTGAGTTGCCGCTTGTGTTGGAATTTATAATTGCTTTGCTTAATATTGTGTGAATTATAATCATCATTGAGGGTCTTATTTTCAGTTAGGGTGAGGAAATATTGAAGTGGAAAAGAACACTAGGCAAATGTTACAGTTGAAAAGATAACACCAGACAAATGAGTAGTCTTTAATTCTTGTAATAAATTATGTGCTCGCATGACCTTGTGATGTATCTGCCGAAACCAAATGTCTCCTGTTAAAGTTGCTGAGCTTTCTGTTTGGAGTGTAATGTCTAGTGTGAAATGTGTGTATAAGGGAGCAGCCGAGAAAGAGGAAGACAGACAATTGGGGAACCTGTTGCAGAGACTTGTCTCTGCACTTTTGCCTGTATCTCGTCTCCAGAACGTTTTGTAATAAAGTACACGCTATACTGGAACTGCAAATTATGAATCTCTTCCTTCCAAAAAAGAACCTTGGGGCACAATTGTAGCTCAACACTTGTAATTGCACAATGATCAGAAATACCCATTTTCAACTCACATTGTACAATAAATCTAATAAACGTAAGGCTTTAAGTGGAAATTAAAGTGATCCTTTAGGATGTTGTTTAAGTCAGCTGATACTGCTTAGACCCAGCCAAAAGCAACTTCTCTTTTTCCAACAATACTCCTTTTCAACAGAAGTGACAATTTCATCTGTAAAAAGGTTTATCCAATTTGCCTATTCTAGTCTTTATGGAATTCCTTCTGTGGAATTCCGCATTCATAATTAATATACTTACACTTAATTTAATCAGAATTTGTCATTTCACTTTTCACTATATGCTAGCTTTCTAAGTTAGGTATTAACAAACCTGGGAATTTGAGGGATAAGGCAGACATAGCTTCATGTATAACGCTAAAATAAGAAATACGACTGCTACTTGATTGATAATATTTATGCCGAATTAAGCAAATACATTTCATTTAAGGGTTGTAGTTATTGTGTTGCCAAGCAACTCCGTATATCCGCAGCAAGCAAAGCGGGATATATTGACAGTTTTTACAACCGAATTTGGTGTTAAATGATTTACCGTTACACAAGTAAGGCTGAAGGTAGGGCGTACGCCTCAGACTTACGTATTATAAACTCAATTAACAGTCTATGGGGGGTTAATGTATATCTTAATGGCATAATCGGTCAGCAGTAAGGAATAATTTTAGTGTTTGATATTTTGTAGCAGGATAACACAGGGTTGCTAACTAGCGTTAGCTAAACTGACAGAGCACAGGAATGACATCGCAATGACTTACTTGTTCGGCTTTTTGGTGCTTATTAATGGCCACGCTGCAGCGTTTCTATAGGAAGAGTTTTCGATGTTGCTGACAAGTCATAATTACATTCTTTTTCTGTTATTGCCAATGTAACACTTAAAGCGTGATTAGCCAGCTACAGTGTTTTTGTCTTCCACACATTTCCTAATACGTCAGCCCTACGTCAACCATTGATAGAGCCGCACAGCGTCCTCTAGCGAACGAGGCGTGGCAGTGGACAGTGAGTCATGATCTCATTTTTAGTCCAGTTGGCCACCTGCAGAAAATTAGTCCCATAATCCTCTATATGGAGCCTGGTCATACAAATGTATGTATTTGCTACCTTTTAATTTCATCCTCCGAGGGTAATTTCATTCATTTGAGAGCCCCCCCCTCCCCTCCCCAAGCCTTTAATCTACCAGTGTAAATTACATCCAGACATCTCCCATAAGTGGCCTACCTGCTGCAGACAGCCCCCAGGGGACCCTTCACTGTATCAACAGGTGTCATAGTGATTGTGTTATTTTCCTTGAGAATATATATGACATTTTCAAATGTACCGGATTTTTTTGAAACACAATTAGTTCTCCTTTACCTTAATTAAAATTGGAATGACCCTCTTTCACACATCCACAGAAAAGAGCACGCACAAAATAGATATGGCTGAAAGTGTGTGCAACACAAAGCAGCTATCCAGTTAGCTCCTCCCATCACAGACAGGTTGAATTAGGCTACTGTCGGACCACATCTACACACAAGAGTTATATATTTATCTACACACTGTATACACAACATTCAAAATGTTATTGGTAATGGTCTCAGTGAGACACTAATGAGATGGCTGACGCTGTTGGCTCTGAATGGCTCATCAGAGTGAATTCAAACATCAATAATAACAAGCCCTAATCATGTAACACATTTACACAGAGAGTTGAAAATTGTATTCTCAGTTGTGATATTACAACTGATGACTAGGGAGCTCAAAATGATGACAAGATTTTCCAAAGTTCCTGCTCCCAGCCAAGAAATAGTCCGACACATAACGCTCTGTAAATAAAATACAAATGTATCTCAATTTGTGCACTTATTAACCAAACAACATGTTGCATGATAGTTTTAAATAGATTTGGTGCTGGTGCTGGTATACAGACCTTCGGACAGAGCCAGGCTAACTGTTTCCACTGTTGTCAGTCTTTATGCTAAACTAAGATTATGAGCTACTGGTTGTAGCTTCATATTTAACGGACAGATGAGAGTAGTTCCAATCTTCTCATCCAACTCACTGCAAGAAAGAGAAAAGGAAATTGTACTGTCCTTCAGCTAAACTAATTACATCCAGATAGCAGTTAAAATGGAATGTTGTTGTCCCTCCATTATTAGGAACTTGCTCTAAAGAATACAGAATATTCTTTGACAAATTCACATTATTTCTATCATACCATTATTTGTTTATTTCCCTCTATCATTTCCAAATGCTTATATTATTTCTTTTTTATATTGTGAAAGTCATTTCCCAAAATTTTTTGTTTCCTATCAAAGATTTGCTCCATTGCCTGCCTATCCCTCTAAGACTGATTTTTTATGAGCCACATGAAGAACAAAACACTTAGTCCTCATATTTCTACAGAGCTTAGCAACAGCAAACTTGGATAATGTTTGGACGGTCAACCAACAAGTCTGCTGAAAAAAACTTTGCTCCAGAACAAAATGTTCATGGTCACTGACCATCAACAGCCACTGCAAACTGTTTACTGTACCTCCTGGCCATCGTGCTGATGTGATTGCACTCTGTGAACAGCATTGCAGCCTTACTACTGCAACAGAGGTGAGAGGCTTCAAGGGTAAACATTCGTTAAAAGTAGCCTATCTACCTATTACCTCTGGCATATTTGTAGAACCATTTCAAAACTATAGGGTCTTTGTTTTTGTGCTTGTTCGGTGGGGCAAATTCTTTGGGCGGCCAAAGCAGAGAAAGGGGAGGTAACGTTGCCCCTTATGACCTCATAAGAAACAAGATTCCAGATTGGCCCATCTAAGCTTTCATTTTCTCAAAGGCAGTGCAGGATACCCAGGGCTTGGTTTACACCTATCACCATCTCTAGCCACTGGGGGACCATAGACAGGCTGGGGGAACGATCAATCAAATTGCTTTACATTAGAGTGCCTCAAGGTCTTTTCCCTTCCAGTTGTAATTTTTTTTCATCTTCAAAAGCACCGTCAGAGTGCTTGGCTCTTTCCAATTCACACACATGCCATTTTAATTAATTAATAATTTTCAAATACATGTCTTTTTTCTTTATATTTTGGGTAAATCCTAAAACCTGCTGTTCGCTGGTATGATGGTGTAGCATGATGATAGGGTGGCAGAAATACATTACATATTAGATTTACTTATTTAGGCACTTTGTGGCTTCAGACCACTGCATGCAATCAGACTCTCTAACCTACACCTACAGTCTGAACAGACTCAAACCATAACCAACTTACTGGCAGTGTTAGCCGGTGTAATGGTGTTACTTTGTTCCTTGCAGGTTTTTTCACAGCAGGACCAATACTTGGATAATCATGTGTGTCGCCCACAATATCTGTGTCTTCAAGTATCTCTTTTGGAGGTCTGTTACTTCCCACCTACTTCAGTAAACTGGAAATTTGGATTTTCATCATCACATAAAATATTAGATGTACAAAAATAATATGCTTACATGATATTGTGCTTGGAAAGTGGGATATAGCCATTTCTTATCACGTTGTTGAAGTTAAGGAATAGAACAGGAAATATGCAAATTTGCTTTCTTGCCTAGAGTTAAATGAGAATATGGATACCACTCTCATGTTTGTTCAAAAAATATGAAGTTGGAAATGGGGAAACGGCAAGTTTGCTCATGGCTTAAAAAAAAATGGAGGGATTTATAGGAGCCGATGGGATAAAATTTCACATGAGATTGTACCTTGTGTGACAAATAAAAAATCGACTTGATTAATTGATTAATTGATTGATTGATTGATCGATTGGTAGAACAATTTAATCCTCATCTGTTAAGATTGTATTATTGTATTACTTTTCAGCTTCTCTGATTTTGTTAGTATACTTTTTCAAAGTAGACTGTTCTCTTTGACAGTAGAAAGGCTCTATTTAAATTTGTATTATTTTTATCTTAGCTCATTATCCCACTTGGCGAGCAGACTTTAGTACCGTTTTCTTCATGTGCTGCCTATTTCCCATTCACAGTCCACCCCCATTCACAATGAATATCAAATCACTGGTCATTTATCTAAACTTCAGTAGCCCTGGCTCCAAATGATGTTTTTTTGTCATGATGATCACTTACTAAACAAAACCTTCTGTTTCACACTTTCACACATAATAAGCTATAGTTGTGAATCCACCAACTGCCAATGCTCTGTCCTGAGCCAATTATTTCATAAGAAGTACACTTGACACAGCACTTTACATTCACGCAGTTGACCTAATAAATGATTGGAAAGTGTGTGGGTTATTAATTTATTTAAAGCTACATAAACCACTGCATTGCTCATCATGAAGATGTATAGCAAATGGATGGCCAGCTGAATACTTTTTAGGCATGTCAGTAGCATGGCTCTATGGATAACAATGTTGGTCTTATTAAAGTTAAAGTTGGTCGGTCAAGACTGAAATATCTCAACACTATTGGCTGGATTGCCATGACATTTTGTACAGTAATTCATGGTTCCCAGAGGATGACACCTAATCATTTTGGTGATCACCTGGCATTTCCCTTAGCTGGACTATGTTTCATACAATATATAAAGATTTCAGTTTTCAATACAATGTTTACATTTTAAAAATACATAGATATTAAAAATAATTCCTATTAGATATAAAGCAACTCTAGATGAACATCATAAACAACTTTGTCTAAAAAGGTTAAAGGTCCCATGGCATGACAATTTCACTTTATGAGGTTTTTTAACATTAATATGAGTCCCCCCAGCCTGCCTATGGTCCCCCAGTGGCTAGAAATGGCGATAGATGTGAACCGAGCCCTGGGTATCCTGCACTGCCTTTGAGAAAATGAAAGCTCAGATGGTCCGATCTTGAATCTTGCTCCTTATGATATCGGGGATCCAAAGAGCACCCAAAGAGCACCATGTCATGTGACCTTTAAAGTCTTTTTAATCTGGCGTCACTAAGGTTAAAAACAAGGACCCTTTACTTTTGAAATGTTCTATAAATATGCCAGAGGCAATAGGTAGATAGGCTACTTTTTACAAATGTTTAGCCTTGAAGCCTCTCATCTCTGTTGCAGTAATAAGGCTGCAATACTGTTCACAGAGTGCAATCACATCAGCAATTACAACCTGACAGAGCTAGTAGAGTGGTTATAGCCTCTTAGTCTTGTTCAACTGTGAATCTGACATTTCTGAGCAAAATCAGAAAAAAAGTGATAATGCTGTAACAAAACTAACTGGTAGCCTGCTCTTTTCTTTTGGCTTGGAGACAAATTCCTTGTGATAACACTAAATAGCATTTCAAAATTATCGTTAATCATTTTAAATTCAAATAATTCTCATTATTTCATTATTCTAAACTTAGCTTTAAGGTAAGAATGTAAAATCTTCTAGTCTTGATGAAGAGAGTCAAGATACGTAATAGCATCTCACTAAGTCATTTCAAATGAATCTTTAATGTGTTGCACAGTGAATGCCTTATGAATTGCTAATTCAATTTGGATTAAACACAATTCAGTTTGGATCTTAAGTGCAAAGAGCTTCATTGGATGACTGAGCCGTGATCTGTGCTAAAAGCTCTGAGGTTTTGGAGTCTGGCTGTGTCTCTGTGTCTGTGGTTCACTTCATTAGTGACAGTATTTTTGCTCAGGGAGACGTGATTGAGAGAAGTGACAGCACAGCATCTCTTTTCATTTGACATTAGACAGACAGGCTCCTGTCTCCGCCCAGGCCGGCAGCCTGATGCAGGCCGCCAACATCCATTAGGATCGGTTTAACAGCCGTCCTTTCCCCACTAACCTACATGGCCACCAGAGCAGCCTCTGGGGTCTCCATGAATCCTAGCCTTCCTCATTCTGCCACCCACTCTCTTTGTGAATTAACCTACCTTCCTTCACATACCCTGTGTTAGATCTGGAAATATCATACATATTGGTAGTAAAGGTAGACACGCTGGGTATATGCTGTGTTGGGCTCATTGACATATAAGATTAAACAATATAAAACCCTGACATGAATACACATTGCAAATAGAGTGGGAAGAAGAACAAAAATGAAGATGAATAAGTATAAGTATGATCACAAAGATCCAAAGTCTGTCACGCTCGTAATCATGCTCAGCAGAGGTTGATCCTGCCAAATCCAATTACTCCACAATTCTTTTAAAAAGGGAAAAGTATGGGCAGGCTACCGGGCCATAATAAGCCCGATGTCTTTGTATAATTTCAAAAGCAGGATCCAGGTTTGAAACAAGACACAACAACAACAATCTGTGTTTGCCATTCAAAAGAGAGAACTTCAAAGAACCTAATTTTCTCTTGCCCAGCTGCACTGTGGCTTGCTGCCACGGGCCAATCATTATAATGAGTTAAATAAAAGTACTTTGAATAGACAGCTGAACAGTCTAACACTGTAAGCTACTGTGTATGTTTCAAATACTGTCTCAAAGACTGATCATGAGATGTTTGGGTGATCAAGAACAGGAGATTTAATGGGAGTTTATGTATGCTGTCTAAGTAGCATTAGTATTAATTTAATGAACTTAATGTGTGTGTATTTGTCAGTAATAAATAATAATGAATACCGTACGGGATATGATGCAGTATTAGGAACCTGTGTAAGTGATATAAGAATTTTAGTTCCCCTGGGTTGATACATGTTAAGCATCATCAAATGTAACTATAAAATGTTCCAATACAACTTGGTGTTGTTAATAATGCCAAATTGCTAAAATAACAAGAAAAAATAGAAAAGGCAAGAAGAAAAAGGGAAATTTGCAGTGGCAATTGGCAATACAAACAGGACAAATACTGAGAGAAGTTGAAATGACAGATAAAATTGTGTGTTTCCCTAAGTGTATCCCAAATACCAATTCTAATCAAAGTCCATGTTGAAAGGTTGAGCAGGGAGGAGGTTGGGGTAGCTGGATGGGTGAAACAGATGCAAACTTTCAACCAGGAGGCTGCTGTTTGTGTCCTGTTTGACACCAAATGTCAATGTTGATTTATTTTAGCTTACGTACGTAGCCTATGTAACGTACAAAACCTACTCACGGAAATGTTTAACAAATGAAGGCTACTTATTTTAATCTAAACCACAATTTTTCCTGAACCTAATTAAGTAATTTTGTTTAAATTCACGTTAACCACTTGTTCAAACCTGCGACTGTTGCTTGAACGAGGATGGGTAATCCTGGGGAAAATATGTTTTGTGAAACAAGCCGATCATGATTGTTTTTTGGTTAGTATCCTATCATCTACTGTCTTTACCTCTGTGAGTTGATTCATAAAGCTGTGGCGGGCGCGGAGAACAAAGCGACACAAAGCATGGTTCTGTTCACAATGTTCCAAAAGTTTAATGAGACACACAAGGATATACACATTTTCTATCAATCGCTCCATTTACTTAAGATAAGAACAAGTCTCTAGGAGAGGAGAATTTGGTACAAGGTTAGTTCACACAGATAAATCGGAAGGAAAACAGATTGCTGAATAGTTAAAACCACCTCAAACAAGTCTGACAAAAGTGTACTTCTAATCTTAGATTTTTGTATGCATTGCTTAAGGTTTGATCAAGTTACACTTCAAGTGCATTCAAAAAGTGAGTTCTATGGGTTTCTTTAATGTCGCACTTACTTGCCTGTCTTTTTATCTTAGCTGCTAATATGTCTTTTAATATGTGCTGTTGTTGCAGAGGTCATGCACTTTGCATTTATGGCTCAAAGGCACCAGTTATTGTCCAGTCCAGACCTACTTGCTGTGTTTGTGTTGGGATTTCATGCCCCACATGTGCTCATCATGCTTTATTTGCTCTGCCTTAAGCTGTGAACCCTTTGAACACCTGCCTCTGCTCTACCACTTTGCCGTGATTATATCATTTGTTTATACTGGTGTTTTCTGGTCAGCCTCACAGGCAAATATGCAATTGTATGCTCAGTTGGCTATCTGTGGCTAACATTTGTTTATTCTACATCATTGGATGTGATGGTGCATGATGAAAAGGCTATGCACATGCTTATTTCAGCCAATTTCGAAGCTGCATTCTCTGGCTTTGAATCCCACACTCTGCACCAACTCAGTGGTAGACTGGAGATAACTGAGCCTGCAAATTATACTGAACAAAATTATAAACGCCCCCATTTTTCACGAGCTGAACTCAAAGATCTAAGACTTTTTCTATGTAAACAAAAGGCTTATTTTTTCTCAAATATTGTTCGCAAATCTGTCTAAATCTGTTAGTGAGCACTTCTCATTTGCCAAGATAATCCATCCACCTCACAGGTGTGACATATCAAGATGCTGATTAGACAGCATGATTATTGCACAGCTGTGCCTTAGGCTGGCTACAATAAAAGGCCAATCTAAAATGTCTAGTTTTACTGTATTTGGGGGGGCTCCAAAATATCTCTCTCTCTCACTCTCTCTCTCTATAATGCTCATAATCGCTGGCACTTTGGAGAGGTGTTGTCTTCCCAGATGAACCCTAACCCAGACCAAAGATTAACAATGAGACAAAACCGTTTTACAACGTTGCAGGGATAGTTGCAGCGGTCTGAACTGGCCCATCTCAGCTCGACTCCAGCTTTTCAAGTTGCAGAGGCTGGTTTTAGAATGTAAGGGAAGTCATCTGTTTCAACAGCCAACAGAGAAGTCAGCTGGTAAAGTCAGCTATAAATAATATATTATATAGAAATAAAATGACCCATAATCCATTTTTTTTTTTTTACGTTACAAACAACTGGTAAAAATGATTTTTAGACGGAGCCTCAACGACTGCCCAAAAGCTAGGTAACATTAGCAAATGCAACTGTAGCAAGCATCTCAATGTCAAATTATCCACATTCATATTTACACAAAACAAATAATATATCCAGTTACTAAAAAAGCCTAAAAGTTGGAAGTTAAAACGGAAGTAGAAAAAGAGGCGTTGTTATGGAGATGATACACCGTCTTGTCTCGTCACATTGGTGTAAACTAGTAGGTTTTAGACCTCTGCAGACCGACACGCTGCAAGAAGTTGCATGTTTCAACTCTTTGGTCTGATCTGGCCTTTATATGTTAGTATCTACAACAACATTCCTCTAAGTTTTCACAGTCCATCCTGTCTTGGCTTGACAATCTATTTTAACTGAACTTGGCACATCCTTCTTGCAATACATCACCTCTACAGCCTAGCAGCCTGCTGTTTCTACAGTACGGTTGTTGCTTTGTCCCTTGCAGGTTTTCTTGGGGCAAGACCAAAGCTTCCACAATCCCTTTGAACTTGTTTTCCAATTCCCTATGTCAGTGGCACTCAGTGGGGTTGCTTCACTCAGAAGTCAGAAGTGAGCAGTCAGGCACAGAATTTACTCAATATTCTTTAGTTTTCTGTTGCTGTACACAACGACGCTGTGTAGCCCTACCATCCATCCATTACATCCATATTGGACGAGTCCGCACCATATGATTTACATCTAATGCTAATATAATGCCAATGTGCAATGCCAATGCACAGAGCAGGAAGCGTTTTATGTAGCATTGTACGGTTAGGGGTTAGGGCTAACCTAAAATAAAGTACAGTATATTTGATTATATTTAAGAAAAGATTATAGTTTGTGCTCAAATAAGAATGTTTGTTACGTAACTTACATACATTACATTAGTTAAGTTTGTACCTATGTAACTTACATAGGCAACGTATGGAACGTAAGTTAAAATAAGTCAATGTTGACTTTTGGTTTCACACGGGACAAGAATAGTATTCGACTGGGTGAAGGTTCTGTGTTCGTTTGACCCATCTGTCCACTCCGACCTCCTCCCTGCGCAGACTTTGTTGCTTTTTATTTTTATCCTCCTTTTACGGACTTTGTCACTCTTTACGCTATCACCGCACAGCCCTGCAGCCGAGCAGTTGAAAGTGCTTTGCATCTCAAAGACTCAAAGGGTCGATATAAAAGATTTTGTGTTGACCTTTTTATTAACCTAAACCACAATCTCTCCCTAACATTAAGCAAGTGTTTTAGATGCCTTACCTTAACTTTTACATTTATCATTGCATCACAGGTGCTATACACGTACTGTTGAAAGCAAACATTCTGACAGCGTATCTGAAGTTTTGCAGAATCTTCCAGTATCTATGTACATCTTGTCTGGGATATGCTTGGTTTTCATTCATGTAATTTTTTATTCTATTATCATTATTATAAGTGATATTTACATGTATGCACAAATGTTGTTAGGGGTTCATTTATACCCTGTTGCTTTTATTTAGTACGATTGTGACTTCAGACACTGTTAAGTGTCAACACTGGTCTTTCTTCTACAGATTTAAATTCCTCTTGACATATTTCCTATACCGCTAAGACATGAAGGGACTCCTAGTCATTTCCAAATGGTGACAGTCTTTGAAAGGCAGCCAAGCAGGCAGCCGTCTGGGTTTCCCGTGCACCTTTTATCCTGGATCAAACAGACAACATAAAACATGCAGCACCGGTACTTCTTCTGCTTATTGTTTCCTTTTTGGGAAAGAGCTGAAGAGGCTATAATGATTATTCAGGCTGCTTCTCACCCTACGTGCTTGAAGAGACATTCTGCCATCTGCAGGCTTAGTCCAACTCATCTTGCAACACCTTCCAAGACAGGGATGTATATATTTAGGAGCAGGTAATCCTTGTTACCCTGACATTCCGCAGCTTTTTCAGCTCACCATTTAGTGTCACCGAACATGTGGCTTGGGAGGTCCAAACTTGGGACTTTCACCCAAAGAATACCCTTGGGATTTTATCCAATTTCATTACGATTTAAAAACTCTCTTAACGCTTTAGTGTGTGACTTTTTGATATTAATAAACGTCTGTTACATTCAAGCTATTGTCAAATGAGTTGCTGCAAAGCTAATTAAAACATTAGCTCCACACAACTCTCAATATGGCTATGTTCAGAAGATTGTGTCGTCCGGTGACTTTCCCACACAGAAACTCAAGTGAAGATCATTACTGAATTTCTGAAGAGTCCACCATGTTTTTTTTAATCCTCCATGTCCTCCTTGGCTACTAGCAACTGTGTAGAGGAGAGGTAGGGGCACATGCACAATCACATAAGGCTTGTATCATGTGGACGCCTGGACAGTTTTGTTTTAATTACTTAGAATTCCTCATGGGGGTGACAGAAACTACTCACTATAGCTTGAACTACTTCTTCTTTAAACCAGGGGTTCCCTAGCCTGGAAATCCAGACCCAAATCTGAAAGAATAAGGGTCTGGCATCAAGTAATTGAAAGTCTCACTGCACTCAATTGGGTAACACTACAACCAATCAGAGCCTCATACGCTTAGCTACCAGCAGAGCTAACTGGTAGATTAAACTGTTGTAATCTGTAATCTGGCCGCCTATATCAGATACACCGATGTGATTGGTGGAGCTCGGTTACAAGGGTATAGTTAATGAGCAGCATTACTCGATGCCAGAGTAACTCACTGAGCAAATTCAAATTGTGCTCTCGCGAGAACTCTGGATTTCCAGGATAGGTGTTCCCTTCGAGCACAAGCAAGTCCACAAATAGGAATTCAGAGACGTAGATTAAAATTTAAAATTATACTGTATTAAATTATACTGTATTAAAATAAGCAGTAAAAGCATATACAACACAATTAAATCAAGGTGAAAACTAAATGTAAAATACTAATGCCTGGAATTTCAAATAATCAGAAATAAAACAAACAGAGGAGATCCTAAAAAGAGAGAGGAATTACAGCCACAGAAAAGAAACAAGAGGCCCAAGACTTCATAAAACACAGCAAATGAAAAGAAAACAATAATAAATCAATAAAAAAAGACACAGCAAAGGCACGCGTTTAAACATGCACCTGTGAGAAGAATTTAGCTACTTCTATCCTACAACCCACTATACTCTGTTCACTTATTAAAAAAAAAAAAAAAACATTTACTTCAATTTAGTATTGTCCTCCAAAAACACAATGCTAAAAAAAAACCAAAAAAAAAAAACACTAAGGCCAAAATTACAATAACGGTTAACTAAAACAATCACCAGTTCACCTTGGCTGTAGCAACGCTTTTAATCAGGATTATCAATAAACTCTCAGCCCGAACAGACTTCAAGCCTTTCCCAACTGCGTGGAAGCAAGCAGCATCAGGACATCAGTCTGGAATACATTCTACGAGCTTACTGACATATTCAAACAAAAACAGACAATGCCATCACAACCTCACTGGAGCATGCAACATGGGGCCTACCTCACAGGGAGAAATAGGAAACCATGCAGGGCCGGTTTGCTACCGGGCCTCATTCCCGAGGGACTGATCCGGAGACATTGGTCTATTGTGAGGGGAAAAGTGGGCGTGACAAAGGTGGGCTTTACCTGCCGGTTACACAAGCAGGCAAATTTACATAGTCATCATGGATGTCATATTGTCCATAAATTCCCTGACAGAAGGGAGGTATATTTTTCTCTGCAACTAACCATGAATAGTGTGTGCTGCTGTAATAAGCCAAAAGCTGTTTGTGCTGCAAGCTTCCTGCAATCGCAAAGATTGACTCACCTAACAGCGCTGCATATTTGATTTTCACTTCAGGTATTTCAGGGCTTAAAGTTAAAAGATTTATACTTTCATCAACTGATATCTCATGGGTTTATCTCCTCTACTTATGCCTTTCATTCTGTTGGTAATTGCATTCACCCCCTCAGGTCCCAGTCATTCATTCTGTCTAATTAGCTCTCCTGACCCTCTAAGCATGGCTGTGACCTCTTCATCCAGTACAGGCGCTGACTTCTGCCTCATCACTTTGACTGCTGGCTGACACGCGACCAGCACTAAACGGAGGATGGATCCTTCATGGTCCAATATGTGCAATTAGAACACAGTATTTGTAGCACTTTTATAGGAGTTTTAATTGTGCTTATGTTAATTAATTAAAAAAACATGGTGTCCCATGGAAAGTCCAAGCAGGCTGCATGTAGGTCACATCTGTGTGTTTAAACCGACTTGTAATACATGCGATTGGTGTAAAACTGACTGCCATTGGCCAGCCCTCCAGAATGCACCAAATTAATTGATGACTCACTGACTCACATGAACACTGGTGTGAAAAGACTTCTGTCTTGTGTAAGCGAATTTCAGTTGAACAATGGGCCTATTTAAAGCTGACTGGGAGGCTTATTGTAAGCAGAATAATGTTTGAATTAATCAGCAACTAGCTTTGCTTTTCTTCCTCTGTGATTTAGTATCTGTGGGAGGAAACGGGCCAGGGAGTCATAACTCACAAATTAATCATTTATAATCATTCATCTCACTTGTTGGCTAACTGCAGTGCAACAATAAAAAAAAAAAATTATCTAGCACTGATAAGATAAACCGATATGTAAATGACATGTTTCTCTTTATCCTTCAAAATAAATTTATTGCTCTGGGGTTTTGTAGGAGCAATACTGCAGTGCTGCTGAGTATTGGTCAGCTTGAACACTTAGGGTTAGTGTTGGCAAGTGAAGCCCAGAGGACATCTCTGATATGACTCTAATTCTCCATGGTCTGAGCACAAATCATACCACATGTCCTCAGGCACCCAGCTGTAATTCTTAATAGACATGTAACTCTATAGGAGGGTTACATAAGCTCTTGGCCCAGTCTCACATAGTCTCGCTCACAACGCTGTGGAGGAGGGTCTGGCTAGTCCACACAACATTCCAGGATGGGAGAAAAATGTGCTTTTTTTTTTAGTCTTGCAACAGAAAAGTCAGGTTGGACAGATAGTCTAGCTAGGTGTCTGGATTTAACCTGCAGAGATCTGAGGAGCAGTTAACCATAGTCCTCATAAATCGACCAGAGTTTAAAATTCCAACACAAAGAAAGTGAAAGTGAACGTCGTGGATGTACAGTCTTACACAACTCAGGGGAGAAGTCTGTAAAATGACGTCACCTTCAACATTTTCTACCCCCAGAGGTTTAGACGACGTATCAATTCAAGCCACACCCAACTACTGTTGCAATGTGATTCTTTACTGTTATTGCTCTCATCTTTCACACTGAACCTCTCACTGACACTTGCCACAAGCTGCGTTTTAATGGGGCAGTTCCACAGAGATGAGAGGAGTGATGCTTGACTTTGTCCAGAGCAGGGTTAAATGGGGAGCTGCTGCTAAGTACAGTTTTACCATTACTGACAAATTATAGTAAAATTCACTCCTCTCCAGCATGGAACATCATTACTGTACAGAGAAGAAAATAGCTGCGCTAACATCACGAAATGTGTGTACATGTATTTATGTGCATTTTCAGCTGAGTGGAAATGCTTGAAGTTGAAAAAAGATTAAATGTGATAATGAGTGCAATGAAACAAACGTAGCGAATCAATCATGATTTTTGAATATATTTCACTCAATCTGTAACGTTCCCCATACTGTACATAAACAAAGAGCTATTTCCATCAGGTTTTCTATGTGGTTCCCACCGGCTGAGGCTTGACGTTAGTTAATTATGTCTCTGCATACTCTTCTGCAATTGTTTTGTGCCACCCGACTAGAGAATTAATGCCACTTGCCGTTTTTTTGTGATCTGGTCTACATTTGCACATCAACAGTAGTGGATGGAAACGCATATTTCTTTGCATTTTCTTTTGCAGATTTTCTTGATAAACTGTTCAAATTGGCACTAGATTTGAATGTAAACTGACTACAGATTAGCACTGTAAAAAATCAACATCAGTTTGTCCTTTAAAATCACACTGACTCTAAGCAATAGACATCCAGCACCACATTAGCCACCAAGTTACTACCAGATCTGTTGCTGTAGAAGCAAAATCATTGAGTGTAACTTGACATTAAGCCAGTGTATGTTATATTACTTCTAAATGTAACTTTTGATTTTAGGAATAATATGTTATTTCCTCTTTCAAAAGGTCATATAAAAGTGTTGCAAATGTTTTAATCTTGCTTCATGAAAACATCAGATACTTGCTTCATTCTGTTATTCACTTCTGCAGAGATATAATTTAGTATCTGTGGATGCTTTAGAGGAAGAACATTTCCAACACTGCAGAAAATGCTAAGCTGCAACTTGAGGAGCTGTAAACACAACTATAAATCTGGGGCTCCATCTGTTTTCACACCATTAAGTCTATGATTACTTCTGCTCTGAACAGGGGCCATTTTGTTTAAAAAATATGGCTCTAAAAACTATTAATGAAGTAAGTTTTAAAATAATTCTTAATTTCTTAGTTGTATGTGAAGGTGATAGGTCAATAACTGGAATAGTTACCATCATATAGTTTGTATCAGGAGAGATGAGAAGAGTGATTAATGTACCCACTGTATGTGTATTAATGTACTCTACATGCAAAGAAGGCTGTGTTGATGGATGGTCTGAGGAGAATTAGTTCCACTACTTGGCTACAGAACTGCAGCTTTTACTACAACAGTACAACACTAGCACCATCAAAACCAAGAGGCTAACATTACACTTTTACAGCTCTTTACTGAGGGCCTTCTGAGGTTCTGTGTGGCATGAACTTGCAAGCAGGCTTGATTAGGGACTGACCTTTCATTATCGTCTGTCCATCATCAGCAAGCCTCAGGCCACTGAGAAGAGCCCCCGCTCCAAACTCCAATATTTTTTTACGGATTCGGGCTGCTGTATAGCATACTTCAGAACAGCACAGACGTCTGGAGCAAACAGACAGTGAGATGATTGGTAACACAAATAAGGCAGGGGCAGTCTGATAATTGGTGATAAAGTCTGTTGTAGATAACAAATTCAAATGTGAGATTTAATGTGTACATTGTTACACTGGGGAAACAAATAATAACAATCAAAGTTAAAGTTTGTAATAATAAATAACTATACACTATATCAATAGGTACTTTTTTTCAATTTTCACACTCAAATGCTAATTTGCTGCTTGGGGTCTGTGAAAGGATTTGATGACAGTGAATCCTGATTAGTGCGCGGAGGCACATGACATCATCTTCTTCCAACTTTGCCCCACCCACTTCAAACCAGCAAAAAGAGCAAATATTATCTCACATATGAAAAACTGAGGTTTTTCATGTGTCCCAGTTTTTATGTTTTCTGATCAGTGTGAAGCTGCATGGAGTCACAGTTCTCCAATTCCCAGCTGGACTACATGGGGTCAGGGTCTCCATTCTACAGCAGCTTAAATATTAATATACAATCTAGAATTTGTCAGTACTGCCATGGCTCTGTTACTGTGTGAGAAGATTAGGCCCAAACCAGGAGACATGCACTGCTAGTGAACTGTGGACAACAAGCACTCCTTCATTTGTTATCAGAGTGTACAGCCAAGCGCTGTGGGGCTACTTAGGGACAGTGGTGCTTTGAGTTGCATGCTAACGTCAGCATGCTAACATGCTCACAGTGACAATATTAACATGTTCACCAACTTTAGCATAATACGTTTTGATCTCTAAGGACTCAATTGCTTATAGTTAGAAGCTGATTGAAAAAAGGTGTATTCAGGACCTTTAACATTTTTTCAGTTGGAGAATGTAAATTTCTCCTTTCAATCAGTCAGTTCCCATCAGCTCAATTTTTGGGAGGTAGTAAGCACAGTAGAGTTGGCTTTCTTCCACAGAAAGATGATCTCATGATACAGAATGAATTTATAACCCCCACTGCAAAATTATCCATCAGCATGGGGGAAAAAATCTTTTCATTTTCATCAGATCCAACTGTAAGATGGCTCAAACCTGGATGTCTACTGTGACGAAGCTAAACTCACACCAATGCAGCACCCAGGCTCATAGAATCTGCTTCACTTTGATTTATGCTCTTTGATGAGGCTGCATCTTCTTTATGAAGATCCTTTATGATGTGTGAAATTATTCATTTAGGGGTGCATGGCCCTGAGCGGAAACACCTCTACTTGAAAGCCACCAAACACTCCTCAACTGTTTTAATTCACTTTAAGTCCTGGCATCGTACATATTTACTGCAATAGATGCTGGTTCAGGTTTTAATCACAGGCATAAAACTAACCCAATAATATGGTGTTTTAGATCTTCAGATCACAGACCAAGGGAATCGTTTACATTCTAATATAAATTACACTCTGTTTGAATAAGCTGGAATCATTAAGGAACAGATTTGTAAATCCTCCATCAAAGAGAGATACGATGTGAGGAATTGAGACGGTAATCTTTTCATTACATTTCCTCTCCATTGATTATAGCACTCTCTCTGTAAAAGGGAAACTACAATGACAATAATAAAAGCCTGTTGGAGGGACTTTGATCTTCTTGATACCATGACAGCATCCTGAATATTCCCTGTGAGCTTTTACACAAAAGAAAGATTTCTTTTAACCATTAGCATGATAACATGAAGTGCTGTCTGAATAAGACACTTGCAGGATGTCAAATTATCATTTCCTTTAATGTGATTGTCAGGTGAGGCAGCTGTGACGTCTTTATCAGCGTAGCCTTTGGCCATGGTGAGAATATACGGATATCACCATACACACAGGGTTAAACCATAGTAACGTGTCAGGTCATGTAATGTGGTATGTTTCGCTTACAGGCTATTTGGGCTACATACATGCTGCAGCTCAGTGTCCCAATTCTGAGGTTTTTCATGTGTCCCAGTTTTTATGTTTTCTGATCAGTGTGAAGCTGCATGGAGTCACAGTTCTCCAATTCCCAGCTGGACTACATGGGGTCAGGGTCTCCATTCTACAGCAGCTTAAATATTAATATACAATCTAGAATTTGTCAGTACTGCCATGGCTCTGTTACTGTGTGAGAAGATTAGGCCCAAACCAGGAGACATGCACTGCTAGTGAACTGTGGACAACAAGCACTCATTCATTTGTTATCAGAGTGTACAGCCAAGCGCTGTGGGGCTACTTAGGGACAGTGGTGCTTTGAGTTGCATGCTAACGTCAGCATGCTAACATGCTCACAGTGACAATATTAACATGTTCACCATCTTAAGCCCTTTTCACACATGCACTGCAACACTGAACTTATCTAGAAATGACTCAGGAAAGCTGTATGTGAGAATGTGAATGTAGTTGGACCAGACATTAAAAGGGCTTTACCCTGCAAGCTCCCTAAAACAAAGTTTGTCTAATGCTCGATATAGCCCATTTATGAGAAATAGAGCAGTTAATTGTCCGGATAAGACGCAAACAACAATGTCTAACTGGAAAGATGACAAGATTCGGGAACTTCTGCCGCTAAGGGCTGACGTCAAAATTGTCAGACTAATTCAAGGAACGGCAAGAGACTTGACTGCAATGACCAAATTACAAACCAGCTATGTGATAGCGCTGTAGTCCGTGTCATGTTTGGCCCCCTGCACGCTCTACCCAGGCACCACCGCTTGTCTAAACCAAATGAAGTATTTCCAGTAGATGGGGACACATCTGATACAAATAATCTCCTGTTGTGTACTACATGTGTTAAAGGGCAACTGTCAGAAAAATCTGGTCCAGATGTTGTCCGGAGTTCATATGAGACAACATCAAATAAGAGCAGTAATTTGGCCTTGAAGGTCTATAGTGTGGACATCAGTGGCTACTCTGAAGGCACTAGCCAATTTGTCAGTCACTATGTTTTTATTGTTGTGTCTCTGTATGTTATTCACCATGTTGGGTACTGTACACTTTTCTGATGTAAGTGTGAATCCAATGTTCAAGCTTGACTAGTGCATTAACACCTGTAACAGCCAACTGGTAGACAGGGTCTAGACAGGAGGCACAGACTGAGCTGTCAAAATAGCCTGCAGAGATGCAAGAAGGATCCAGTAATATACAAATCACATTGTCCATGTAATACTATACTGACCATATGAGTAAAAATGACATAAAGGTTGAATAGTTACAATATAATGTTTACTATATGACATGATATAAATAGCAAAATAAAGCTGGAAAAAGTCATTACTGATCAATACAATACTCAATGACAGAGAGATATGGGTTAGAGTAACATTTTAAAATATTACAACTGATATCATTTAGGGAATAGGATTCATAGAAAAGGACTTAAAAGGAAATATGTTAACATCGCTGTGAAGTCCGTAAACAAAATTTCAACTACTGGAAACTCCAATTTTAGGGGTACGATTGAGATTTATTTCCATTTGAAAATATACCCATAAAGTTGTCATATGAAAACAATTATACAACCTTAAACATTTTATCACAACAGGATCACACAAGTTAACACCCACGTCCCTGCATTACAAAGAATTGCCCTTTAGTGGTTTCTTTTTTCTTAACATTTAAAACATTTTCAACAAAAAAACTAAACAATACAATATTCCGCTACAACTTTCAAATTGCCATCTATTAAATACCCTCAACCCAATGGTGCCCTAGGAAAGAATCCGGACACACCAGTTTAAAGTGGTGCGATCAAAGGAAAATGTGAGAGGGGGGAAATTCAACCCATAAATCTGTGAAGCTCAACTTTGTCTTGTCCCAAAGAGAGTACCGGCCAGTAAATCTTTGCCATTATATCTGGCCACCAACTCTTTTATATCATATCCAGGGATTTGTCTGGCAGGGAAATCTGCCCATGATTTATTATGTTATAAAATGGGTTTAACATGCCATTTTTTGTAGCTGGAAGCATTTTTTCAGAGTAATAACAACACTTACCACTGCTATTTCTCAGGAAAAATGTCTAGTGCTGCAGGTAAGTGAGCTCTATGGTATAGACAACCCTTACATTGTAACTACTGTCTCTGTGTGTGTTTAACGTTTCCTTGAGTTTAGAAAAATGTTGGAGTCATTCCAAGGGGAACAATGACCTATTTCAAAATGTATGCAGCATTAATCTTTGCATACAAACTTAGAGAATCCTCTCTTTTACTCAACAGTGACAATACTGTTGTTACAATGACAGAACAAGAACAAAGGCCTGGAAAAATGCTTTGGACCCTATAATTCCTTTTAATTGTTCCGTCCCACGAGAAAGGCAATGCGTGCACATGCACAAAGAAACGCACAAATGCAACATTTTCTCACAGATGCACTCTCACATACAAGCGCACACATGAACACAACACACTACCTTTCATACTGCAGCTAAGATGGGTGTTAGACGATTTAGTCCAAACATGTTGCAGCGATGATAACTCTACTGCCACGCGAAGATGCCCCGTCACTCCCAGCGGCTCCCTCCTTCACCTTGATGTCATGGTGAATCGACAACATCATTACTCATCACATCACCACTGAAACACATGCCTAGTGCAGCACTATATCACTCCCATATTGATATGTTGATTATAGTATTATATTCAATGTAATGTATGAGAACATTATTTCATATGAACACATCCACAGTTTTCACTTTTATATTCACATGCCCACTTTATCACTAAAACCACTGTCATATTGACACCCACTATATTAGTACGTCACTTTCGTTTGTCACAACTCCACTGTGTCTTAGAAAAACAATTTTTTTTCAGCTGATATGTGTGCACTTTGTTGTAGACTTTGCTATCCTATTCATCAGTCTGCATTGTTTTCAAATCATTTTCATGTTGACCCGTCGTGGGCCACTTGTTTCTGCCACATCTGCTGATGCCCCGTTGGATTTGCGTGGGACATACTCAATATCAAAGTTGCTCTTATGGCGTCCTTTCCCTCGGCTCCAGGCGAAAAGAAGCAGGAAGCAGAAGATGACCACACCTAGGAAGGACAGGCAGCCCATGGCTGTAGATATAATGATAGTCTTAATGTCTATAGGGACTGTCATGTTGTACAGTACTGTCCCATTCCCCCATGTGCTGTTAGAGTCTGTCAGATAATTTGAGCTCCTGTTGCTATAGTGAGATCTGTCCCCAATGCCCAGGCTCTTCACAGCTAAAGAGGCTGACAGACTAGCGTTGCCAGCAGGGTTACTGGCAATACACAAGTACACCCCGCTGTCATGTAGCTCTGCTGCCTTTATCTCCAGGGTACCATCTTGTTGGACTTCTACCCTGCCGCTGCTCTTGGTTGTGATGTTGCGTCTGTGAGGTGTAATCCAAACCACTGAGGGCCGAGGCGCTCCTTCTGCAATGCAGCTCAGACGGGCCGGCTGACCCTCATCAGCCATCAGCAGCTGGGTCGTGTTGGGTCCAATCCGCGGTTTGGTGCAGGTCATGTATCTGGAGACCAGAGGCTCCTTGAGGTCACGGAGAGGTTTCCCCAAGAGGTGCTCGGGGGCGCTGCACTCTGGCTGCACATCCAGAATCTGCAGAGACGGAGGCTTATGGCTATTGAGCAGCCAAAGCAATCTGCAGTCGCACACTAATGGGTTTCCACCCAGACAGAGTCTCTGGAGGCTGTCTGGCGAGGCAAACACTCCACTCTCCAGAGAGTCGAGGCGGTTCTCCGACACATCCAGTAGTTGCAAAGATTTGAGGCCCATAAATGCAAAGGGCTCAATAGAAATCAGCTGAGCCCCTTGGAGGTGGAGCTCCAGCAGGTATGGGAGTTGTCCGAGCTCTCCCTGATGGATGTGCTGGATGCGGCAGTGGGACAAGTTGAGATGCGTGAGGTAGGGCAGATTACGCAGTGCTGCGCCGGGGAAGGCAGACAGGTTAGTGTTGGTTATGAACAACGTTGTGAGGTTGAGGCCATGCAGTGAGAGGGGAGGCAGTGTATCTAGCCAGGGCCAGTAATCAATCTCTAGGCGGCGGAGACGGAATAACCTCTTAAAGGAGTAAGGCTTGAGAAAACTAATGCTCAGGTAGCGCATGCGCAGTTCGACAAGGCTGTGTAGATGTGCCAGAGCATCAGAAGGAACCACGGTCAGATTGGAACGTTCCAGAGTCAGACTTTGGAGTCCAAGTAATCCTGTAAAAGCCCGCTGAGAAATAAAAACCAGTTCGTTGTCACCCACCTCAAGGGACGTCAACCTGCGCAGATCTTGGAAGGCATGATCCAGGAGAACCACCAGTCGGTTGTGGCTGAGGTCAAGGCGGGTGAGGTTGGTCAGGCCTGACAGCACGCCGGCAGGAACCAGCTGAAGCAAGTTGCTGCGAAAGTTGAGTGAGCGGAGAGCAAGCTGAGAACGAAATGAGCCTGGCTCGACCACACTGATGAGGTTGTCGCTAAGGTCCAGGTCCTCCAGCTGCTGGAATGAAGAGAAGTTGTCTGGCGTGATGATACGTAGTTTGTTCTTACTGAGGTCTAGGACGCGCGTCTCAATGGGAATTCCTTCAGGGATGGTGGGCAGGCGCTTGCGGTGGCAACTAACCGACTTGCTTTGGGCAGAGCACTCACATCGGGCGGGGCAGCTCAGAGCCGGGCTGGCTAGGAGAAGCAGCAAGGCCCCGCCCAGGAAGAGGTGGCAGTGGTTCAGGGCTGGGTGTCGCATGTCTCTTTTACCCACGTTGCCCTCTGTCATGGCACAGCTTCTTGTCCATATAGAGCACCATCACGAACAAGCCCTGCAAGACACAATACACGAAAGAAATGTGTTAGAATACTCCACACTCAACTCAGACTGTCTTCACCTCTTCCCCCCCTGCCTTTTTACATTTTCAACCTTTTACACTTTATGTCTCTTTAAACTGCCAAGTCTTTTCTCCCTTAATGATCTCTCCCTTTTCTTGGCAAGGTGGATATAATGGAATTAAACTCACAGCAGGGCAAGACAGAGGAAGAGATATCAGCTGCAAAAAAATGTGAACGGCCATCAATGTGTTAGCACAAAAGTTTCAGGCTAACTGGGGATGTTTCATGAGGATGGAAGATTTTTCAGCCTGATGGCGGGAAATTACCCTCATTAGAGTGCAGTGAGGCTAAATGCCCATGCGGAGTTGGTCTTTCTGCAAGTGTGTGATTGTGTATTTTGCATCAACGATAATGGTGTGTGTTTCTAAGAGGGTGGACTAGGTTGCAAGTGTTCAAACTAAAATACAAACTACAGGGAACGAAATGGCAGCATGTATTTGCTTCATTACGTGAATCCACAGAGTTTACCGTGGCTTTTACCAGGCGTATGTATTTCTCCTTTTAGTAATCAACATACTAAGTCATCTCACTGGCTCATTGTTTTATTTATTTTTTACATTTACTTTACAGTTTCTATATTTGTCATTGAAATCTAAACGTACATTATTTTATGTAGAGAATGCATATATCACCTAATCAATAAAAAAAGCAAGCAATTAGCGCAAGTACTGTGAAAAAGAACAGATGCATATATTTACATAATTGACACAACAATGTTGCTTCATTGCTTTGATGCTCTATTAGTTTCTGTTACTGAAAATGACTGCTTCTTTATATTCTATATTTGTTGTATGACTTTTATTCCTGAAATGACCGGGCTTTTCCAAAGCTGGCTAAATCCCAATATATACAGTATGGTAGAGTAACATTGCTGCAACCAGTCACTGTGCTTGTCTCTGTAGCACACACAGTCTCAGCTCATGATGATAAAAAGCATATTGGCATGGCAGCACTTTTCAGGATAACTGAACTTGTGAAAATCAATAAACAAAATGACAATGATGCATATTATTTTGTCTTTATAAGACAATATAATATGAAGTTTGCAGTGATTCTTGATATATTTTGATTTGCTTTTGCTTTTGTGATTGTTTTTATTTTTATTTTGGTCATTTCTTCTTATTACATTTTGCTCACTTACTCAGTGAACCTTGGCTCCAGTTCTCAGCCACAATAGGTTTTTTTTTTTTTTTCGGAAAGAGAAGATAACGGCCGGGTAATGAGGGCACAAATCTAAAAGTCAAACATGAAACAATATAAAACAGTATGCTCTCTGAGAGACGTATTTCCTCATGGCTTGGAAAGACACAGACCTTGACAGAAAAAACACTTTCCAGCAGCCACAGGTTGTTGAATTGACAGATGGCTATGTAGACAGTGAGGCCGACCGTAATTGCCTCATTACCAGTAGTATCTGCATTCTGCTCATGGCGATCTTTGCCAATTAGGTGTGTAAAATGTAAGGCGCATCTGTGAGTGCTGGAAATTTGAGTGCACATCATAAAAGGCAAAGCAAAATTCTAGAAATATGAAAGGTGCCTTTAAAAAGACTTTTGACTGCATGCAGAGCTCTGTCAGTCACTGCAAAGCAATCCAAGCCAATCAAATCCAGCCAAGGTGAGCAGATGATGAGCATGCAGACAGACACATACCTTTACTTTGATAGGGAAGTGAGTAACGTTCAGAAAATAGCCGAGATGAGGCAGAAGGAGCCGGAGAGTGCACACACTCACTCTGTCTCTTTCCCACAGCACTCACCCCACCGCCCGGCTCAGCAGCTGCACTGCTCGCATCTCCATATCGCTCCTCTTTCTTTCTATCGCTGTTTTATCTCTCTGTCCTCCTGTTCACACATCTTCCATCTAACTCCTTTTCTCTCCCTGGTCCTTCCTGGCCTGGCAAAAGCCCCAGTCTGTTCATCAGTCCCTGCAGGCTGGGCTTTTATCGATCTCAGCGCAGAAACATCAGATGCCAGGAATGTAGCCTTTAACAAAGAGCAGGCCGTTGCCACAGCAACTACAAACCCTTACTCCCATCCGCTCTATGTAGTGTGTCAATCACATTAATGAAAAAAGGAAGAAATAGAGTAAGGAGGTTGACATTATTTTTTCATATTCCTTTGGTCTTTGCAGTAGGAGAACACACATATTGAATACATTCCTTGGAATTCAGTTTCATTGGTATAGGAGAGACGAGTTTAAGGTGTTTCCAATCTGTCATTCTGGACGCCTTGCTATTTGTCAACCTGTCTTGTTGCCCATCAATCTGGTGCTCTGGTAACTATCTCTGTCTGTCTACCTTATTATCTGTCCACATGCCTGCTTCTGTTTTTGTGTATTTATCTGTCTGCCTTTAGTCATCAGCCTCAGTACCTTTCTGCCTCTCTGTTCAATAATTACAATCCAGTTGTCTGTTGCTGCAGTGGGGAACTGGTCTGGTGATGTGTTGGAGGAGAGTTGTGTGTCAGGCAGCATGCTGTCTCACCAGGGCTCTGCTAAGAGAGTTGGTGCGGACATAAAAACATGACAGCCTTGTAAGTTATTTAAGCTCATAACAGAGAAAAGAACATGCTAAAATGGCTATTGTTATTTGGACCTTTTTTGCTGTGTCTGGAGTTAAATGTTAAAAGAAGGAAAGTGAACACTGAAAACATCTAAATTCTTAACTGTGAATGTATTCGAGTTTATGGAGACTTTTTCAGCATTGTAAAGCTGTAATCCTAACAGTTCTGACATGTTTACGTGAGATATCCTAAATCAAAATATGTCCAGATCTAGGTTTCATAGTGCTGATAAAATAAAAATGTAAATACTGTAAATCATAGCTTGAGATCAAAATACAATTTTAGCACATATAAGTAAATAAACTTAAAAAAATGACAGCTTGATTCCTGGCATACGAAGCCCACTGTCTTCCAACTGCTTTTTGTTTTCAGGTTTTCAGTAATTTGCTTTTAAGACATGTTTCTCCCACCACAGAATGACCGAACGTACAGCTGATAAAGGTTGGCAGAATGTGATATACTATAACAGCATGTGATCCTTCAAGTCTGTATGGCAAATGTATCAAAGCAGTGTCAAAGAATCCAAAATTATTGAGAAACAATGACAGTAAGTAATATGAACAGAAAATCCCTAAACTGTAGCTAGCATTTTAGCAAATTCTTCTTCAAACATTAAAATCAATATGTGAGGTAATTGCTGAAAAGAATGGTGGCTTTTGCAGCTTATATTTTCTTTTGTTTCATGTGGCACCTGTTCAGGGTTAGCTGGAGATTTAGTAGCTTGTTTTAACGAGGCCTGTGTTTTTCCAACTAAATAGAGTTAAAGCTTTTCAGACTTTCTGGCAATGGCAGATGGTGGAATGAGTGAATGGCAGATGGAAATAAAAATCTCTTCCAAAATGGTTGGGAGTAAGAAACATGGTACCAAATTTAAAAAACAACAACAATTACAAAAAACATAGGAAGGATACCAAATTTTTACTCTTTGAGTCTACATTTAATAGCACATTTGTAGACATTCCAAATTACTTTTTAGAGCTGCACCAATATGTGTATATTTACAATAAAGAAAATTACTACATGAAATGTGTTACTCATAGCTCATCACATAACTGTGCAGTTAAGGAGAATTTTAGGCTCTCTAGCATTTCTGATAAAAAAAACAAAAAAAACATTGCAAATGACCTGCCTATAGGTACATGGCAGACAGACAAAGATAGCAGCCAATGGTAGCTAGTTGAACATAGTGGAGAATGTAGCTACTAAAGAGCCATATATTTCCCTCAGGAGTTGGTGGAGACCAAAACAGAACTAGAAGAAGAGTGAATGGCTTGGATTGATTCGCTAGGTGGACAGAAGCTTGACTCCAAATGAATGCTAATGTTGCTCCGCCTCTAAATAAGCTTTTTGCCAACATGTTCACAATATCAACTTTACAAGTTGATAATATAATTATTAATGGAAGTTCAAATAAAGAATTTACAGACTTGAAGTTACCAATGGCATATTACTGGCTTATAATTAAGTGGCCTATGTTTCAAGATGGAAAATATGCAAGATCCCACAGAATTCTGGGTAAATGGTGGTGGTGACGGGGGTCATTGAGAAGGGCAGCCTGCAGGGTTGAGCGTTTTGGGATTTGGTTCTGAATTGGATTAGAGTCAGTGAAACTGTAGAAAATCTGACAGCCGAAAAGGAGCTGTAGGGTGATGCATGAGTCACTGTGAGAGTGAGAGCGAGAGAAAGAAGAAGGATGAATAAAGAGAGTGCCGTATGAGTACAGCAGAAATACATGAAGAAATGAGGAAAGCCAAGCTTATATGAGATTAGATAAAACCCTTGTTTGCTCGAGTTGACTGTGATTTCTAATGTGAATTTAACCAAGTAAAGCTTGAGAATCTGCTCTTCCAACAGATCCACGAAATACTCAAGGCAATGCTCGGTGCACATGTTGTTTTTAATCTTTCGAGACGAACACCATTAAGGCCCTGTTCATTATCACACCACATCACATTTGGCAGGAGCAGAGCAAATGCATTTTAGACAAAGAGGACTTAATTGGACTGTATCAATTAATGTTTAAAACTGCTCCAAATTACAGTACTGATCAACACAAAATTATCTATGAATTAATAATGAGTGTATTGACTTTTCTTTGTGCCCTAAGGTGTCCATTAAATCAATGCTTTGTGTTGTATCTTTGTGAGAAGTACCATCTGCAGTACAGAATCTTTAAGTTACCGTTAATAGCACGGTTACCCTAATATGTGTAGTTAGAGGTATGCAACATTTAAAAGCATGGGTAGCTTTTGTGGTGCATAATCATCTCGGCTATAAATCCTTTCTTCCTCTTTGCACAGCGTTGCAAAGATGAGACTTTGAATTCACTGGATGCAATTATTTTGCACCCAGCTTCCTTGTGAAAAAAAACATTGTTATTTTCCTCAACATAAATCATATTAAAGACAGCCTCTGCAAAGAAGTTAAATGCCCATTTTACACTTGTTTGCTTATTTAAAAATAAAAAAAATAAAATATACATATATATTTCTTTTTTCATTTGTCACTTTGGATGACTGGAGTCGTACAAATATGCACAGTATTCATTCATCCTGATTTTTTCCCTTGAAATATGAAACATGGGCCTGACTGCTTAGCTCATTTCCAGATTTAATAGTGGCATGAATAATAGAATTATTTCACATGAGAGACTTCACATGTATGCGCTTATTGCTGCAGTGTGAGCATGTGACATGACATAGACCGCAATTTACCTAAGAGGACACATCGTTAAACTGATCATCCTTTTTGCATCTACGCGTTGTTGCACAAACAAACGTGTGTGCAAATTATGTTTACGACCCACAAGCAGTGTTTTAACATGTGATTCAAACGGGGGCCCTTGATGTGTAACACTGAATTAAGAAAACACGAGGGATACATATTCAAAAACGAAAACCCTGTTGATTTTTATTTCCACACCATTACAGTACACAGAAGATGTAGAGAAAGAGAAGCAAGAATTTTAAGCTTTGAGACAACCTGAGACAACTGTCAATGTAGCCCCAGCTCATTTTAATGATAATTCACTGTCTATTCACAACAAATGCTAACAAGCAAAATGCATTTTCTATTCTGGGGAATTGTGGCACACTGCACACCCACTAACCACCCTGCAGAGTGCAAAATGTCAGCGGAGTTTTCAGAATGCTTTTGGGAATCGGAAGTTGAACCGTGTTCTTTGCGGCTAATTAGTGCTTGTGCATTCAAACTCTGCCAATTAAGCAGCTCCTTTCTGCACCACTGGCCATGTTTCCTCTGAAGCGGTGCCTTGTTGAGCCATCAACAGTGTATCCTGTCTTCCACCATGTGGCTTGTTGTATGTCTGATGTGCTGCAGGCCCACAAGGGATACAGCTTCACCCTGCAGTCTCTGGATTTAGAAAAGTCCAGTTAATACTTAGTCAGTGTTTGCTCAAACTGAAAGACAGAGAGAGGGACGGTCTAGTGTTTCAAAACTACAGCCTCCAGAACTGAAACAAAGAGCACCAACACTCCCTACCAGAGCCTCCATGCTGTGGACATGAATAATGGGAACATAATGTTTTCTCCACCAACGGAATTATGTCACAGCAGCAGGTGCCATCTTTTTCCTGTTACTTTTAAAATTGTACTAAAGGCTCTTTCAGATATGCTTGTCGTTACATAGATGCTGTACGATGTCAATTTTTTACATGAGGGGCTCATGTCTGAATAAGCACACAAGTCACCTTTATGTACAGGTTTTTGTGCACTCTCACTCACTCAGATCTTCACAATTCTGTGACATGGCACTGTCGGCACACGCCTGATTCAAATGATGTCAGATTAGCAATGGATCAAATGACTATGTATAATGTGATAGGTGTCACTCGTAGTCCCAAACCCACAGAAAATGATCAGCCTAACGCTGCTCTATTTGTTCACCGAGGTTTTATGATTTACTGTTGTGATTTAGTTTCACTGCTGTTTTCAAAGGATACTGTGTAACTTTTGCACATTAAAATGTCTTTGAACAACTAGACCTATGTTATATATTTTGTTGAGTTGTACATTCTCAAATGTTTCCAGCAATGTTCAAACCCAGAGAAATCTGTAATTTTAATCAAGGTAATACTTTACAATGGAGTCATATCCCCCTTCGAGCATGCATCAGAATTGTTATTGTCTGCCAGAAGCTGTCCTAAATTGACTTATTATACAGTTTTGAGCCACATTTTTCCAATACACTTTTTGTATCTTTGTAATTTAAACTATGGAGGATTTTAGTCATTAGACTTCTGGAGCTTAAGTTCAGCTTCACTTTGGTTTGTCTTCTGACCGCCAAATAACATTGGAAAAACACTGATATTTATATTAACGGCGTTATTTATAGTTTTTACCGGTTTGAATCACTGGATTAGTTTGTTTTGGAGAGGAGGAGACCCTATGGATAATTTAAAACCTCCTGAACGATGAACACTGAAGGAATCCTAACCGGGAGAAGCTGACTGCCACAATGGCAATGGTGGTGAAGACCATAATTCCCCTGATCCCACGCTACTTCACAACGTCACCAAATTCAATCTTTGTTATTGTTTTGATTTTGAGACCCCTTAGCAGCATTTTTTCATCTTTTTTTCTTCTAACAATTACATATTGTGCGTTTAAATTGCAGCAGGCAGCTGTTTACCACAAAATGCCCTAAACACCTACTGTACAAAACTCTCTCAGCACCAAATGTAAGCTGGTGAACAGCAAGCATTTTATAGCTAAAGAGCGCAGATAATTCCTTCAGACGTTGGTGGAGACAAAAACAGAGCTAAAAGGAGAGAGGGAATATTGGACTTAAATTTGGTAGATGCAATTAAAACTATAGGGTTAGTTTCTCTCACGCCCGATGAGGAATTCTAAGTAATGACAAAAAAACTGTCTGCGTGTCCACAAGCCTTACATTATAGCGCGCTGCCCCCCCCCTCCTCCACGCAATTACTAATAGTCAAGGAGGACACGGAGAAGTTGTGTGAACCTGATAGTCTTAATTAACTTTGTAGCAACTCACTTGGCAATGGCTTGACTCTAACGGACGTTCATTAATATAAAAATTGTTGCGCACTAAAGCTTTAAGACTGCACATTAATGTTATTGTTGCACAACCGCCTAAAGGGCTAAAAAAATAATGCATTAAAGCAGGATTAATGTCTTGTCATTTTGTGCTCACGCTGGTCATTAATTAAAGCTCTGACAGCAAAATATGTTTTAAAATCCATCGCTGATGCAGCATTTCAGAGAACAGAAAACATGCAAGTATGAATCATCTTGCAAAAACTGTGGCTCTTTCCTTAACAACCCTGTCATATCTGAATATTCACACATATGGTTTGATGACAAAAAGCCATTACTTTCTACTTTCAGCCACAACAAAATCTTGAGAGGTAGTTTGTGAGTTACTAATTTACAGTGAAACGTGAATAGAAAAGCTTTATTTGATAAATTAAAAAGTCATTAAGCTTGTACTTTTAAATGTCAGAAAGTAATTGATTACTGTCTTTTTCCTTCAGATGCTTCTTCCAGATGGTCAAGGACCCCAAAAAAGTCAGAGAATTTGGCCCACCCCTGAGAGAGAGACATCATCGCTTTCAAACAAACAAAGTGGCAGTTGGTCAAGGTCACACCCCCAGCCTCCACCTTGCCCCCCCATTGGCTGTAATTCTGCACCAAGGCTGAATTTTGGGAAAGAGACTTATATAGTATTAGGGGACCACTAAGGTCTATATAAAAGCATCCAAAGAGCACCATGTCATGGGACCTTTAAGGTCTTTACTCATTTTCCTCATTAATTAGCAAACTAGTTAAGTAGCTCATCTATTAGCTGCTGGCCAAATGATCCCACTTAAAATGTATTCCCCTAAACATTAGCATGCACACACACACACACTCAAAACTGTAGCTATTGGTACAGAAAACTGTGTAGCAATATTCATCCTACATTGTACATTTGATTTGATATTCTACCTCAGCACCTTTGTAATTGAAGCACAGTCACACAGTAATCATATTGTGTGAAATGATTGCTTGAAAAGAGGCCACTGCTTAATTTCAATGGCTGCTCTGGTTTCCTCCAAAAGGAATAATCAGATTTTCCACCGTGTGTCGACTGGCATTAGGCTTCTCTACCTATCTTGGCAAGTGTTTTGTGGAATAGAACTCTCACGATGTCTCTTGTTGTTGCATATAAATCCCAGTGTTACTTGAAGGACACTCGCCATATTAGGTTCCTGTCTAATTTTAGTCTTGAGAGGTAGAACTCATCCATTTTTCATGGTATACGTGTACCACCACTAATTCAAAGGACTCGTCCCCATTCACCAAAACAAGATTTGTCTTAGCATTTCTCGCTCCCATTCCAATGTTGTCTTCTGCAAACAAGTTCCATGCAATGTGTTTCAACACTACGTTATCATTTAGTTCCAAGTTACAGCCGTTTGTAGGAGTGCCAGCCAAGGTTCACTGCAGCTGGGCATGGGATTATCTTCGGTTAAGCTTGTGTGAAATCCTAACAACCATATTGAAAACACCAAAATAGCCCACATACAAGGTTTTGTACTTGACTGGAGAAAATCGACACAAAATGTCACATATGATTTTCTTTTTCAGTAGGTGAAGGAACTCCGTGGCTACAATCAATTTCAGATTACGGCAAAAAGGAGTCACCCCTTTAAAAGGTCATATGTTAACTTCCCTTTCCTTACCTCTAAAAATAAAAGGGAAAAAAGGAGCCCATTGATGTTAGACAGTGTCTTCTTGTCAACATTTTTATGTTTGCCACAAAACTCAAGGGAGACATTTGTACTGTCCTAGTAGGGGCCTGTTGCAATTATATGGTGCCCACATTGATCCCAAGTATTGATTAAAGTTCGTCCTTGATTTTAAGATTCAACAGGCGCTTCTCTGGATTTCAGAGAAAATGAGAACAATGGAAATAGCTCTCATTTGAAAACAGCCAGGGACCTCATAAATAAGGCATTTTAATTGACTTTAAGAAGAGAAACATGACTTCCTACATCTTGTGTCTGTGATGTGTTCAAGAGAACGGAAGCTTTGATAAGAGTCAATATGAATAGCTGGATTCTAATATTAGAAGAGATAAGCAGATGTGATGCAACAGCCTTTTTCAAATTTACTTTTATAGTACAGATGTTTAGATATTGAAAAGAATCAAGTTTAACCCAGGGAGCAACACAGTTTGCCTGCTGTATGCAGGTATTGGTACAATCTCAGTTTACAATAACCAAAATAGTAGTTGTTAAGTAGTGACTTGTTACCAGCCAGTTTTTTTTTGCCTCATAAAAAAGGTTAAAAACAGGAATCACATGAACGTTTTGAAACAGCAGTCGCATCCTCTCCAACTTGCGCTGCTTTCATGGACGTCAGTGCCTTGAGCGCACCGGTCTCCTCTGGAAGCGCAGTCTTTGATAATTTACAACTTATCGTGTGTAGGTGGCTTTTTGATGACTTGTGGTCCTTAACTGCTTTTAATTTTAAGTTTTTAGTATTGATTACAAAAGGATTTAACTTTGCTTTCTCTGAGCCATACACACGCCAGTCACTGCAGTACATTTTGTTCGGTACTGCTGTCATAAATCAGACCCTCGCAAACCTTGCCATTTTTGCCAATTATCCACTTTGTATTAAAATGTCTTCTTTTACTTTTCTTTGACTCATGCTCATCTTTTTGTTGCTTGTTCGTTTCAGCTGGCCTCTTTAATCTAGTAATGTGCCACCACATTGTTAACTAAAATCCAACAAAATGGTGGACTTTGTAATGTAAACACAAAACCAAAACCAAAAAAAAAAACCTAATCAATCATCTCATTGGCTATCTGCCAATGTGGCAGGTAGATTGACAGTGTTACCTAAATACACCCGCCTTTGGCAGGTGGTCAGGTGTTAGTTTCAGGCCCTGCATCTGGCTAACACAGGATCATTTACAGAACTGTTGATTAATGTGCATTGTCCTCATCAAATAAATACATCTTACAAAGTTCAAAATCTTACAATCTATATCTTGACAACCAAGTAAATAGGCTTTCCCCCAAAATGTCAAACCATTTCTTTAGGTCTGTCCGTTTCTACATGCATTCTCTACAATCAAAATATATTTTTAGACCTTTTTTGTCAAATCCCTCATGCTCATTTCCTCCCATGCTTCAGGCCTCTCATTCAGTCAGAAACGATGATTCATCTCTGTGAGCGAGAGGCCCAGACTCAACAATACTGTATTGCATCAGCGTGCTAATAATTAGGTGATTAACTCATGCAGTTTGAATACAAGTTTCCAGTTCATTTGCTGTGCTTGGGGACATACTTTCTTCTATTTTCTGCACACTACCTCTGGGTCACTGCATACCTCATTTCCTCTTAAAAATAAATTGTTTCAACTAATAGTAAACATGAGGTATCTTAAACTAAAGGAAGATGCCCCTGACAGCCCCTGACAACTCTATAATTAACACTTTTAAAAATAATTTCCTTTTAGCTGCCAGGGGATTTGCGATCATAATATGCTCTCATTCCCAATTCTTTCCTCTTAGAACTTACACTCCTCTCATTCCCTGGAAAGTCTCCTCCACTTACTATGTCAGCATGGGACATGGTATTTTCTCTGTATTCAGCTTCCCATTACTAAGTAGTAATTTTGCCTGTTACCAATTATTAATAACAAGAATCTGATGAAAGCCTGAATGCTGGCTGGATCTCTGGAGCAGCTAGTTTCTCAGACAGATGTTTGAACTCATGTGGACGTTTTGAGCCGCAACATGTTCTCACTTGCTTCAAATCAGTTTGTATTTAGGAAGGGGGTGAGAAAAATAAGCTGCAGCAGCATCACTTGCAACAGTTTTACATAACTCACACCAAGCTTTTTTAAATCTCACAGAAGCCCTTGTTTTCCCAAAAGTCATGATTTCTATTCGCCTGAGGAACAAAATGTCTTCACTCTGCTGTCAATCATCCCATGAATAGGTTTGTGGATGAGAAACGAAAGATATTTACCACAAAATACACCGAGCAGTAGTAAATATTGGTGGTGTTAATGTCAGTGTGTACTGGAAGTGTGAACTTTCTCCCCACATTTTCCTAGAGAGCTGTTTAGTGAGCGTCATGTCTTTTTACATTAGACCCTCAGCGAGGGATTAGGGAGTCCTCACTGGCACTGAATAACATGGGAGGATTAGCACTTTCGCCTGTCACCAAATCGTTCTGACGGATTAGCAATATCCACCGTCACTCTCGAGAATTCACTCCAACTCCAAAACAAATTCCAGTCGGTGTGACATCCAAGGTGACATTGGAGTGAAATGGGATGAGTCATTTTTTTTCTCAACCCTTTTTGAGTCTGGCACCACGCTCAGCATGGACAATGATGGCGTGATGGACATTTAGCAAGAGAATGAGTATTTAGGTGGACGACAGTTTTGTTTGAAATGTGCTGGAGACTGAGACGCATTTGGAAGTGCATTTTCAGAAGTGCCGAGTACAATGACTCATTGATTTTTTTTTTTCTCTCTTTTGCGCAGGTCATGTTTCGAAAGACCCTGTCCTGTAACTTACTAATGTAAACGATTAAAAATGTATACAAAAATGTGATGTCTGACACGTTTTATAAAGAAGAAAGCCTTAGGTTTTCAAGAAGAATTAGACATATGACTCACAGTGTTCTGCTACATGTTTCCATGTACCATGTTGAAAATATGACATCACATGACATCAGACTCAGACAGAGGAGCTACGAAAGGAAAGAAGCGTGTGGCCAGCGCAACAGCAGAACAGCTGTGTCTGTGCCTGCCCTGTGGGATAGAGATTTTTGTGGATTTGTTGGCATTTCTCGCTCAGAAATATATGTGTTATGAACTTCATTTCTGAATGAAACCTCAAGCTCAAGCTAAATTGAGCTTGAGGTTTTAAAAAAGAAAGTAGTGGGTGCAAAATTACTCATGATTAACTCTGATAGGTACCTATCGTCCCCACCAAAATCTACGCCTGTGGCTTCCATATTGTTGAATGAGTGAATCAGCCACAGATCAAGGGCCACTTTTTGTATATATATGTAGAACTTCACATTTAAAGTGAAGAAGGTATCTGGGTGGAAATCTAAGTTTAACAGGAAACCCAGACTCTATCTTCACTGGGGGTATCGACATTCACCAAACTCACCAAAATGTCTCTACATCTGTATTTACAGGAGCTCTAAATACAACTGGTTCTCAGCATCTGATACCGATGCAAAAAGGCACCTTTAGTCTGTATGAGATGCAGCAGGCTTTCAACTCCAATGTAAAACCCTCTGCGGAAATATTAGATGCTCAGAGCAACTGCTCGAGGGCGGCGCTGTGAGATGACATAGTATAAAGAGCGACAAAGAGTGACAGAATCTCAGAAAAGGCGTGATGGATGGATGGGTCAAACAAACACAGGACTTTCTCCCAGGAGAACGCTGTTTGTGTCCCACGTGAAAGCAAAAATCAATGTTAAATCAACAAACAATGGTTGTTTTTTTGTCACATTAACCATGATTTGAAGTTTATTGGAATACCCAACATATTCAAAAAAATTATGCTAAAGGGGTACCCAAAGAGTTAAAAAGTGACACCGAGTAGTCCTGACCAAGCGTCCGTTTGTGAAGTTGGAAGTGAGAATGTGTTAATGCATTAGACTGGATTATCAACTGAATAAAGTGGGCAACTGCCTGGTGCCACCCTCAGGGGCCCAGACAACACCATCTTCACTATATTTCAGGTCTTTGTATATAACTTGATTATTTGCCTTTGTCTGGGATTATGCACTGCAGAAAACAATAAAATATCAAATTTCAGTAGGTCCTACCTAGTCATTGTGGCCGTTTCTTTGTTGTGTTAAATCATATTATCTCAAGCTAACCGACACAGAAAAACAAAGACCATTTGGTACACCATCAGGTGTTGGCTGGCTTCTTGGTCTTTATGTGCATTGATAAGGGGGCAGGGGCCTCGGGGTCAACAATTTCACTCCCAAACAAAAGCTAAGTCAGTTTTGTTATTTAAGTATTTGCAAGATGATTACTGCTTAGGTGTGCCATGTTTTCACAAAGGTTTGCATAATATCTTTCAGAAATAACACATTTTTGCGGTGTACTGTTTGTGGATTTCTACAACAAATGTGACAGAAGCCTAAGGCTCACTGTGAATGAGACACAAGCTCTTCTCCTGTGATTTGTTTACGCCAGAATGCAAACCCTACAGAATTATTGTAACGGCATCAAATTAGTGAGTCTGAGCTTACTGGATGCTTTTGCAGGATATTACCTGCCTTTTGCACCTGCCACTTAATTGGCTGTTTGCAAACATAACATAAAACTGAACTCTTCTGGGAATGATGCGGGTTTGGACCACTTAAATGTGCTTAAATGCACTCAAATCCCAGGCTAACACATGTTCACATGCATGCATAAATATTCCAAAAACATTATGTACAGTCTGATATCCACTTGAAAGCATTGTGACTAAGTGAGAAGGAAGAATGCGTCCATTGCAAAAGGACTTGAGTTCATACTGTCTGTGCTGGAAAGAATTGTGGTTTAGATAGAGCTTGGGAAATTTTATCATATGTTTGAACAGCGTTTCCCTTATGCAGTCATCAAAACGACTGATATCCTAGTTTAAAGTGACATAACATTATTACACTGGACTTTTTTGGCAAAGTCAAGCCAAGCTTTTTTTCTGCAACATCTGTCTATAACTCAGCTAATCTGTCCTGAATTCTGAACATTCTAAAGCTTACAATTTGTGTCATTCAAGAAAACCAAGCATATACCAGGAAATCATTATGAGGAAGCTGAGGACAAAAGGGCCTTTGTAGCAAAGCCGGTGTCTCACACAGGATGGAGAACAACTGGTAGCTTGCATCCATTAGCAGCTCATCTATTTTCTACCAATGGAATGCAGAGCAGCATAGTAAATAGTGGCAACTGCTCCGGCAACCAGAGACATTTCTAAGCAATAGAGACTGTACTACATTTTTTTTACTTATTGTTTGAAATCTGTATCTTAATACGTTTGTAATTCAGATCCAGTTTCTTTTTCTTCATAGGGCCCAAATCAGATCACTGTATCAAGTGGGAGAGTGTACTGTGCTGTGGCATTCTGGGTGTTCCTTTTCCTTAACAAAAGCTTGGATTTCTTTGTCTTTTACATTAGCATTTTGAAAAACATATTTTAAATGAGATGAGGTTCCTGATCAGTTACAAGCCTTGCCTTTCACTGCTTGTTTCTTTCTGTCTGTCATCTTCATGACAAACCAACTGAATATTCTTAAACATTTGTTTTTGTGCAGTAGATAACACTGACTACGTTTACATGCACATAATATTCAGTTTTTTCCCCATATTCCGAAAAAGACAATATTCCGACTAAGCTGTCAATGTAGGTAATGAAAGTGAATTTTCAACTAATATTCCCGTTTACATGTAGCCATGCAAAATACAATTTTACCAAGTTTACCAGCAGTGGCAGACTTGTTGGACCGTGAAAGCACAGCGTGCATCTTTCATTCATTCAACCAGCTTCTTAAAAAGGTCGGTGTAGTAATGTGTGCGCATATCCGAAAACCTGTTAATATCTGTTTAAAAGTAGCAGTGTTTCTCCTCCTTATCGGCTTTGCAGCTTTACAAACTTTTGGCTGTTTGGTTTGTGAAAACCAGGAATCTAAGTCACTTCTTTTGGGATGGAAAGCATGCAAATAACACATGAAAAGATATTGATTTTAGAGACATGAGTGGCTTTGCAAATTAAATATGGCAAAGCCCAATGATCGAGGTCCTGTCCATGTGGGAATGCTGAGTGCACTTAGCACATGTCTTGGCAACCTGAGTGCACCCTGCTAGTTCCCTCTCCGTTAATGACCCATTAAAATAAATGGCCGGAAACATTTCAACCACTTAGATGCTCACAGAAATAGTATTCTTCCATTTAGAGAGTGATCAGCAACAACTTTCCTAATTAATTTCCTTCAAGCTTTTGTAGCTCAACAAGCCATGTCCTATGTATTTGTTGTGTTTGGTTAGTGTGCAGATTTCTCCATTTCAAATTTGAATCAATAGACCACAATGCTATGCAGCCACAACATATTTGTATTTAAGTCTCAAACGAGGCTTATGCAGGGATATTTTCTACTTAAATGCTGCGTGTACACCGACGTGTAAAACCCAGATGAATGCTTTTATGATCATGTCTTTTTTTCCTTGGGAGGAGACAAAAGGCATTCATTGAACATACTTACTTTTTGAAGTAGGCAAGGCGTTTTAAAGGAAAGTGGGTAAAAACAAAAAGGTAAATTACAACACTGTGTCAACAACAGAAATCCCTTAATGCCCTTAACAAGAGAATAATGGCATATTGTGCAACACAGAAAATGTCCGAGGGTGAAATTAAAGGCAATCCTCTCATGACAACTCTGAAATTTAAGTGAAGGAACAGAATTGTTCTTAAGTAAAATACTCCAGCAATCATTCTTCCTCTAATGAAGCCCATGGTGAGTTACAAACAAACTGTGTCTCCAAACAGAGGAGAGAAGGGGCTGTTACCCACACCATCTTCTCAGTTAATTAAGTTGATAGTATCAGAATTTAGAAACTTTGAGCACATTATTAGGTTCTGTAATCCACTCAATTTACAAATATATACCAATTTTTGAATTGTAATGTGTAGTCCTTAAGAAACCCAATTGTATGATAATACTGGTACTATTTTTTTTTTATTATCATTTATTTATTTTGTAAATTTTGAAAGACAGGAGCTGTTAAATATGCACATAGCACATAATGACATATAATCAAGACTAAACTAACAGAAGGGCTGGACTCAGAGAAATAACAACTATGAATTTATCAATTCACAGTTAGGCTACTGATATCTCAGAGCTTTGGTCATAGTTTTAAGTTGCACAAACCTCAGTTAGAAAAAGGATCAATGAGTAGAATAGACTATACTAAACATCTGCTGCACTCTCTGCTCATGGACAGTATTAAACAAGGCATGCATTTTATTCATGTTCCTCCCAAAGTGGATGTCATCCCCCCTCTTCCTCCCTCAAATCAACTAGTGCCTGTAATGAATTACTGTTAAAAGTCTGGTTTTACCCCATATTTATGGCTGGTATGAGAAAGTTACCAGGTTTATAATACTATAATTAAATTGTGTCTAGTTTTGCTTGGCCAGACTTCTCTCCACAGTGCTAGAGTCTGGCTAGTCATTGATGTAGACAAAATTGGGTCAAAATACAAAAAGAAATAGCATCCTACTAACACCTTTACACCTGATGTTACACTGAAATTGATTATTCTTCACTAAAACGAAGAAAAACAAAAAACATTGCCACATAGATCCTCTTCTAAAGCAAGTATTTTAAGAACAAGAGGCTAGAAAGGTCACAGTATAGTTTTACAGAAAGGTGCATTCAATATTACCAAGTGACATTTGCCTGTTTGACACAAGTAGCACCATGATGTTTGCAGTCTCTATCTCTCATTTTCTTGAAGCATGGGCTGTCTATTTCTGTGAGAGCGTGATGCTGGCCCACGAACAGTGAGCGAAATAAGCGACAGTCTTATTCTGCAGTGGATCCATTTCCATCACTGCTATGCAAATTAATCCCCAAAGCAGCTGACAAACACAGTAAGGTAGACTGCTTGCACATTTTGCAAGATTAGCGAAATGCAACACATTCAGAATGTTCTCTCGTCAAACTGACACTGTCCCAACAGCAGCTCTCTGTTCGCTTACCCACTCCAAAGTGTGACCTTGAGATTGCTCGGCAATATTTGTTCTGCAAAATCTGGCTCTCGCCGAACACTTACTGCTTTTGGTGCAGGTTTCTACAGTCAGAAGCTTTAATTCAGTCCAGTGTGTTTGCAAGAATCTTACAGCTTTACAGCAAATGCACTTGTTTTGGCAAACAAGCATACAATTACTTAAAATTCAGAGAGCTTGCCTTAATGCTGCACTCAGCAAGCTGTAGAAACTCAGCCATTTTATCAGTCTGAATGTCAATGTGGAGTTACAAAGTCCCATTTGCAAAGCTTGCATTCTTCCTATTTAGGCTAATACTCTGTTGGTGAATGTCTACAGGTGTCAGATTTTTCATAAATTATAATCTTTTATTTTTTTACATTGATTACATTAATTTGATGTCTTTTGTTCAGTTTCAAATAGGTTTGATTTTGGGTGTGAAAAGAAACATTTGGATTTTGTTCACTTTTATTTAAATTCATAGTTCAGTGACAACAACAAGAGTAATTACTTTGTTTTCAGAAGTTTTTTTGCAGTTTGTGATAAAATTGATTCTCTTTTTCTACCCAGGGAACATTTCTGCCAAGGTTTTATAAATACAAAAGATAGTTTTAGTCAGTGTTGTTAAAATGTTCTGTTAACTTCTGATCAAACCTAGCACTCTCTTATTGCTAGACTTTCCACCAAAGTGCTGCTGCGGAGGTTTTTATTTCCATTGTATTTAAAATGGCAATGTTACCAAATGTACCCCACTCAGACGTGAACAAATCTATAAAACAATAACAATTCTGCCTTTACTGTAGTCAGATGACAGAACAAACTGTATGGAATACCTTGAATTTCCATGAAGTTCACAAATATCTTAACCTCATGTTCATTTTAAGCATGACTTGTTATTAGTAATGCAAAGTTTGCTAACATTTAAGTTTAAAACAAGCTTTTTTCTTTCACAAACCAAGGCTGCGGGCCAAATGAAATCTGGTCGTGATTGCCATGATTGGCCCTGGCCCGGACTTTGAACATGCCTGCTTTAAACCAATTACAATTGTCTTGGGCGGTGCTTAGCGCCACACGGAGCTGCTGTAAAATAGCCTCGGGAAGGAACTTGTTTTATGGTACATGTGTATGTTCTAAAGTTGTTTTAGTTGTGCAACAGAAAACTCAGATTGGACAGATATTCTAGCTAGCTGTCTGGATTTACCCTGCAGACATTTGAGGAGCAGTTAACCATAGTCCTCATAAATCCACCAGAGTTTGAAATGCCAACACAAGTGAAGCCCAAGGCAATGGATAGCCGGCCTTAATGAGTGAAATCTGGTGGAATTTCTGTTGGTAACGGAGAAATCCCAGAAGTGGAATGTCGTGGATATAGACTACACCTACAGTAACAGAACTTTAATGGGTCAGATCACCCAAATAGTCTCCCCAAAAAACACATAGTCTCTAACCATCGCTTGGCTCCAGTCTCAGTTTTATTTGCTGAAGTTTAAAGATGACTGCTGCTGAGATTTGACACTGCAATACAGGTGAGGTGACTGGTAATTGAATGAAATTACTTCTACTGGTCCTTTGTCATCCAGAAAAGTCCTCTGTGAACATCAGCGCAAACCTTTTCTGCAACCAACGTTCCAGTCAAATCTCTTTTACTAAATGGAGATGTGAAACACTTTAGAGGATATTACAGGTCACACTAACTGGGAAACACATTGCGAAACACTACACAAAACACTTCCCTAATGTTGTCTCAATGGAGAAACTCACATAATACAATAATAACATAATTACATAAAACTTCCCAATATAAATTACTGTAACTCCTAGGTCACCTATTCTTTTCCAGAGGGAATTAAAACAATGCCAGATGCCAAGGACAATTTGTTGCTGCTTCTTGCCTGGAGTCCTTTGCACATATGGTGCATGCACATTTCAACAGTGAAGATAAAATTAGTCATCACAGCAAAGTAAGCAAATATCATTTAGTGCATCTAAGCAGCACACTTATTATTCTAACCAATAATACAAATTACTTGTAGAGGACTTTTGTATAGGTTTCACACTTGTTTGTAACCTCTATCTATGCCTATAACGCTACAATATGCCACCAGTCAACCTGGCTAAAAAAGTAACATACTCAAATATACAGTATATTAAAATCAAAAACGAAACTAAAACAGAAATCTCTAAATTATAGTTACCCTGATTGAGAGGCAGCTCTGCACACTGCCTCTGGGTCAGATACTCAGTGTGGCAGCAGCCCACAAGGACCCAGCTATTGCAGAGCATGTGGCGGTGATGCTGTCATCCTGAAAAAAGTAACTGACGCTGTGGCTTTGGCCAGCAACCAGCCACATGGCCCCACGGCAAGGAGTGTGCTCTCAGACAGAGGATCAGCCGGAGAGCTGGCATCCACACAACAGGACAGCTGAGAAGCCACGGGCTCCACAACTGGAAACACGCAGGCCCTGGTGCTACACTGTCGGTTTAATGGCCTTTGTGTTTTTTGAATTGCTTTATAATGACAAGGAGGTGAGTGCATTAAAGCTAAAACTCGCTGGGCCGATCGTATTGACAGGGTGGGTTACTAAAAGTATTGCAGGTGTTCCCTGGGAGCGGCGCTCTGTTCTCTGTATAAGCAAACAACCTGTTTGTATCTGCACTCACTGTTTTTATTTGTGCTATTACTGAGCACTCCAGCAAAGCCATCCTGCATCCTGTCACAGAGGTAAATAAAACCATATTGACCATCCTAGATTGGAACAATATTTGTTCCGAAATGTGCAACAGCAGGCCGTCTTTTTCCCTCTATCATGACAGGCAATCAGCAGTTGTTTTTATTGCTGTGCATATAATGTCAGGAAATCAGTATGATTTGTGTTTGTCTATCACCTGGTGTCATTTATTACACTGTGGTTGGTCCAGCAGAGTTTTTTCTAGTAATAAAAATGTTAAACTGCATGAGGGCAACTTCACAGGGCAATGAAATGCTTAACTATATAGCATGTCATTTGTCTTCATAGCTGCTGCAAATGCATGAGAATTCCACATGATACATGATACAAAAAAAAACATGAAAGCAAAAACAAACACTAATAGCCTTGCAGTGACTGCACACTTGTATATTGGCACTGAAACATGGTAAGATTCAGAATGTAGGACTGTAGAAGATGTCATTTGCTTTAACGTAATGCTTTTAAGTCAAAACATCTCATTCAGATCACTCTCCTTAATCACCTACCACTAGTCTCACGTTCAATTCCTGTATCAGATTTACTTTATTGTATGCTGTGCCGTTCGTGCACTTTAAATGACATTTCAAAATGCCTCCCTGTTGACTTTTGGCATCATTTCCACTCTATTATCCAATTCAGTAAGGTCTTTATAACCTCCCCTTGCTCATTTTGGTCTCCTTCTGTTTTAGTTTCATAAACCCCTCTGGGCTCACATTTCTATCACCTGCACAATGTGTAATCTATAACCCTCTATCATTTTTTTTTTACTGTATATGTGACTACAGTAAATTTGCTGTAGCAGAGATGGAGAGAGGCAGCGGGAGAGAGGTCGGGGGAGCTAATGATAGAATATGGGCCAGATGCAGGCAGAACTCCAGGAGATGCAGAGTTACGGGCTCACTGTTGAAATTAATAAATACCAAAATGGAAAGAGACGAGAGTGAGGGAGGAGGGCCGGCAGATACTCTGACATTCAGATATCAAATCTGCCTCTTGGCTTATGTCACATTTAATTCCTCACCTCTCCAATCTGTTTCCACAATAGTCTGTCTGCTGCTAAACCCACTGAAACAGAATATATAACCAAAAGTCATCTTTTTCTGGCATTATAAAAAGCTTGACTTTTTGGCACAAAATATGTCTGTAAGGCTGTGTTTACACTTGGCGTCCTTTTTGACAAGAAAAAGTTGACTAGGGCGCTTTTGTTGTGAAAAAAAGCTGGCAGCTGCTGTAAAAACAGCAACATTATCCTAGCAAAGTGGCGTCCATGCCTACATGTACAGGTCCTATCCCCTGTCCAATCGGCTATCCCAACCTTAACCATTCGAGGTCAATGCCTAAACCCAATCAACTTGAAGGGCAGGTTTTGGCGTGGCCATAGGAGGATTCGTAAATTTGCCAACATTTCATACCGCATAACTTGCTTTTTTGAAACACAGTTCACTCTATAGGATTTTAATGTAAAACAGACGCTGGCAGCTTAAAAAAAGATGCAAGAAGTGTGAACACAGCCTAATTCTTCACCAGGATCCAACCAGGGTCCTTTCTGAGACTTGTTAGATTATTAATTGTTAACCTACACAATTTACATAGCTCGGGTATCATGCTTTTCATTAAAACGAAGTACTAAAGAGATGGTATGGAGTACTTTCACCCTAAGGTCCTTTGCACCATGACCTCAAGCCAAACACCCCCCCAGAAGCTTTTATCCCTTGGTCTAACATTGGTTGACTTAGCGCTATCAGCTGAAAGGTCAGGTCAGCACTATTACAAATATCATCCAGTTATCAATACATTTCTATGGAGTGTTGAATTCACTAGTTTTTCCCTTACACTTGTGAGTTTTGCAAACTTTTACGGTTTTTTACCAAATCACAGAAGTAACGTTGACGCAGCGTTAGAGGTAGCAGCAGAGAGAAACCATTAAGTGTTATTTAAATAAACTCCTGGTATATTTACAAACTTTCCAAAGCCTCGTTTTATGAGTACAAAACCTATTTGTACTACTGTAGAAGTTTGATATCATTCCGGGCATTATTACAGGGGTAATTTATGAGACACACCTTTGGTTCCATTAGCACCTGCACTAAGCCATTTGGCTGATAGCACCAACTCAACCAATGTTAGACCAAGGGAAAAAAGCTTCTGGGTGGGTGTTTGGCTTGAGGTCATGGTGCAAAGGACCCTAGGGTGAAATTACTCCGAACCATCCCTTTAATAATGAAATCAAGATGGATTATCCACAATAACCAGGACATTGTTTCTGGAACAATACACTGATGTTAATTTTTCAATCAGAGAGTCCTGTCGCAAAAGGCAGAGTGCTAAAAAAACTGTCAAGGTAATATGGTAACTTTTGAAGATAATGGAGTATATTGTAAAAGTAAAAGAAATCAATACAATACTACTAGAAATTGATATAATTAAGTTTTGTGAATTAGCTAATGTTAGGCAACCATTGGGACACCATAAAGCCAAGCAGTGCATCAGTCTATTCACTCAGTGCTGGGCTTCATTGTCAAATCTATTTCGCTGACTTGTTGTTGTTGTCTTCCTATCAACCATGCAACTTGTTGTTCTCCTGGGTAAAAATTGCAAATTAACCCTTTATTTGGGGCTTTTTTTCCACTACCACTGGACACATCAACTTATTACCACTAGTTCTACACTCTTTTTTGGAATTTGTTGTCAATAAACCTAATTTATATGAAATTATACCACATTTCTGGTTTAAAAAAAGCTAAAATTATTAATTATTTCGATAAATAGTTACGATTGACTGGAAAATCACAGACTGTCAAAGTTAGTCAGGATACTTTTTTTGTTCTTTTTCAGATGCTATAAAATGTAATAAAACACCCCAAATTCAATGAAAGTAGAGAACTAAGCCTTCATTTTACTTGCGAAGAGCGTTGTATGTAAAAATCCATGTTATGTCTGGGCAATTTTCTTAAAGGAACAAGCCACTGTTTGTTGAAATAGGGCTTATCACGGTCTCCCCTAGCTGTAGATGAGGTGGGCCAACGCATTTTTTGTCTAGTCTTAATATGCATTGCTATTTGTACTCAATGTGAATAAGCAGGCCACAAGAGGTTTCAAAGTTGGTTTTTTGGCTCACTTTTACTCACTTTTTTATGCTAACCGGCAACATAGGATTCTATTCACTACGTTAAGCTAACTGGCAATGGCTGAACCAGACTAAAACAATGCATGCACTGAGACAAAAACATTTGTTGATCCAGCTATTTATAGCCAGGGGAGACCGTGATAAGCCTTATTTCAACAAACGATGGTGTGTTTCTTTAAAAAAAAAAAAATCAAATTTCTGATGTGGAAACTTTCAAAATGAGTCAAATTTGACCCGAGGATAACCTGAAGGTTAAGAAAATGCCAAAATCAATGAAATACCACGGGCGACAGAGTGCTGTGATTTGAGGGGAGAGAGAGAGAGAGAGAGAGAGAGAGAGAGAGAGAGAGAGAGAGAGAGAGAGAGAGATGTCATACAATGTTTCTTGTAAATTATTAATAATTTACTCAGAATGCTGCTTTGTCACTTTTGGACCTGCCAGCCCGAACCCCTGATATTATCTAGTAGGCTTACCCGAACCTTCCCAACCTGCAGGTTGTTTAGGCGACCCGTGCATCGCTGGTAGTGGAGTCCTTCTCAGTAGCAGTGTTGCATTGATTTTTGTAAAAATGGGTGTAAACACAGCCATCAAGATAACTGGCTAACAACATCACCTATCTTTGAGATGTCCTGGTGATTCTTCATAGCAAAACTGATTGGAAGATGAATATAGCTTATTGGAGAATGCCGTGGGGCACTGTGACTACAGCTGTCCTCTTCACTTCCCCAGTCATTAATTTGATAACATTAAAGGAATTAATTTAACAGAAATTGCAAGAATAAAGAGATCCTCAAGTTCAAATGAACAAGGAGGTCACTATTAAATATGGCTCGGAATTAGTCATCGAATTAATTTCTCTATATGTGCTGTATACTATCTTCAAATGTAATCTGGGGCCAATTTCTTCCGCTGGATGTAATTACAGAATGTATCCGTCATTTTCTCATGCTAGTATCAAACCACCTGTTGCCAAAATTCAGGAAAGGACATTAAAAACATTAAAATGTTTCTGGGGGAAGACCCCTACACCTGTGCTTCCTATATCCTAATGAGACATTGGATATAGTCAGAACTATAGGGGTCTATAAAAAAACAGGGCTTTCTTTTAAGGTTGTGAAAAAATAAAATTGTTTGGATATTCAGTTTACTAGCCACCCAGGAGAACAATATACTGCATGCTAAAACTCCTCGTTAGCTAAAGATGATACAACTTGCATTCATTTAAAAGTTCAGAAAAGGTCATTCAGAGGGGAAAAATATATCTTACTTAACTAGACTGAGTTAATGAATGTACTGCTCAAAAAAGGGCACCCAGCTCCTTTTACCGACAGCGCTCTTAAACAATCTAAAAATAGGCTTCTGAGAAACAGCTAATGTCAACCTTCCTCTGAGTATGTGATGATGCCAGAGGAAGGGAAGCCCATACCAACCTGAGAACTCCACTTTTTTGCCCCTATTTTACCGGCTTCTCTTACAGGAGTGTGTCCTCCAGAGGGATGCCTGTTGCTTTGATCACTCATTTTCTAATGGGAATGATGCATGCCATTTTGTGCTCTTGACATTGCTGAGGGCTGATCATTTGTATAGCAGCAAGAGTGACAGGCACTTATAAATATTTTTGACTTTTAGTACTTTAAATGGGTTTTTCAGACCGGAGCGGGTTTCCTCTAGTCGCTTCTACACAGTACAGGAACCATTCACCATTCACACACATTCATACACCGGTGGCGTAGCCTCGGTTTGTCAAGTCTATCCAGAGCAGTGTGAACCATATCACTAACTAACACCAATCTTTAAATCCCAGTTATCACAGTTCATTTCAAAAAACGCACAATACTTTTAAACACGTATACAGTGGTGGAATATTACTAAGTACATTTACTCAAGTACTGTACTTAAGTACAATTTTGAGTATGTCCATGTGGTGCTACTTTCTATTTCTACTCCACTACATTTTAGAGGTAAATATTGTACATTTCACTCCACTACTCCACTTATTATTTCACAGCTTTAGTTACCAGTTACTTTACAAATTAAGATTTTTGCACACAAAACATTTGAAGTCAAAGTGAAATTGACAACTCCTTAACTTTTTTAGTAATTTTTAATGCAGAAACATTTAATGTGCCAATGTAAAGATTTGCTGTTTCCTTTGAATTATTTCAATCCTTTTTTGGAGGTTTTCTTTGATAACTTCAGTAACTAGTTACAGATTTTGATTATTAATATGACATATACATCAATTATTAAATGATGATATATTGTTGAATGCTAAGCTATCCAGCAGTAAATAAAGTGTGAGCTCCACCTTTACCAGCTACAACATTAAACACAATTATTATCCAGGAATATAATATACATTATTCTTTTATTTTTGGTACTTTAAGTATTTTATTGCTGATACTTTCGCACTTTAACTTTTAAATGTTTCTGAAACTGTGTAATTTTTTATGTGATGATTATAAATGACTTAAAAGTCTTAATGCTTAATTTGGATTTTTTGCTCAGATCCCATTTTTGGTTTGGTTGTTCACATTACCTTTTAAAATGTGGCCTATATCAGATTCCAGTGTGAACTGTTTGCGGTTTTGAAGTGACCCGCATGTGCAAAAGAACAATATCAATGCCATCAGACGCAGCACGCCGTTAAGTTAGGGAGGTTATGGAGGAAGTAAGCATTTTAGAAAATTAATTTATTTATTTCAAAATGTTTGTTTAATGGCAGCCATAACATTAATGAGCAGGAGCTAAGGAGGAGAAGAATGAAGAGAATGAGAGCCAAATTGTCTATTTTGACCTTTTGCTGGGTTATGGCTGCAAACAGAGGTCCATGTGACCGGACAACCGATTTGCATATCAGGACCGCTACGGGCTTCCACCAGAGTTTCCTCTGGCTTCACCCTGCCCGGGCATAGTTCACCATCTTTTGGGTCCTATTGCACGCGCTCACACTCCACCTCCCCGACGGTGCGGGCGAGATGAGCTGGAGGCCGCGATACCACCTCAGCCGACGCTCACTGGCCCTCACTTTCATTACGCCACGGGGCAACCCTTGTTAGCATCGTTGGTCCGTGTTTCAAGGCGGGTTGGGTGGGTTGCCGACATCGCTGAAGACCCCTGATGTCTTTTACGTAGGTCGATCCCTGACCTGGTGGTGCGACGCGGTTGGGGCGCAATGAGGACAGTCTGCCCAGGTTGACAGCTGCAACAGGAGCAGGGGGCCCCATCCCTCCCCGAGGTGAGAGAGGGTGCAGCGAGGGTCATTAAAGTAAAAGTTGCATCATTGGAAAAAAAATTGGACCTGGGTGTGATTCAGGGTCACATATGGAAGTGGCTTGAATCTGATTCGAAAAAATCTAATCTGAGCTAGATTTGAGTGTTCTGAAGACGTCTGACCTGGTCACCCAAAAAAATCGTATTTGGGCTACTTGTCTGATTTTTTCCTTGAAGCAACCAAATGATTTACGGCAGGTAGACGGCGCTATAGTAACACATTCTGAAGGGTCACAGATTCCGGTGTAACACCGGAAAAGCCTTTGTAAGTGAGTATCTAGACAGGTAAAGGGTAGCAGGGGATTTCTTTATTTAGGCCTAACTGTATTTTAATTTTATTTGGGCAGGGCCTTCACAGCAAAGAAGGAAAATAAATGAAGAACAACTAAAAGCTAAAAGATAAAGTGAAAGACAATGGGCAAAACCGAGTCAGTCTCGGTCGGGCCTTTTTCAGATTTCACGGGATTGTAAACGTCCCAGAATTGGCCCTTAGGTATGTAATATGTCTATTTCATACAAAAAAACTTTACAATCCAATGGTTGTACGTCAGTAGCCAACATTAAATTACATCCTCCTTCCATTTAGCGCAGATGTTTATTCCTTTCAGTCCATGCTTGTGTTGGCCTACTCTTTTCTTTTCCCTTGTCTCCCTGTACATGTGTAAAGCATCCTCGGGTTTCATGAAATGCACTATATTAATCTAAGTTATTACTATGTTTGGTGCTACAACAATTTCTTAATGCCAGGTTGAAAAAAACTAATGATTAGCATTAGCAACGTAATTATTCAGCTAATATCGTTGTAGCATTGTCAACCTATTCGCAAGCAAAATATTAAATTTAATTAAAATATTAGCTTTTTTTGTATCACCCAATATATGGTGATCCATAGACTTTGCAAATATTATGCAAATATTGATAACAATACCCAAGCTTGATGTGGGTATGGAGTAAAAAAAAATGTGTAGCTTCTGAGCAGCAGGTAAGACAGTCCCCTGCTGGAAAATGCAATGAGGAGGCCATGACTACAGGGAGAGATAGAGAGGACACCAGAGTAAACACTATGAATTAAAGTTATTTAATGTAAGAAAGAGCAGTATATGAAAGTACGTGAAACCAGTGCACTGCTTAGGCGGCTACTGATGCTGTAGATGCTATTCACAATGTAACTGTAAATTCAACTGTAGCCTAAACATTAGTTCAATATGTCTCTTTGTGGAAGAGTGGGATACATTTCAAATGCTTTCTTTCTTTCTTTCTTTCTTTCTTTCTTTCTTTCTTTCTTTCTTTCTTTCTTTCTTTCTTTCTTTCTTTCTTTCTTTCCGTTAATTTATCAACCTATCTTTGTGGAATAGAGGAATATTTTTTGTTAACTTCTCAGTTTAAGTGATGAGATTAAGTGAATTATTATTTAACCTTTACATTATTTGTTGACCCATGGTATGAATAAAAACAACAGGATACGCTACATACACTACATATGAGCTAATTGGAAATGAATGATTTTCTGTCTGAGCAAAATATTCATTGCTACTATATGACCTCCCCGTAACGCTAACTCAGTAATCTACAGTGGGCAATACAGCACCGAAAAGAAAAGCTCTTTACGACAGCAGTTGTGGTAAAAACACTACCATTTTTGTCCTGAGCAACTACTAGAATCAACACAAACTGAAAGTTACAGATGGCCACTTTAACTAAGTGGTGGTACTTCTTCCACCCTCTATTAGCAAAATATCATTCCATCTGTACATCAACCAGTTCCACCCACAATCAGTGTTCATGTTCAGCTTCCTGCATGTGTGTCTGTGTAAATGGAATTTTATATATATATATATATATATATATATATATATATATATATATATGTGTGTGTGTGTGTGTGTGTGTGTGTACAGTAAGTTGACATCTATCAAGTATATACATTTTCTGATAAATGACCACAATACTACAGGCTATTATTAAGAATAAGCTTCTAACTGTTGTCTACGGCAATGGATATGATGTAGTTTGATGGATTACATATTTATTTTGAAATGGATCAATACTACGCTGGTTGCCTGTGTGAGGACCGTGCCCTGCATTGATTTTAATGTAACATGTCAGCAGGATTACGCAACTATGAATAATGTTTTTTTTGTTACGCTGTTATGCTTAATGGGCATATCTGTTATTATGATTAGTGTTGTGTTTATTAATATAATGATGACGGAGCTTATGACTATGAATTTAGTGTAGGATTAGGCTGTGTCTCTGTCCTTTGTCTCTCATTCCCAGCAATGTCCTCATTCACATTCACGCATTCATATTTGATGTAGAATATCTGCAGAAAATAATAGCTGTTGGCAACTTTGAGATGATTTCGGCTCAGCTGTTGAAAACACCCATGTGGGTCGAGCCCTTGTGTGTATTTATGTTTGTGAGAAAGAGCAACAGAGCGTGCAGTGCAGGAGGAGGTGCATCATACCTGAGCAAAAAATAGGCTCTCTAATTCTGCTCTTGTGAATTTCCCACGCATAACAGTTACATTTTAATCATGCACTGGAGAGGGGGGGAGGGAGGAGGAACCTTGATTTTGTTGAAACTGACGCCTACAGAAACCTGCATCTGCAATGCTAATCACACTCCAGCAAAGGGCCCCACGGACAAGCCTTGTCTTTTCCTGTGAAACTAAACAAAAATGTGTCTCCAATAACAACCAAACACTCTTATATCTCGTTGCATGGCTGCTGTTTTGCAGGGCTACATCTGGAGAGAGCCTTCACTGTCCTGTTACTTTAACCAAATCTGTATTCACAACAAGAGCACGGAGCTTAAATGAGTCAGCCTACAATACTGTCTGCAACACTGGGTAACATATTTATCACACAATGATGCATGTATGTTTCTATTTATTTTGCTGCTCTGTGAGTATGTTGCAAATGTTTTTGGTGCTTTTTTTATTAATTCAGACATCTGTGAATCCCTTTGTCTGCCACCTCCTTTACATAACTCAGGTTAGACCACAATGTATTCACAAAACATTGCAATATTCATAGACTTTTCTTGTTTTTTATGAAGAGCTGTCTTTTAGCTTTTTAGCCATTTTGGCAGAGCACCTGTGCCTATTTTGAGAGTACTCTCAAAAACCTCTTAACTTCACCTAAAAAGCAGTTGCAGTTCAGGAATGGTTCCATCACAGCAATTTGAAGCACTTTATCACGTCTTTGTAATTCAGCATTTGGATGATTTTTTTCTCCTCTTTTTGCAGCATCCTCTTCTTTTGATTAGAAAAATCCATGTGCCACATAAAAGTCCTCCTCCATAGCTTTTATCTTCAATATTATTTAATCTTGTCAGAGAAAATCCTCATACATGTTTCTATTTTTTGTATTTTACCACTGGGGCCAAATAGTACTCGGCAGTTTGGTAAATATCTCTCTTCAGGTGTGGTCACTGTTTCTGCAGAGAACATTCTTTTTAAAGAAAGGGGAGCTTTTTGCTATGAGCTCGACATTGCTCTACTGCCTAGACTGCTTAGAGGAAGGCAATTTGAAACAGTTATTTCTCCATTCATTTTCTAAATACTGTCCATTATTGTAAAAAAAAAAAAAAGACTCACAGCCTACACACAATAAACATGGCGGTTCCTTTGCTGCTTTAGGAGCTGATGATCCAAAGGTCTTTTGTTACCAAAGTCTACAAAGAAACCTCCAGAAAAGGAGAAAAGCGCAAAAAGTACACGTTGCTGGAAGCCTAGAGGACAAACATGGCTGTTGTCCACTGACAATCACTTTGCTCTTGTTTTTTTTTTTGTAGAGACAAATGAGATATTCTTTACAACACTGCAGACCACTTTGAAGCACATAGCTGTGTTGCAGACAGTTGAATGTATCATCCAATCAGTACACTATTTAAATAAAGTTGATGAGACTTCAAACTTGCTCGGCCTTAGTACTCCATTACACTCTACCATATCATTCCATTAGTTTGCAATTAAAAACGTGACACATTTTTGGTTGAGTGCTGATTTATGGTATGGTATGTTCACGTGCTGGTGGGAAGCTCCAACATCTGGGATGTCCGAGATGGCTTTTGGATTTTATTTATTAGTTATGCAAGATGGATTTTATTTATTAGTTATGCTGTAGGAAAATTAAACCCAAAAGCTAATTATTAAAGCAATTAAAGTGTGTGTGTGTGTGCGCGTGTGAGCATGTGAAATGGAATGGTCCTTGCATTAATAATGGCGCTATTCAGCAGCCAGCTGTTCTTCTGTTGTGCTTATAATAGTTGATTGCAATACAATAACTTAAAAGCGTGCACTAATAGCAACATGGGGTGTAAGAGCCACAAATAAGAAAATAGCTCAAATTTGGTAAAATACAAATAATTTTACTCTAATTTAGCTCATTCATGCCATTCTTACTTTATCCAGCACAATAAAACAGGCACCAGTTAACAGCTAATCATTAATTATAACTAAAATGATGCACTTAAACACAACGTCTGTGCGAGTAGTAGACATAGTGTACACATCAAACATGTAGATCTCTAGGTGACACTTGTTGCTGCAACATTATGTGGCATCTGTCCTTTTACAATAAGAACAGATATTATGGATGTGTATATATATATATATATATATATATATATGTTCATGCCTAAATTCTAATATTTGGCTTAAGATTTCCTTGGATTTTGGCTGCTGGTTGCAGTTTGCTGTGGATGTGTCATGTGGATGTGGCCAGAACTGAGCTGTATTGTGGGTATTGAGTTGAAGCTAATAGCCACAGATCATGTAGGTCCTAATAATATGAATAAGGCAATCAGTAAACAGAGCTAAACATTGAGCAGAGAAAGTCCAGAACGCTGGCATAGCTTCTTCACATTTTTGGCATCATCTGAGGGAAATAAAAGTGCCAAGAAGTAACCAGCTGGTTGGTGCGCAGCCACATGGATGGGATGTTAACTCATTAGTTTGCTCACCAAGATAGGAGTGATAAATGCAGGGGTTTGAAATTGACCAGTGAGGCTGTGGAGTCATGGTTAGTATGACTTACTAATGACACCCCAAGGAATTGTTAAAAAAAAAGTCAGGAAATGATCAAGAACTAGAATGAGTTTCAAACACTTTCATCTACTTGATGAAAATGAAGAGCCTCCAATATGACACACGCACAGCCTTGACATGCCGTGCCAGTTACTTCCAAATGAACAGAGGAGGTGGCGTGTGGAAAGGAAAGGAGGTCCGTGAGGAGAGCACAGCACAGGAAAAGAGAAAAACAAAGGGGATGGAAGACAATACCACCTTCCCCTCTTCCCTCTATTATCTCCTTCCCCATCCCCCTCTCACCCTTAACGAGGGATAGTTTTCTCCTCGCCTCTCATCTCTCCTCCCCTCCTTTCCTCACCGTCTCCAGGGACCAAACACACCCCTGACATGTTGCCATGGAAACGCCTCACACACACACACACACACACACACACACACACACTCTCTCTCGCAGACTCTCTTTCTCTCTCAACGGTAACGCCTGTATCCTCTCTCTCCTCTTTTAGCATCCCTCTTGCTCGGAGACAGCAGGGGCGTGAGTTGTCAGGGAAAAAGAAACTGACGTACAACGGAGTACCCTGCGCCTGAATCCATTTGTCACGAGAAAAAGTTAAAAACCTTCTTTGATATTCTGGATTGATGGTCACAAGATGTTAGAGTTTTGTTAGTGTAATAAATTATTCGACACGGCTCACCAAACTGTTGTTCCCGAACGCCTCTTTTTAATTTTATTATTTTTAATATGGCTTACAAATGCATTCGTGGCAATTTCCCCTGAACTTTGCTCTCCATTAGGAAGATAGGAACAAGCAGATTTAATTTGCACACAATCACCGTAGCCATGCCATATTCAATTAATGCCTGCCGAAGTCAGACAAGAGACAGTAGCTGAGTCCCTTGGCTGGAGCATAACTCATTTATAATTCAGTCCTATTTCTCATACTTAAGGTCAGGATAGAAGTGTGTAAAGTGAGTTTTTTTTTTTTTTGTTGCAAGCACTCAACCGCATGAAAGGATACATCTACACTATATCTCACCCCCCAGGCTTTTAGAGATCCTGGTCCACTCTGGGGGGTACAAAAAAAAAGTACTGTGTTCCTGTGGCACTTTGACTCACAGCAGAGCACCCGCAGCCAGCTTCATACAGGGCATGTGTCATTCCCGCTGTGCAGCTCGGGGAGGGTTTTTATCCACCTTGTGAAGTGTGTTGGTGTCATCATGTCGACCAAGGCACAGATGCAATCTCTATGCTGCATCAATCTTAGGTGAAAAAATAAAAAAAAATAAAAAAAAATACAGTCACATCCACAGGCGTCACCAAACCATTTGCCTGTGGCAAATTTAACATATTAAAAAAAAAAAAAAAAAAAAGTAACATCACTTAATTGATTTCCTTTTCATCCTACAAAGCTGTGGGGGAGTGTCGTCATCCACCCAAAAACTCAAACAGTGAATGCACCACATTTTCTTCCCTCAACATCTACATCACTCCCAAACTGAGGCAGAGCTTCTTATTTTTATCTTCATTCTCATTCATCACAGACGCCATGGGGAGCTCATTATTTCTCTTGTTTATTTTAATTATTTTTTTTATTCATTTATTGAATTAAGCTACTTGCATCCTGCCCACATCCTCGCACCTCGCGCCCAGATAGGGACTACGCCTATTAGTCTGCTGATGAAACCAGGTGTCAATATCTTTTTTTTTCCCCCGAGCAAGTTAACATTGACTCGTGCAAGGAATTATTTTCATTCATCTTGGCAACAGCTTGAATCCAACAGGAGCACTAAACTGGAGTGTGAAAGCTCCTCAGTGCTCATGTGAAGTGTCGTGAGTCTTACCTTTTACCTGCTCTTCCACATGCCAAAATCCACCTCCACGTTTTACATCACTGAGTGGGGAGTCCGAGGCACGCACTCTGACTGACACGCTCACACACTTGCACAGACTGTGATTGCAGTCCTCTCACTGAGTTGGTTTCCTTTCACTTGGTCTTCCATGAAAAACTACCTTTATAAAAAAATCTGTGTTTTTCTTTCTTAATTCTTCCATACACAAAAAAAAAATCTGATTTTCTCTCCGGTAACCGGGTAGCTCATCCTTCCTGGCAGCGGCTCCAGGTTTAACGAGGTATCGGCACAGCGCTGGATGACGAGAGAGAGAGAGAGAGAGAGAGAGAGAGAGAGAGAGAGAGAGAGAGAGAGAGAGAGAGAGAGAGAGAGAGATACGTTAAGGCAGCAGCTGCAGCCCCAGCGAGGCTGACGTGCATGCCTTCAGAGTAAAAGCCTAAAATAGAATAGGCTATAACTTAGCCCCCTCCCCAATATAAATTAAATAAATAACGAAAGACAAGGTGGCTGACGTCACTTGTGTGCACTGCAAATGTTAGCATAGACTTAGATCATAGAAGAAAAAAATAAATAACTGCTCATTATCCAGAGATCCTTAATCGTGGTTGCAAGACTGCTGTGCTCCTGATGCTGTGGTATGGAGGAACAATTAAGAAAATTAGGAAATAAATAGGCTACATACAAATAAAAGATGTCATGGTATGTGTCTCATAAAATGTTGTTTTTGCTCAACAGTTGTCTTTCAGCAGGGTGTTCCTTCTTTAAAAAAAAAATATTCAGTTTAAAAACGTGCTTAAATGATTCCAACCCAATACACTAATGTAAATAAAAAGGTAGCCCAATCACATCCATCACTGTTCCACTGGCATGCAACAAATGCTTACAGATCGGCTAATAACAAATCCGGGACAATTTGTTTGTTTGTTTCTGAAAAGAGCAAAGTTCAGTGGAAGTTTAAAGACAATACAAGACTAATTAAATTCTTTAATCACTTTCTTTGTGTTGGAAAATTCGGTAGATTAATAAGGACTATGGTTAAATGCAGACACCTAACTAGATTATCTGTCCAATCTGAGTTTTCTCTCACACGGCTATTTTGCAGAGGCTCTGTGTGAAGTTTGGCACCGCCCATGACGATTCTGATTGGTTTAAAGAAATGCCATTAAACCGGAGCACGTTTCCCTCCCATCCCGAATGCTGTGTGGAGTAGCCAGACCCTTCTTCAGCGCACTTCGGAAGAGGGTCTGACAAAGCGATACTAACTTTAACCTATCTATGTTGCCAGATCTCGAGAGAGTTTGTTCTCAACACAGAAACAAGTCTTGTGACATCCCTAGTTTATGGAAACCTAATTGGGTCTAAACTGTGAGTGTGTTCATGTGGACTAGTGGCAGTTTGTGTATGTGTGAGGATTTGTGAGGATTGGACCCAGAAATGCAGGAACGAGGAGGTATAGAGGAAGATAAAGAAGATTTATTAAAGTAACGGCTTACAAACAAAAGGTGTCCTGAAGCAGGCAAGCAAAAGGGAAGTCCAAAACAAGATTCAAAAAAACACTTGCAAAACTGAAGACAGAGAAGGAAAAAGGACAAAGTGACGCCGGGAATAACCCTGGGAGACACAGCGCTGAACCGACAAGAGACAGAGAAAGCACAGAGACTAAACATACCATGTAACGAGGGTAGTAACGAGAGACAGGTGACATGAGAGCTGATGAACAGGTGGAACACATCAGGCCACGGCAGACAATCACAGAGGCGGGAAAACACAAGGCAGGAAGTCAAATAAGACATGACACAGTAGAAACAGACACCTCGATGTAAAACAGGAAACTGAAGCATGAAACATACACAAGGATAGAACAAGGGAAAACAAAGAAAACGGACGTACCAAGCCACAGAGAACACAGGAACACCTGCTGTACACAACAAGGAAACAGGGAATGAATTAATAAAATGAACAGTGAAAATCACAACAGAAAACTACAACCATGACAATATATAGCCTACTGTATGTGTGCACTATGTTATGTTGTATTTCATTAACAGCAGTACTGTATGTGTCCAAGACAAATTTCCTTAGAGACAATAAAGACTATTACATCTTATCTTATGTCTAATCATGTCTTTTTGTCACTATCTCTAATACCCAATCATCATTTTAGAGGTCTATTTCCTGATATATTTGTCGTTTTAAGTTCTATTGCCCATTTGTCACATTTCAAGTTATTTTTTGCCCAACATATTTGACCAATTATTCCTTTATCCATGTATTCAGTTATTCATTTTCAAATAAGTCAGTATTGGTCCTCTGACAGTACATTTGACCGGAGTGGGACAAATCAACACACTGGCCCTAGCATGCAAATCAAACAAAATCACTATGCATGGGATACTAAGCCTTTTGTGTCAACCCCAAATCTAGAATAATGAGAAGCCCTAGAAGACAATGAAGAAGACATAATGATGGTGTGTGTGTGTGTGTGTGTGTGTGTGTATCAGCTTAACATGTCACATTAGCACCAACTGAAAGGCTTCTTATAGACGAAACGCCACAGATCAATTCCCCAATCAATTTCTGTTGAAGCAAATTAATGATTACATCAGAGGTGGACAACGCAGTCTTTAAGTTGAGCTTATCTGGGTTTTAAAAACAGGTCGATACCTGCAACACAGATCACTCAAACCTTGATCACATCTTTACTAAGCAGGATTTTATTTTACTCCTATATATAGGCAGAAGCACTACTTTTCAGCTAGAGTGTCCAATAAAACATGTATAATGAGTATTTTTTATAGAACTATGATTTCTACTCTTTATCCTCAACGTTGTAGCCTGGATGCCAGCCAATTTTAGCCCCGCCCACAACATTTGAGGTTCGGGAAGTTGGGTCTGGACTTGATCCGTTGTGGAGCAACTACGTTTGAACTAGAGCTGGTAGGACCAATCAAATTGTCAGGGCGAGCTAACATCAGCGGTAGCTAGCAGTTGAGTTCTGTCGACAACTATGTGTTGCTCACCATATATCACATACTTTTGATTGGTTGTAGGTCTATTCAATTGAGTGCGGAGTCATTTTTGATTGAAACATGCCCCATAATCACAGACAATGGTGCATTATCAGACTTATATTCTGACTAGAATCTGAGTATGACGACGTCAGGCTATTAAAGTTCCACTTCCGGGATTGCCGCGCCAGATTTCACTCATTTAAGCCGGATATCCGTTGCCTTAGGCTTCCTTAATGTTGGCATTTTAAACTCTGGTCGGTTTATGAGGACTATGGTTAACCTTATCTCAAATCTCTGCAGGGTAAATCCAGTCTGCTAGACTATTTGTCGAATCTTCTCAATCTCTCCAATTCTGTTGCCCGTCTAAAACAACTTTTGAATTTACACGTTCCACCAAAAGTTCCTTCCCGAGAGTATTTTGCTTATTTAAAGAAATGCCAATAAATCAGAGCATGTTTTTCTCCCATCCCAGAATGCTGTGTGGACTAGCCAGACCTCCCTCTGCAGCGCTGTGGTGGAGGAAGGTCTGGCAAAGCGAGACTATGTGATTTCAGACGGGGTTTTTGTTCATACAAAACTAAGATGATTTTTGTGAAAAACTGGCGCATTTAATGTTTTACTTTGAAGGTTTCATAGGAAGTCAAATTTCACGTTCTGGCTGGCTTGCCCCTGGGATGGTGGGAATCCATTCTTCCAAGTTAATCAGTCTGCCATTACCAGGCGAAAAAGAGAGGGCGCCTGTGGAATGCACTTTGTTTCTACCTCCACTTCTCCTTTTTTTATTTTTTATTTCTTTCTCATTCTGCTCTGTGTGACTTTTATTCTGAGGTCAACCTTAATTCCTTCCTTCCCTTTATCCATACACAGCACACTTCCTCTTATCTTTCCTGTATTTTAATCTTCTGTGACATATGCTCATACTGTGAATCATAAGGGACCCTCCACTCACATGTGACATAATGAAGATATGAGATGTGTGTGAGAGTTTTTTTTTTTTTTTTTTTTTACACTTCAATCCTTTTGAGGACCAAATGTCCTCACAGGGGCAGCAAGGAATGAGAAAAATCCTTCAAAGTGAGAAAAGGTTTGACGTTTTATAGCCTCCAGGTTTGTTTCAGGGTAGGTATTTAGATTATGTGCCAGGAGACGTTAGTTTAGCTCGGCATAAAAACTTACACATTACCTATCTAGTTTGTTTAATTCATGAAAAATCAAAAAGAAAAATAGCAGCAAGTTGGGGCTTTATGGGCTGTTTAACAAGATATAATGTGTTAATCAGCCAGCTTTAGTGGTGCTGGTGTAGGCAGATTTCTTTTTAACTTTTAACTGTTTCCTCCTCTCATAAACCAAGCTAACTGTCTTCTAGTTGTAGCTTAACAGACAGATGTCAAGGTGGTATTGATCTTCTCCTCTAACTCTCGGCAAGAAAGAGAAAAAGTGTATTTATTTTAACATTATTGGTCTCTTCAATAAAAAAAAAAACCAATATATGGTTGTATACAAAATGCATTCTGGGAAATATGGAAAAGAAATTAACTTAATTATTAAGTGCCAGTTTAAAGCAGTGTGATCACCAAAAAGTAATGAATGCATTGAATGAAGTCAATGGAAGGTCCACACAAGTAGGCTATAGAAATACAAACGTGTGTGTGTGTGTGTGTGTGTGTGTGTGTGTGTGTGTGTGTGTGTGTTGCTGTGGGGAAGATGACAGGAATATTGATTCCACTGTCTTCATTAGCATGGACCTGTGGGTCTCTATGGGGTTCTGGCTAGACAACCTAACACTCTGTTTCTGTCCCTGTGGTGAACAACTGGCTTGCCGCTCCCCTCCTGCGCCACTGGACTGAGAGGGGGACCAAAATAGAAGCAGTAAGTACAGAACCAGAAGCCAAAGGGGAACACAGTTCTGGCATCTATGGCAGCCATGCCTGAGGAAGAAATAAAGCCTAACCTAAAATTCCTGTAGCTGTTCACACTTTTTATTGCTCCATCATTCATAACACTCTCATTACTTGTGATGTTAACATAAAGTATTACCTCTCCCAGTTTGATACATTGTCCTCATCTCAGCTTTTTCCGTTGTAAAGCAACTTTAATTACATTAACTAGCATGAGGCTCTGTAACAACATTTAATTTGATGGATTGAACATTACTGAAACACTTCAATTAAAAAGAGGAACAACAAAACAATCATTACATTAAAGGAATGTATTCCTCCTGTTGCTTTTTCCCATGACAATACTTTGATTTATCTTGCAGATCTTAACTGAGGGTCCATCAATTTAAATCACAGAAAACAGTTCATTCTCAAATGATTTGACATTGGACAAACATTCTGAAAATAAAATAAATGCTACAAGGCTAAAATGTATCCTGATAAAAGTGTGTTTTGTACCAGGTAGAAACCAGCCCTTAATTGCAGCTACTTTGGAAACCAGCAGGATCCTGAGAACTACGGAGATAGATACAGTACAGGCACAAATAATAATCAAGCATTATATTAGGTATCCAACTCATGTCTGAACAATTGCTGACTGCTGCCAAAATTGACAGACTATTTTCTTGACTGAAAGCAAATAGTGACGGAGGTAAGACTAAGCAACTTGCTTTGTGACATTTCGGATTGATAAACGGGAAACATTATTTCAATGTATTAATATCCTAAGTGATTAAAACAGTGGGTTTGTGACATTTCATTTTATTTTTTCTAATCTAACCCAAAAGGTCAGACGGTGGAGACTGTAAACTTAATTTGAGACTGACAGCCCTTTCATAAACGAGGAGCACACAGTGCCACATCTGGAAGACATTAATTGTGCCTTATGAAGTAAAAGTCAGTTTAGCAATCATCCAATTTGTCCTGAATTAATACCTGTGTTAATTAATATCTGGTTGCTTCACCCACTCTCTACAGCAGACATGTTATTAGGGAGATGAACCTGGGAGAAAAAAAAAACCTGAAGCCAGGAAATGGGAGAATATTGAAAAGAAACGACAAAACATAAGATGCATTTGGATAGCATGTATTTTTTGTTGAACTCATGGTGTAACCTAACAGCAAAGGAAATAATAAACCTAATTTAAAAGATCAAAGGGGACAAAGTGACAGGCACGTCAGCTCCTCCTCTCAACACGGCTCACGCTTCCCCTGTCCCAGAGCTGGGTGGCGGTGGAGCCTCAGGATCACAAGCATCTGGCTTGCATTGTAAATGTCGCCTGTACTCTCGAAGAGGTTGTGCAGAAAGGCAGAAACAACAGAGACAGAAGGCACACCATTTGGTGCAACACCTCCAAGGCCATTAAGACTATGATGCCATCTTGACTTTATCATTCCAAAGGTATCCTGTGACTGAGTGAGCCCTGGGACGACACCGGGTGTCTTTGCTGGTTTCAAAATGGTGCACTCAGGTCATGGCTATCCTCTGGTATTAGCAAGGCAATCCATGAACACACCACTGTTGTGGATAGAGCCTGAAAAAACGTTACACAACCCTTTACAGCTTCCACAAATCCATAGTGGCATCATGTCCCTAGTAGTCTCACATTGCCAGACCTTCCTCCACAATGCTGAAGAGGAGGGTCTGGCTAGTACACATAGCATTCCTGGATGGGAGAAAAATGTACTGTGGTTTATTGGTATTTCTTTAAACCAATCACAATTGTCATGGGTGGCTCTAAGCACCGGGCATTGCCACAGTGCTGCTGCAAAATATCCTCAGGAAGGATTGTTTTGGTGGAACATGTAAATTCAAAAGTTCTAAAAGATCTAAGGAGCAGTTAACCATAGTGCTTGTAAATCGACAGCAGTTTAAAATTACAACACAAAGAAATTGGAAGGTACTGGACATCTGGCCAAAAAGAACGACATTGGGCAGAATTTCTGGCAGCAACAGAGCAAACCCAGAAGCGGAACGTTGTGGATATAGATATATGTCCCTAGATGAGTCTGTCCAGCCTTCTATTTGGTCATGTGAACCACAGTGGGTTGCGTAAGGCCTCGGAACATGCAGCACCTCCAGCTGATGTGCTCTGCCAAAGTTGTTGCTGCTGTACAGGGGTTGAGTCAGTTTGTTTATCGCCACTCTGAGCAGTCAGAAATAGGCTTAAAGGTCATGCTGCACAGTAAATACAGAACACAGATGAGGACTGTTTGGTTTGCTCTGGCTTACTCCTTGCCAAAAAGTCAAATTTTATTTGACATTTAGTAATTGCTGAATACTGTAGACTCATAAGAAATCGTTTTCTTGAGTCTGGAGGGGACTTTGTCAGGTCAGGGTCTTTTTAAAGGACTACTTATATTTTATGAACATTTTACAGTGATTTGCTTTCTTGCAGAGGGATGGATGAGAAAATTGATACCATTTTGATGTTTGTCCACTAACTAAATATGACACTAGAGCCAGCAGGCAATTACCTTAGCATAAAGACTGTAATCAAGGGAAACAGCTATTACACATAAAGAAATCTGACAAGCAAAAATGAAAGGTTGTAGTTTTACGTGGGATTACATGTTGGCACTATTTCTTGAGTCTTGGCTTCACTGTTAGGTTGCCAGGCAACCAGCAGAGACACCAGGTAGTCACTGGTCCTCATAAGATAGGGTATAGGCTTTTCCACCTTAGGAGACCAGTTATTTCCCCCCGCTGGACGCTGTGTGTGTGCGTGCGTGCATGCGTGTGTGCGTGTGTGTGTCCAGTTGCTGGATATCATTTAATCCACTTTAAAATGATTTGGTTTATAATCTGTAACTGAATAATGAATATAGAATATTAAAAAGAGACTCATTTTTGGGAAACCACACAACAACACGAGAGAACAAACTGTGCACTGATTATATTTTATTACTAGCAGAATTTCCAATGGTTTGCTATTATCACCTGCACAATTTTAAGACTTTGCCTATAGGGAAAGAGATGGAAGGATGTTGGAAGTATCTGGTTAGCACAAGAGGCAGGTGTATTAACCATTTTATCAAACACCCTGAGTCGTAACAGCACCAGCAAGGTATACTGCAACATCTATTCCTTTTTAATGTGTTGTGGGAGGCAAATTGGTCAATAGAGAGCAGCAAGACCCGGTGACCGCCTGTAATAACAAGCAGCTGCGTGTTCAAGACGTGTAATGAAATCATTTTACCACCAATACTTGGCAAATGAGAACATGGAGGCAATGATCAGAGGATGAGGATTCAGACCACAGAGCTATAAACAGGTCATTATTGGAATGGCATGGCATACAGACCGAGCCTAAAATATTCAGCATATTATGATAATTTCAAGATAACTGGCAAATGTAATGCTTTTAAATGCTTTGTCTGCTCAGTGAAAATGTGTTTATAGAACAACAAGATACTAAAACCAACATTAAAGATCAAATAACATTTAGCCTTCCTATTGCAACAATGTACAGCAGGGTTTGTAATTACTTTAAATATTCATGATTCTGAGTAAAGCTCAAAATATTGTTGCATTTTTAGCTGTGGTCATGTAACTCATGCACAATTCTGTGTTGTGTACTCCTCAGAGAAGCAATTAAACCAAAGACAAACCCGATTTATTGTGCACAATAAATTTACACGAGCCAATCCTTTATACAGTCATGCACAAATGCACTTGTTTGGAGAATTACTGAGTGATAACAACCATGAAAAAGTGACAAGTGGATCTGAGGTGGGTGTTGAAAAGGTGGATGCTGCGTCAAGTGCACGAAGGCAGCAAGTGACTGCAAAGTACTCACGACACTAAAAACAAGCAGCAAACATCTAGCCGTAATTGTTCACAATGCCCGTTTGTTCCTCAAACTGTTTGCTTGTTCTTCAATTACAGAAAATCATGTATTCATATGTATAATTAATGGCTGCTGATTTACAGTAAATTAATGAGAAACCATGTTTCAAAGTACATCCATGGTTTTTCCACAAAAGTATCAATAATATCTTAGGCAAGGCAAGGCAAGGCAGCTTCATTTGTATAGCACATTTCAGCAAAAGGGCAATTCAAAGTGCTTTACATAAAATCAGTTAAAAAGAAAACAAATTTAAAAAAACAAACAAACATTAAGATACATAAAACACAAGATAAAGTTACAGTGCAGCATAAGAAATTAAAAATTAAAGAAATTTATTTTTTAGAAGAAATTTAAATCTAGTCAGTCTTAGTTGCCTAAAGTATGACATAATTTCTTCATGTCAACTGTTACAACATTCTGTTTATTTTCTGTAATATATATATATATATATATATATATATATATATATATATATATATATATATATCACGTCCGTCCGTCCGTGTTAGGAAATATTCACCTACTGAATCTCTTAAGGTAATTTGTCACAGATGAATGAGGCAGGGAGTGCACATGGAGTTATTGTAACGCTTTATAGTGCAAACACTGCGAAACTTCACAAACGTCTACGCTAATTAATCTCCAGCTTGTGTGAACCCTGCCAGTTGTAACCTCACCATACTTCGAATGCTTGATGATTGCACAGCTCAATCAAGAAATTCTATTAATTAAATATCTTTGAGGTGCTATGAAAGTGCTCAAACTCATTGAGTGACCCACTTGTGTTAGCAGAAACAGCCTTTGAAGTCCCCCCCCCCCACACCTTACTTTCTTTTCAATGCAGTGCTTTTCCATGCTGTGGTTTTACAGCCCTGCTGGTTTTTATACCAGCAATCTAATGAGGGACTAAATGACACCTGCAATGCCAGGTGATTGTGATTAACTGCAATTAACCACCTGGTAATGTAGATAACCAGCAGCACTGTAGGTCCTGAGAACAGGATTGAGAAATCACTGTGTTGAGATTAGCACAATGCATGCTACAGTAAATGTCAACTTTTCAATTAGCAATGGAAAGACGAAAAGGGCAAAGAAGTTTGTTGCAATGATTCAATTAGAAGAAGTCAGATTCTGAAACACACAAAATGACCACACACCAAAGGCAGTGATTCAATGTCTTATTTTTTTATTATAAAGTAGGTCTAGGTCCTAGATAAATATAACGAAAGTATCACCATATCACACACACACACACACACACACACACACACACACACACACACACACACACACACACACACACACACACACACACACACACACACACACACACCTTGGCCAGGTACTGAAATTTCAGGCTTTTGGAATTGCATACCTTTTTAAGTGTGGAATGTTGCCAAATGGAACAGAAAGCTCTACTCAGCCCCTAGGATCTCACAGACAGTTGAAAGTAAAGATAAATCACTAGGTGCTCCAAGATGTGCCTTAAAGATGATCAATAAAACGATAAAAATCTATCCCACACTGCACTGTAAACCAGCAATGTGAAGCTAAAATAGGGATAATATGGTTTCTTTATTTGGGATTTATATACATTACAGATACTGGCTCAGGCAGTTATACAGGGAGTTTGAATCAATACTGAACCCCCCCCGCCCCATGTGTACAATGACTGCTTTAAACTGCACAATTGTGTTCTGTTTACGCAGTGATTGTGTCTCATGGGTCCTTCATATACTAGAAGTATACGTGTCCAGGCTTAAAATATAATCTAAGCATTCTCAAACACAAGGCTGCAAAAACTAAGGCTAATTGCCTCTCTGATTAACCTCTTCTTTCATTTAATCTGGGTTAACAAATCCAACCATTGATCCCTATACTGCTGGGAGAGATATGAGCGCCCAAACAGACCCTGGGGAAATTGATCAGCCATAAAAAGAATGGTAAGCTGATAAAGCGCTGAGCTTCACTAATGGCCAAGGCTTAGCCTTAGATACAATGCAATGTAATGTCCTAATTAAATTAAATTAAAGCTGCTGGCAACATCATATGTAGTACACATTTCTTTTCTGTTAAATGTGTAATCTCATTCATAGTATACACTGTCTATAGAAATAATTATTCACCCACTACACTGCCAGTAATCCTAACACACAAAGGTTTATGCTTTTATTGATTGTCTGAAATTCCCTCTTCACCTCTGCACACATAAAACATTTTTTCAGCTTGTGCTGCTGTCTAATTTCTTTTCCTCTGAATTATGAGCTGCCACCATTATAGCTCCAGATAAGAAATACTCAGGTAGACAGACAAGACCACAGTGTAATCCACCCAACACTGAGCCCCTAAACCACTGCCTTTTAAGTTGAAAGCCTTCAGTACGTAGACTTAATGCTGTAAACAAATCCATCCCAATACTGCCTACTGGCCTTACAAGCACCAGTTTAAAGTTATAGTGGGTTGCAGCTCCCTCCAGTGTATGGACATGATGGACAGCAGTCAAATGATTACCTTAAAAACCTGCCTGGATTCATGTGTGCATTCAGAAAGTCGTGGGCCTAGGGGTTCCCTTTTGCTGTCGTTCATTACTATTAGGAGACCCATCTACTCTAAAAGATGGTATTGCTTGAGTTGATGCAGAATGGGTCCAGACAGCTATCATGATTGGTAGGAAACGGCTAGTCCAGCAGTGGAAGTCAGCTCATCCTCCATCAATCACGGATTGGTACAATGTCCTGACTACAGTTGCCGCATACGAACGAGTATCCTTCACCCAGCTGGATAGGTTAGATTGGCACTGCTTTAAATGGCAAAATGTACATATAACTTTATAAAAATATATAAAAAAATGTTGTTGAATGTTATATATATTTTTTTAAATCTTTATTATTTTTTTTGTTACAGTGGTCTTGGCTAGTGTCTATATGGGCATAGATTGTGCATGCATGCACTGATGCTTGAGTTGCCCTATCTTTGTTCAGTTGAGGTGTGTGAAGAATATTTCCATGCTTCTTATTTGTCACTGGTAAGTTGTAACCTGTGCTAATGTTTAAAACCAATAAAAAGTTGAAAAAGAAAAAGACGAAAAAATTTAAAAAACAAAACTGACTGCCAACAGAAATGGCCCAGTGAAGCCTTAAAACAAGTGAGCTGGCTAAATATTGCAGTAATACTACTCTGTTTTGCTAGATTGAGGTCGGCATTTGATAAGATTGCTTTAGCAATACAATTTCTTTTGGAAGGGAATTCTGATTTTAGCCTTGATGTCATATTTCCCCTGATAGATTATGTCCTTCTGCCTGATTGATTTGACCAGTTATCTCACATCGGAGGGTTTGGGAATTTGTCTGTGACTCTGATTGGAAAACAAGGAGGTCCGGTGGCAACATGGGTCCGACTGGAGACTGAGAAACTGTGCTCAATTCAATTTACCACAGATTGCATTCATTGCTGTCAAGGTTAGCCTGTAACCCCATTTAATAAAGTGACCGTGTCAGTGGCCTTTTGTTTACCTGTCTGCACAGACTGGGGCATGTGGTTTTATTACTATTCATAGCAGAAAGATATATATATATATATATATATATATATATATATATATATTCACACACATTTTACTAATGTCGTTACTTTACAAATAAAACACTGTTTAATTGTATTTTCTACAAAGTATTTTCGTCAAAGATGCAAACCATGGATCCTTAACAGGGAATATGTACATGCAGGTGATTAAATATTTTGTCCATTCCATTTATGTCAGCACCACTCTGTATGACACAATTCAACATCACAACCACAGCCTCCAAAATGGCACTAAACCAAATCAACACCTCTCAGCTTTAACAAAAAATATGTATAATAACCTTTATGAAGGTAGGTCTCATTGTTGGAGGGCTGTTGTTTTAGACTGCATCGTGCACCTGCTGTAATTTTTTACATACTTTATTAATCCCGCAAGGGAAGGATTTTCATGACGATTAATAAACAGATGAATTCATTATCTGATATCCATTCTGCATTCTAAATGAATACCAATCACAAAGGATGAGAGGCATAGCGAAGCAGATGAGATGGCGGATATTTCAATTTTTTATGTTTACACTTCAGATAACATTCTGTAACATTGTGGAAATTAAGCGATCAGATCCGACACAAAAACATCTTTAAAATGGCGTTTATTGAAATGAAACTGAATGGTTGTTATTTTGTATTAATGTTTAACTAACAGAGTGTGTCATTTCTGACTCCCCTCCACATTATTTGGTTATACGGGTGTTAACTACCATAATTATTTCAGTTGTATGTTAGTTTGTCTTAATAATATTTGGACTAGTTTTGTACACTCTCATATTGCTTTGATTTCGTCTGTTGCTTTTATTGTGAGGCACTTTGTGATGTCTGCTCTGGAAAGGTGCTATAAACATTCATTTCACTCACTACTGTGTTTATCATTTGAGTCTGTGCGTGCAAAGGATCTTACATAATAGATCAGCTGGCCTTTAAAGGTTACTACCACAAGCATTGCAAAACTTCAACAAGACCTAATGAAGCTTGATCATTCACTTAATGCTTCATCAGATCAAGAAGGATCTAGTTGTAGATGCTTTGCCTGCTGGCTTTAAGAACGCCGATCCTTGAGAATGTGATGACATTTGTCATGTTGAAGTGACATTTCTAAAGGTGGCAATGAACTGAGATGGGAAGCCATGTTGCCCAAAGTAACCTTTTCTTTCAAAGTTCTTGTTTTACTGACATTCTAAGGGATCTCAGGATGATGGGCTGGAGGTGGGTAGGTTTGAATTTGGCACTAAGCCAGACGGTGAATCCCAAGCAACATGGAAGCTTAGGAAGGGACATCCTGTTACCCTGAGATTGTCTCTCCTTTAGTATTCTTATTTTCAGCCGGTTCTCATTCACTGTTTGTATCGATAACTTTGAACAGTGATGCACTGTTAGTATATAACCCACATAATCATGAGCCAGGAAGTGCAGGCCACATAGTATAAAGAGCGGCAACATTTGAGTGGAAGAATGGGTCAAACAAACACAGGACTTTCATCCAGGAGACCGCTGTTTGTGTCCCATGTGAATGCAAAAGTCCGCCTTGACTTATGATAAAAAAAAATGTTTACATAACTTATACACTTATTTGAACCCAAAGCACAATCTTTTCCTAAATCTAACCCAAGTAGTTTTGTTATCTAAACAGATTCTAAATTGCCAGGGCTTGCGCAGGCACACTTACCACTCATGCTGATGGACATTGGTTAACACTCCAACATTATTTTTCCTAAGATATCATACGACCCGTTTTGATGTTTTATAGAGAGGGAAAGTAGACCATCGGTAGAAAACTATCTGATGGTCTACTATAAATGTCCTCAGAAACCAAAAGTCAATATCCTACAATACAGCATCACTGTAAGTCAAAAGGTGAATCATTTATAACAAGGAATGTACCAATTACAGGTTGCAAAAAAGCATTACACAGTTTAACAACTAATAATTGCAAAACCAATGTTTTAATTATATTAACACTCAAAAGAATATGAGCCATGAAATACCTTTAAAAGTTTGATTACGTGCAACAGTTCAAGGCATAAAAAGCATAAAACAAAGGTCTAACAATCTAATCATATGCAAGCAAATTATTAATAAATTAGTCTGGCTCAATGGCTGTTTATTACTGGGATAAAGCCTGACTTTCATCAGATGTCCCTTCCGCTGTCCCTGTTACCTATTTTGCTAGATAGAGAAGCGGTGTAGGTCTGGCTTTGCCAGACTAATAATAAATTAAAAGGGGTTAACTGTCATTCAGTATTACAGCAAACCAACAATGCTGTAGTAAATGGGAGATAAATATACTTTTCACTTCTGCATTTCAGGATTCGGATGTTAAAGAGAAAAAAATAAACATATTTCTTTAGAAGAGTATGCAGTACTCTAAATCTCATCCACTCTTATTACCTCTCATTGTTAGTGTTTGGGAAGATACATGTTCATCTGTTTTCCATGGTTTTATGTGGTTCAAGTCCCGGGCAGGCCATGGAAACTTTTGGCACGCAGTCTTGGATCGTTTTTTTTTTTCCATCTTCTTTTAGATTGCATTCTGCAGAGTCTTTGCAGCAAAGTAAACATATGAAGGAACAACAAATAAGACAAGAAAAATAAAAGAGGCACATGGGAAGGCACATTTCTCAAACGACAAATTTGTTCTTGGTGGTTGAACCGCTTTTGGTAGCTGTGTCTGCGTGAGATTGGTAGCCAATAGTCATCTTCAGGGGAAGCCCCAAGCGCTCCTTGTAAACTCTCCTGTTGACAGGAAAGGACACCATAAGAAGATGCAGACAACGCCATCACCTGTATTTTTAGTACTTTAATACTGAAGACACGCCTCACCCTATGTGTGTTATAGCTTCCCGGTTGTCATAGTCTGATGTCCAGACGGCTATTTTATCTCCTTTTGCGCGGATGTTGACCACAGCTCCGCAGACCTGATCGCTGTAGTCGTCAAAGGCCTCTCCGACTAAGCACAGGAGCTGGTGAAGGGATGGAGAGGATTAAAAGTCATTGACATAACATGATGATTCACATCTCGACTTGGACTGTGCAGTATTTCTTCTATGTTGATGGTATAGGGCAGACGCACAACAGGGTTTCCGCTATGTACACCGCCGCTCCTTCAGCCGTTTATGAAAAGTCATGAAATCGCAATTACACGACTCTGCAGAGCCGTCTGCTCTACTGAACTCAAGCGAACTGTCATCCGCTCTCTCCCTGAGCAACTGGAACAGTGACAGGATGTCATCACTTGCAAAGTCATGGCAACCAAGTAAAGAACAGGGAGAGTACTACTTGTCACTCAATCTTAGGCAAAGTGACAAACAGCAACGAAATCGCGACAAGAAATCTGCACTCACGCAGATCCTGTGATGTGACAGCTACAGTTTATTGGAAAATAGCATTGTGGACACTGAATTTGATGAATTTACTGTTTATCGGACGAGACAAGAAGCTAACATTAGCGAAGGCTGCGTTCCCTCTTCCTCCCCGCTGCAGGAGACGCTATACATCTCTGAGGCGCTTTATCAATGTTAGCTAGCTATTGTTTTCCAGTTTAGTGGGGGTGCATACCGCTCAAAACCAACATGAAAAACATAGCTAGTAATGTAACTCAGCGTTTTGTTTTGAAATTGTGTGTAAAATTAGGTTTCAGGTAACCTCCCTACGGTACAGTCTTTTTTCTGGATGGTTTCAAGTTAACAGTCGGTAGCTAACATTTGCAGATAAGCCCATTGACAGCGACATTCTTGTTCCTATTTTGGCACGTTTCTGACCGTAGTAGTCATAGTGACTGAAAGTGTGGTGTGAGATGCTAAAAAGAAAAAAACTACACGCTGTTTTCAGGTGGGACGTTCAACACCAACATTTTTTTTTATATAAATATAGTAAGGACCAATAATTAGTTGGTATGGCATTCCCAACAGAACCAAAAGGTTGTTTCAACACATAGTAGCCTAGACAAGAAAAGCCATGCGCAGGACTCGGACTGACAGAACAAAGTAAAAGAAGGAAGGTCCAGATCCAGGACTATGTGCATGGATATCTGCCAGAACTTAGACCTTTCAGTCACAGATCTGCTCATAAAATTAGTTTGGGGAAATGTGGTATGTTAGTATGTTGGAAATGCAAATTCACTTGGGTAGTAGGGAAACATCTTAAACTATAAGCTGGGCAAAAGCAACTTCAAGAGGCTGCAAAGTAGCAAAAACTTAACTTTTCACATATTTTCTGTGCCCAGTGGTTGGTTGCAGTGTTGCCAATAAAGCAAGTGTCTGCTAACTGGCAAGTCAATGCTTGCTAGATGTCTGTATCACTGTCAGTGACCTTTAAAGCAGTGAGAGAGCTCGCCACAACGCTGGACTGGAGATTTAGCAGCAAGCAAGCCAATTTTCAGTTGATCTTATTTGACTGTGTTGTGGCCCCTTATCAGCTCAGCAAACAGTCAAGGAAATAGTATATTTTTTTAGATCTGTGGCTCACTGCACTGGTATGAAGAATATGTAATCATCACACATTTCAGCAGTGTAATGCTAGAGTATTATGCAGTAGTACTGGGCGCTTTGTATCACAGTATTTTTTTTAAATTCAGGCGGTTTCACAGTATATTGATTATTAATTTCCCACAAAGCTGATCGCGGTTATGTGTCCAGTGCTTTTTTTTTTTACCCCCCCCCCCCTTATCCCCGCAAGTAAATGAGAAGTAATTGTATTTGAAGGTCACAGTGGCTTTTCAATTCACATATCAGCACCTACTGTATTTTATTACCTTATTCAATATTGTTGTATAAAATTGTAATAAAACAATACTATATCTCAACCTATTTAATGGTACAACTGGTATTCCTACTGTTGTCGTTAGTGAGTGTACATTAGGGGTGGAACGGTACATGTATATGTATTGAACCGAAACGGTACGGGCATCTCGGTTCGGCACATGACTTTACACAAAGAATACACGGTATAAAAATAAATAAAACTTTGCAACGTGCAAATTAATTAATGTAATGCAGAACTACTGTAGGGACACCTAATCTGTAGCCCCATCTTAGCTCTGAAGCTATGTAGCCGCAAAGCCCGTCTACGGAAAGCCTGTTTACTTCCTATTAAGCCCCATTGTACTGAATTTGGTTGCAGTTCCAACAGAGTTCCACTGGGGGTGATCGCGGTCCAGTGCAAAACAAATGGGACTTTATGGAGCTAGACGGTTAAATGTGTCTCTTTCGCCCGATTGTAGTCATTGAGATTTTAAAAGGCAATGACATCATTCAGGCAACATTCAAATTACTAGACAAAAAATGATATCCTTAGAAAAGTGGATTTTGAGTGGTATAGCTCCATAGAGTCACATTCATTCTGCACTCCATTCCGCCCCAAGTGGAACTCTGTGTGAACCGCAACTAGTTCAGAAGCCGGAAGTATCAAAACTTCTTCCCTTTTTAGAAATTCTTTGGTAGCCGCTAGCCGAGCTCCACCTCAGGTCCAGTGAGAGAGTCGGAGCTAGCAGCACACTAGGACGAGTAGCCTAGCCTATGGTAAGTGGTGGCGACCCACATGAGTTGAGGACCCGCCGGCCTCTTTAAGACTTGAGTTTTCTAGTCAGTTACAGTAGTACAGGCAAGAGAGTGGTAGATAAGACAAGGGCTGCGTCTTGGCGTTGTTTAGCAGTTGTCGGGTATGGGTGCATTATGTCGGCAAGATAATTTAAAAGGCAACCATGAGTACATTGTGCGTCTGCCCTATTTCTGTTAGAGTGGCAGAACGAATATCGCCATGGCGGGTTGCCACTAAAAAATAAACTGCACACTGCATGTCGGTTAAACTTTTCATCTCCAATGCTATCTGTATTTCTGAGAAGTCACGCTGTTCTGAGTTAATAGATAGCCAACTTTACGGCTTTATTATCAAGTTAATAGGCATGTGTGTTCATGTCAGCCAATTTCCATTTCCTATGGTTCTGAAATGCAAACATTTTTTGACTTTTTTTTTTAAAGAGCATGCGCCCGTGAGCACCCACAGAGTAAACATAAATCGGCGCCTGTGCTTGCAAAAACAATTGAGACAGAGATAGTAAAGTGATCCCAACTGTTCCTGGCTAACACCACCATGCTAACCCTGCTAACTGCTAACATTACCGGAGGACCAGGCAAGCGGCCACGGATGTTTACAATGTGTAGCCTGTTCAGTGGCCGTAGCCGACAACAGTGAGTTATTTGAAGCCAAGAGAGGGAGGCAGTGTACATCTGAAGAGAGGGCCGTGAGTTAGCAGTGCGTTTAGCGATTGTCACCGTAATTTTAAGACAATAAAGTGTGTATTTCAGTCGGGTGGTGAAGGACGGCATGGTAATGGTATTTTTAGCGGTTCCTACTGTAATTCTAAGCCAAAAAAGTGTGTCTGTCAGTTGGGTACAGATCTCTGCGTAAACACAGGCTTTTATGTCTGTCAATATAGCCAGCATCTAACATTAGCTACTCCACTGTGCTGTGGAGTAATGTCTGGCTATGTGAGACAAGCATCAGCCTGGCAACCAACGTGAACTTCGAGTCTGGGGAGGTGGGGGCGGGGGAGACGACTCTCTTCAGTATTTTATATTCGTACTGCAGTAACTCATTAACTAGCGGTCAGTATTACATACAGCACCTTTAACATTGCTTCCTTTTAGCTAGATAGTATAAACACTATCTGTACCCCAGGTAACATACTAGAAAAGTGGGCGACTGAACATAGCTCCGCTGTCAGCTTGCTTTGGTGTTGTTTAAATAATGTTAGTAGTTTTGCGGAAGTATTCAGCAGAGGCAAGACATCTTAAATTTAGTGTTGCAATCAATGCTCTGAACCTGTCTTTCTCAACAGCCTGTAGCAGCAAGTAATGTTAGCGTGACCATGTTAAAATGCGCTCTCTTGAGCGCATGGTGTTCTGCTATAGCTATGTCTTTTTTCATCCTTTCTTCTCTGCTCTTGAATGTGCAGTAGCAACCAGTGCCTTTCCCAGCTTAACAGACTGTTATGCTACCTGACAAGCTAGCAGCTATAATGTTACCCAGCGTGCTGTTCGGTGGTGTAAATGTACAACTATTAGTGTTAAAAAAAACGGATGTCATCATGTTAAAGTGAGTTAGTTATAAGTTATTAATTGTTGTATTTTAAAATTACTACCATGAGTGAAAGGGGTACGCACGCAGGGGTCCCGTTGTCAATTCACTGGTATAAACCGGTATACCACCAAGCACTAGATGCAGGTGAAATATGTGCTAGTGAGGCTCAAATATCAGTAATAGCTTCACTTATTTGAGGAACAGCACTGAGCAGGATATAAAGCACAGCAGCTATAGCCAAACCTACAGTTTCCAGCCAGAAGCGGTCCAGGTCTAATCTCCTCTGCTGCTTGTTGAGTGTGATCAGCCAGCGCCCACCACGCTTGTTCCTTTCGTCCTCCCACATGGGTTCAATGCCATCCTGCAGCAATAGTTTATATTGTCAATACACATCCCAAACCCCTGCACCAAAACAAAATTTCATAGTGAGTTTTCAACACTGCCTGAAAAAACTGATGATTTGTTAAATCTAAATTAAAGGTTTGCAGCTGGAATACTAAAAAAGTAGCAAGAACTTAGCGTGTGCAGTGATACTTCAATATGGGGTTAAAGTCTTTTTCCAAAGTATTTATTATTATTATTTTTTTTTTTTAAGATTATTTTTTGGGGCATTTATAGGCCTTTAATTACAGGAAAGCTGAAGAAATGGGGCCCGCTGCGTCGAGGAGTAAACCTTTATTTATGGGTGCCCGCTATACCAACTGAGCTATCAGGGCGCCCTAAGTTGCAGTTTTGCCTTTTTACATTAGCTCTGCCTCAACAGTCTGACACAGATAGCAGGGTTTTTGTAACAAAGTGTAAAACCTAAACGGTACAGGAGCTGATAAACTAACTCCCCTGCTATGAATACAAGTTCACTAGGTAGTCTTAGCCACAGGTGACCCTGCTAATGATTTAAACTAAAGCACACTGATTATAGACCGCAGATATACTTGGTTTCTGCTTTTCCATTCATCATAACCACCTAATTAGTGGCTGCTAGCCACCTCCTGCCACCACTTAAATTACTAAACTTCCACACACACCCTTCTCATTTTCTATCATCACATATGATTAAATTAGCTCTTTTGCTGATGAGCTTAGTTGGTTGGGACAGATTTAGTCAGAGAGACTTCTGTCTAGTAATAATGCTGTTGTCCTGTCCTTGTGTTGACAATTCAATCAGGTATTTTTCTGTTTGCATAAGCTAGTACCCGTTTTCAACATACAAAAAGATGGCATTTTCAAGTGTGAATGATATCAGCTGCCATATGTGAGGGCCCAGGCCTTTGCTTGGTTTGCAAAATATAATGTGTCATGATGTAAATGTGGTCTTCCACTTTGAAACAAAGATGTTCTTTCATTTTCATTGAGTCAACATCAGCAATAGAGCGTAAACACTGCTGTACTTGTACATTCTGTTAAATATAAACACAAGCCATTGTGATCTCAGCACCAGAGAGGATATTGGCATGCAAACATATTTTCAATTTTTTTTTTAACTATACTTTAATCTAGGGCTGGGCAATATATCGATGTTGTATCGATATCGCGATAGGAGACTAGATATCGTCTTAGGTTTTGGATATATCTTAATATGCTAAGTGTTGTCTTTACCTGGTTTTACAGGTGATGTCATTTTCTGAACTTACCAGACTGTTCTAGCTGTTCTATTATTTACCTTTACCCACTAAGTTATTAAATCATTTCTGGAGAATATTTATCAAAAATCTCAAATAACAAATTGTTAAAGCACCAATTGTCAACCATACAATATCGTTGCAATATAGACATTGAGGTATTTGGTCAAGAATATTGTGATATTTGATTTTCTCTATTACACCCAGCCCTACTTTAAGCTGTACTTGAACTACTCACATTTACATGAATGGTAAATAAATGAAATTACCTTAAAAAGGGAATAATCACAGCCTGACATGAGGTTGCTTGACAACTGGATATGGTTGTAGAGACTGAAATGAAGAGTGCACAGCATTAACAGAACTTGTTGATCTAACAGTATTTTACAACACAGTCTACAGTCATGACATTTCACTGCTTCAGTCACTCCATAGCAGTAAAGGAAAAGAAAAAAGACTTTTTCTCCTTACGCCCAGAAATCTTCAACTGTGTCGAATTTAGAGATGAGCCGCAGGTTGGCCTGCCATGTTTTGCTCTTGTCATTCTTGAAGAACCACAGGGACCAGCTGTTGGGCAAAAACAGAAAAGGAATTTGCATAAATATAACAAGCCCCTAATTAAACAGGCGGTAAACAAAAGTAACCGAATGCCATTGAGCTTCAGAGCAAATGAGCGACGTATGGATGCACCTGGATGCTGCCCACACAAACTGTTCACTAAATCATGCCATCACTGTCTTGGTCCAATTCATTGTGAACACTGTATCATACTTTGATGCTGAATCCTCTAATGGCTCAGTGACTGCCTTAAGCTCTTTGGGTTGAAGCATAATGAAGAAAACGGTGGCTGTTGACACTATTACAAAGATTTTAAAGCAGCTAGTCTGTCAATGGCTTTGGGTTGTGTTTTTAAATGAGATCACAGTCCAAATGAATGCAAGAAAATGGAATAAGGTAACTGATACACATTAGTAATTCCATTGAGTGGCATTGTATATGCATGACAGAACGTCTGATGAGCAATTATGACAATCCAACAGTCGGTGAGCTTCAGTTTATGACACATTTGTGTATTCCTTGTTAACTTGTCTGGTAAAATATTTGAATGTTTGCTTAAAAGGCCATAAACTGAGACAACATAGATTTTTATAGTCCCTTAGATTAACCTCTACAAGGTTAGCCTCATGTAGCCCATAACCCTGACTGTACCAATTTATCCAATTAATTGTCAATTTGTGGGAATATGTTGCTAAATTAAAATGCCACCAATGTATTTCAAACCTTACAGCTCAGCTGTGAAACACCAGTCAGGTGTTTATGGTCCAACGGTTCCTTTAGCTGACAGACTTTCTGTTGAGTTTATTTGACCCTTTTCAACATAAATATCCATGTGGAATTTAAATGTATGTAAAATATTCAATCGTTGCTTATTTGTATTCCGCATAGTAGGGAGTTGGAAGCTATCTGGTTACAGATTGAGAGAAAAGGACTGAAACACACTGGACAGGTCATAAGACCATCACAGACAATCAAAGTTTTACTGAAAGGGGGTTCAGACTGCATCTGTTTTGAGTGTGAGAGAAAAACCACTTTAAGACAGGAAGAACAAGACACACACACACACACACACACACACACACACACACACACAGAAACCGGGACCAAAAGTAATGCAGATAAACCACTGACTAACTACAGGCACAATATTATAATTATTAAATTATATATAATATATTTTTGTATATCAAATTTGTTTCTACAATACGCCAAGAATTATATAAATGATCAATAAGTAATCAGTCAATCATGATGAATTTATTTTGACATTGTCTTTATTACGCACTGTGCACGGACCATTTAGTAAATTGCTCAGCTTGCTCCCAGTGAACATTGTTTTTGGTGACTGGTCAATTCATCTTGCTTTTACTTCTGTATGTGCCTTCCACTCAGTTGTGTGGAGGTAAGGTCATGAAGTTCTTGAACAATGCTTGGAGATTAAACAACACTTCTTTTCTTTGTTGTTGATGATTCATACGTTATTCCAGCTTTACATTTATACAGTTCCACACACTCACATCAGGGTGCAGCCCAGTGCAACCAGTGGGCGATCAGACACTGGTGTATCTGAAAAGGGCCAATATACTGTATGTGATTTATCTGTTTTGCCCCAAAAGTGAAAGTCTAAGCAAATAGCAAATGTTCACTTTAATTACATTTTTTTACCCCTATTGTGTCAATCAAAAGCATTTCAATTCATTAGGCAAACCAAAGCAATTATTACAGCTAAAAATAGTATTTTTATTACCAATTAATCTGTCTTTGACTTCTTTAATCAATTTTTTTTCAAGTCAAAAATGTCCATAACACGTTCTTAAAGCCCATGGTGCTGTCTTCAAACATCAACAGTACAAAACCCCAAAAATATTCAATTAGCTATTAAACAAAACTGAGAAAAGCAGTAGATTTTCTGCTTGACTTAACTACCGAAAAAACATTAAAATAATTGATTATAAGTATTGTTGCCAGTTCATTTTCTGTCAATGCACTCGCTGATTAAAAGGTGCTCTAAGCGATGTCACGCGTTTTTTAGACTACAACTTTTTTTGTCACATACAGCAAACATCTCACTATCCGCAGCTGCCTGTCCTCTGAACACACTGTAAAAACAGTCAAAAAATAAATAAATAAAAAAAAAAATAATAACTGTGCCAACCGGCACCACAAACTATAACAAACAGTCTTCCAGCCTATAACCAACAAGAACGAGTTGGTTGAGCCATCACTGTAGCAGCATTAGCACGTAGGCTACTTCCACAGTGCGCGTACATGATTCAACCAACTCCTATTTAGGCTGGAACACCTCAATTGTGTTAAAAAAAATGTTGGCATAAAAAACACTTGATAGCCATAAACAAGTATGTAAAGGCAAAGGGAAATCCTGAAAATGATCCAAAAACTCTTACCCTTAACTTATCCCAACATTGAAACTTTTTTTTTTTTTTGTTTCTGTTTGCATAATATAGATGTTACTATATAAAAGTATACAGAGAGTAAGTTCTGCAGCACTAAAACTAAATTCTTTAATGTCACAGAGCGAATATGACTGTACTGCTTTAGAGAGTGATCGGACATTACCTATCTGCTACATAAATTAAAAAACAATATGTGCAGTCTAATTATTGCCATAATTTGGTACTGCACATATTGATATCTGACACTTTAATAAGAATTTATGGTCTTTTCTTGTTTATTTGACAAATGTTGTTATTGTTGTTATTATTATTATTATTATTATTGTTATTTTGTTGTCTTTATACTTTATATCTTATGTCTTTTTTATCTATTTTTTATTTCTTTTTTCTTGCTAAAACTGCTGCTTGTACTTTCCATTTCCTCGCGGGAGTCATCCCAAAAGGATTAATAAAGAGAAGTCTAAGTCTAAGTCTAAGTCTAATTAAACAGGCTTTCTCAAATACATTTTAAAATGCGACCCTAACCTGTTCTGGAGGGGGTGTTTGATGTAGGCCTCTGGGTTCACAATCTCTTGTCCAGTCTCCTCAGCTCCATCTTCATCAGGCTGATTTGAACTTGGGTTGGTTTCCTAAAAAGCAGTGAGGTAGAGGGGATGCATTTGAGGAAAGTAGGCAGTGGTTTCTTTCCCCAGTGCAAATGACCATACTTTCTAGTGTAACTAGGGAAATAATCTTGCAACAGTTGCATGGCGTCTAATCTCTTGAGCAACAACTTTCCAGGTGTTGATTAAGTTACATAAGTAAACCCTTCAGCCATGGCAACTAGTTGGTGGTACACTTAAATACATAATAAAATTTAAACAGAGCCAATCTGAAAAAACAATAGTGTTGTTTCTCCTTAATGAATTTGCTTTATCGTTCCAAAAAAAAAAAAAAAAAAAATCTGTCACGTAAGCGTTCACAAGTGAAACCCAATGTAACATATGGTACACATTTGTTACGTGAAGCTAGAGTTGAACTAATTTTAACTTTACTGCTAACATTTTACGTTACACACTAAAGGTGACATGTCAATCTTATTATTGGGCACGTTTCTAATATTCCCAAGTGGTTTAGTGATTAGCAGAAATAACACCACCAATTCCATTCATATGTCTGCCATTTTAAAGTTTTACTATGATGTTAAGTTGCTTGCTCAAAGTATCCGCTAAATTATGACATGACCTTACAACAACCAAACAAATTGACAGTCTTCTATTTGGCATGCATTTTATATAAAATAAAAAAGAAACTTTTAAAACTACATCACCATCATCTAGCGTTAGCTAGCTAAGTTAACCTTAAGCTCAGCCACTTGCTAAGTAGCTAGCTAACGTTGCATCGTAGCGGTCAGGGAGCATTGTCAACAAATTTTGACAGTGAAATTGTAGCTACAAAAACAACTGCTATTTCTGTTAAGTGGCTTAGCTATATTAGCTACATGCCGAATTTACTGTTAGTTCATAATAATCATACATGTCTTGGATAATAGTCACTCGGGTATGTACTTTTTCGGTTAACCTAATTAATAGCAAACACACTAATTTGGCAATGGAACTTGGTGTCGTTCTCTAAGCAAAGGTGAACGGCACGTCGGTTAGTTGTAACGTCAGCCTAAAGTTGGGAGATCTCGACTCACAAGCATTCCTCTGTTAAGCTTAGGTCGTGGCACAGAAGACACACTTTAAACTTGTCAAAACAGCACGTATGATTGTAACAACTATCATTTTACTTTTGAAGACGGATGTGTAAAGGAAGACATAAACTTTAAATGTAAACTTTCTCTATAATAAAAGCAAGAATCCCCCTAAATGTTTTGATATGTTCTTTAGAGAAAGTGCTCACCGGTTCGGCGGTCGCCATCTTACAAATCTCTCTTTGGAAAGTGTCCGTTGATTGGACGATTGGGCCGAGCTGTCCAACGTGACGGCCCGGCTGCGGACATGCGCTGTGAGCAGTCGCTGGCTGGCTGCTTCTCTGCGACTCCACCCCTCCTGCAGACGAAGGCATGGCGAGCATCGAGGCTAGAAGGGAGTGTGAGACAGATGGCTGCGGCCAAGACGCCAAACTTCAGTGTCCCACATGTATCAAGCTTGGTATTCAAGGCTCCTATTTCTGTTCACAGGTACCGCTGCTTTTTCGGCTTCCCCGGTTTAAACGTCGGCTGTAGACACATACCTAGGCCCTCTCTCCTATCACGAGGCTGCTAACATTAACTGTCATGCTAGGTAGACATGTGTAACGTTAGGTGCTTTGGAAACCGCTAGCTAATAAAATATTTGATTAACGTTAACAGATGCCTTCTGGTTGTGTAATGTTATACAGATTGCATATATTGAATAATGCACTCAGCGATTGTAATTGGTATAACGTTAACTTTAGGCCGAGGGATAACGTTTTAACGTTAACATTAGCTAGCTAACTGTTGGCTGATTAGCTAAGGTGAGTGATATATTGTCCCTGCTCAAAATGAAATGCATTTAGTGTGGAGTTTTTGGCTGACAGCGTAAAAGTGATATGAAATAAATGTTTATTGGGTAGGAACCAGGTATTCTAGCAGTGCTATAGCAAGACTGCATGTAACGATAAGTTGTGAAGTACGGTGGCACAATACTTGACCGCCACCCTGGTACATTCTCTTTTACGAGACCAAACCCCACTCACAAATCAGTCAGTTTAAAGATGGGTTTCTTATCGTCAATACCTCGTACACAGCTGAAGCCCTTAAGGGCTCCACAGAAGGTAGCTACTCTCCAATACAGATGTAAACATTGTAGTAAACAGAGGAAAAGGTGAAGATTGCTATGACCTATGGCTACGATCACGATTATGTAGACAAGCAAGGCCATGTATGTGTCCATCTCTACATTAGAGGGGCCACCGAAGCAGGCGTGGAGGAATACACTAACTGTAAGTTCTCTGCTGGGCATCCTGCTGGCCAGTTTGCAGGCGCCCGATGGTGAGCTGGGTGGCCTCCATGCCTGCGTCGGTTTCCAGTGGCATGTCGGGAGCTGTTGTGTCCTTTTGCTGAGACTTTGCTGGATCCTGAGTGCCGGTGCCATTCAACCAGGGGACTATTTTTCTGTGTTTCAATCCGACGGTCACTTTTCACTTCATGATGAATCATGCATAAGTTGAAGGAGCTGATGGGATACATTTCACTGTAATTCTAACTTGTACAACATTTTATGTGACAACTACAAATGATTGATTAAATTGATGAGTTACATGTGAGAGTTGAATATCCTATTGATAAAGTTTGTGGATTCTGCTTTGAAGCTACGTTTTCTTGCAGCAGCCACTACATTGGAAAAGGTCACTGCCAATAAAACATTAAACAGCAATTGCTCCCTCAGTAGAAGGGCTCTGCAATGTTCTCTGAGTCAAAAGTTATATAAATGGGTGGCAGTTTAAATTAAGTTGTGGTGCCATGGTGTTTGACAAGACATTTTTGCTGTGTTTGCATTTTTGGGTGTGTAACCTGACCCTGCTTTCTATACTTCCCCTCTCTCTCTCTCTCTCTCTCTCTCTCTCTCTCTCTCTCTGCTGGACACACCATTGAAATAGCAATTCATGGTAGAGACTCTGAGTGATTGTCTCAAGGATGCATACATATATATTTTTGTGAAAGTATCTACCTTTTAATGTACTACGGTGCAATATCTGTCAGTGTGCAACCAGGAAACATTGTTTTCTTGGTTGTGTTTGAATGGGTTATGCATTAGAACAAAGTCGGTGACCATGCATGGGATTGTCAGACATTAGTTAAGTGTACTCTTGAGCACAATCTGTACTGTATCAATAACAAATGCATAGATCTGTCTCTCTGTTATTGTACATCCCCATTTAGAGTTTCTTTCTCTTTTCATGTCCAGGAATGTTTCAAAGGGAGCTGGGTGTCTCACAAGTTGCTGCACAAAAAAGCAAGTATGTATTACTGATCATTGTCAGTTCTGTACCTTGAAACATCTGTGGTAGACTATCACTATCACAGTATATGAATAAGTTGCATGTTGTTTTGGTTAATTGTACTGATGGACTAGTTGAGGTTTTAGAAACCAATAATTGGACCTATAGGCTACATGGTGTTCAATTAGTGCTTGTGACAAACGTCAGGAACAGATGCTATCCCTTGACTGTGAGCTAACACAGTGGTGCCAGATGCTTCAGATACATTGTGCTGTGTTTTGTCAGAGGAGGACAAGAACCAGAATGAATCTAAGAACTGTGTGGAGAATGACATCAACACGGACCCATGGCCGGGCTACCGCTACACAGGAAAACTACACCCTTACTACCCATTGGTAAGTTGCTGTTAATAAATGATGGCATACATTTAGCTATGTATGATTTATTAAATAAAAAAATGTAAAGAAGAAGTGCAGACATACATAAGCAATGACACCGATTTGCATCTTTTTGTCACAAGTCTTCCGGTCATTGACCACTGACAGCCGTAACAATGATTTGACTTTTTTAACAATGTTTCAAATATCAAACTTATCCCTTGTGATACAATTGGGCACTCTGTTAGCTAAAAGGTTGTCACTATACTCAGAAAGGTTTCAGGCTTTGGACATTACATTAATCAGAATCAGATTTATTGGCCAAGTATACTTACATACACAAGGAATTTGACTTTGGTAGGGGTTAACACACTCTATACATTCAACAAGTAGACATGTAAACACATAAATAAATACACTATATACATATAGGCACAACACCATACAAAATGGGGAAGATACACTGATCCCTGTCGGTGTATATTTGCTTTGAATGTGTCATGTGAATGCCATAACGTTTCTGTCCTCTTCTTGGCCCCTGGTGTAGACTCCCATGAGGCACGTGCCCGGTGACATCCAACGACCTGACTATGCTGATCACCCCAGAGGTAACTATCCTTTCTCAAGGAAATATGTTCTTAGTTGATCACATTGGCTCATCACTTGGGATATTTTTCAACATGGTAAATTGTACAGTAGCTTTTTTTCTGTTGTTGAAATACAAATCAATGCCATAACATCGTGGCATCACAAGAAAAAACTTTTTCATGTAAAAAAAAAAAAATAAATAAAAAAAAACTGAGATTATAACTATAATAAGAATTTATAATCCCCCAATACTACCATCCATTGCCATTCCACTGGCAATGTTGCTCTGTGACATTTACACTGCAGTGTTCGTGACGGGGAAAGCCATTGTTATCCAAATTGCTGTGCAGACGCAGGGCTTTTGAAAGACTATGGGTTAAGTATTTTTCTTTTTTCTTTCACCCTACCAGAGTTGGTTGACGTTTTGTGAAAGTGCAGTAGTGTGTGTTGGTCAGCCTGTAGGCGATGGGGTACGATGCATTCTCAGAATGCTTCACCTTTTGTCTCGCAAAGCTAATTATTGCACCAATCAAATGTATTGCCCACTGGCAGAGTAAAGAGTGCCCAGTGACACCTCTGAGATTCGCAGATCATTTTAGATGACTTCAACAGAACAGTTAGCCATTGGTGGTGGCATAAATTTGATAGTATGTGAGTGCACATTTTGAGCTGCAAGCTGTTGAAGGCCTGTCTGAGTGTGTTACAATAGGAGACAAAGCGGTCATCCATGCATGTGTTTTAACTTTCTGCGTGAATACACAGATAAACTGATATGTATTGTGCTGTAGGCTAAACAAGTCTGTACAAACTGGATGGTCTGAGCATTTGCACCCCTGTAGGCAATGCTGAAGACAGAACTTAAGAACAAGACCACCCCAGTTTTCTTGAGCAATTGAGAGTGAAAGATACTCTTTTGTAACTGTTTAACAATGCTTTGTCACTAGTTTGTAATGGTAGAGCTGTTTTTCTTTCCACGCATCTTCACTCTTACGTTGTTGAGCAAGTGGCTGACGTCTGTATACAGCTGCAGAATGAGAAGTGCATTTTCTGTAGGATTGGTCCTGCTAGTATCATTTCACTGGATTTTATTTGATCCAGTATTACTTTTCTTAAAATTAATTTCTGCTGAGTGGTATGCCCATTCAGTTCCTCTTTTAGCATTTTAACAGGCAAGAGTCAGCTTTATGTAGGTGCCTTTCTCCTGATAACATTTCTCTCTACTCTAATATTTTAAATCTTAAACTGCAATGACTGCAATCCATTTTGCTCTATTAAACAGCCCAATAATGTCTGATCTCTTGCCATTGAGGGTTTCACGATTATTGCAGTATGTTTTTATGACCAGTCTGCCTTTTGTGTGTTAATTATTACACACCTATAATTGTAATCTGGCTTATTAACGTATGTTTCTCTGAGCAAGTGATTCATTGTGCAACCATGGCAACCCCTACATCCTTGTCATCTGACTGCATAAATCCATACTCAGGTAGTCATGGTTACAGTTCTTTCATTCTCCTGTGAGGCCTTGTCAGGGACCGAAGCACAATCGTTACAGGCTAATGTTTTTTTTTTTTTTTAATGTGACATTGTTATCGAGCTGAAGTCACATCTTAAACAGATTTTTTTTCTTTTTACATCTAATTAACCATATGCCATTATAATGTACCCACTCTGATTCTCTCTTACCTTCTCTTCTGAGCAGCTGTATCAAAGCGTAAGTGAAGTCTAATTGATTGCTGCACTCACCCTGTCGGCTTTGCAGGTCAAAAGCAGGGCTGTATTCGACTTGTACACAAACCTGTCTAAAGTCTGTGTTGCTAGGCAACTGTTCGTGTTCATGCAACTATCATCTTGTCGAGTTGATAAATTATAGATCAGCGAATTGTTGATGACTCCAGTGCCTTGAACAACATGTATTTAAGTACTGTCATGATGTGCTTTTCAGTCTAACAATTATGATTTGATTGTGTTTAATCTACAACTAAATTGCAGGTAATATGTTGCCAAGGTGACTGTGTTGACACCTGTGCTTCTGTTCTTCTCCATATATAAAATTAACAGCCCTGCTCTGTTCCTCTGAGTAGACAGCGCAAGTGTCATTAGAGTCTGCCATTGCTCAGGTGCTGATGCTGTAACTTATTCTGTGCAGGAGCAGCTAGTTGTCCATAGTACCATAGCACTGCAACATGCTTTTACATTGGTTAGAAATGTGTGCTTTAAGTTAAAAGAATTTTGTAAAAAAAAAAGATTAGTTTTGATGCAACATGATTTTACCCTCCTGTTGTCCGCAGGTCAAATTTGACCCATTTTCACAATGTTTTTATATAAAAAAATTGAGTTTTTTTCAACTAAATGATCAGAAACAAATGACGTGTAGGGTTAAAAAGTGTTGAAAGAAGTGACAAATGTTGGTAAAAGTGACTAAAACATCAAAAAAGTGACAATTTTGAAATCACGATAATTTAACACGATTACTTGTCGACTTGCCTTAATACTTTTCCTATTTCAACTTTATTTTTTCATTTCAGAACACAAGAGAAAATAAGAGTTTACTTGCAAAACCTAATGAGCCAAATACTAGTTTTTCTCGATTATTCTGTTTTTGTGATAATTGGGAGCTGAAATCATAATCACAATTACATTTCGATTAATTGCACATCCCTATTAGTTGTACTTACTTTTATTGTGAAAAATTGATCACAATAAAGATTTAACATCACCAGTATGGCTAAGCGATTTGAATTAAACCAAAAACTAAATATGATAATTTAAAGGTGCTTTAGGTAGGATTGCGAAAATCCAGGACTTAGCCAAAGAATTTGAACATTGACAACTTCTCAGTCCCCGAAACTGTCTCCTAAGCCCCTCCCCCCACGAGGGAGAATGAATGCGTGTACCTGAGCAGTGATTGACACGCAGTTAGACAAGTTTCTGTAAATTCATGAGTGAAAAAAAACTTTTGTATTCAAGGTCTGGAATTGTATTAATTGCGTACTGTGTGTTAAGCTGCCAGGAGTCAGACACCCCAGAAGGTAAAGTTAATAATAAAAAGGTAAATACAATGGCTTGATATAATCCATCCATGGTATACTCTTACTAAAAATGCATCAGCTAGCATGTGGTGTAACTGCCAAATTACAGAAGAATTAGGATGTCTGTGCCTTCTCAATACCAATTGACTTATTGTCAACTGTCACTTATCATGTGACAACACAATCGATTAGGAGTATGTAAATCTGTCCAATCAGTCCAAGTTGCGTCTAAAAGTTGACAGACGTACGACAGCTGCTTTGCAAGGTCCTACTTGAGTCGGCTCATCAGCTTCGCTGAGTATTGACGTGGGAATGATGCCTTTTGTCTGTCCTTGTTTCCTTTACACAGGGATATCTGAGTCTGAGCAGTTTCTGAAGGGGACATCACAGATCAAGATCCTCTGTCCTGAGGACATTGAAGCCATGAGAGTAGTGAGCAAGGTAACAAAACTCGTCGCTGTCATGATGTCGTCATGGTTTGGATTTTTAGTTTTTCCATTGAATGCATTTTGGTTTTGACATGTATGTTTTTTGTTGCAGTTAGCACGGGAAGTCCTGGACATTGCAGCCGTGTTAGTGAAACCAGGTGCAACAACAGAAGAAATTGACCATGCTGTGCATCTGGTATACACACACACACACACACACACACACACACACACACACACACACACACACACACACACACATGTGATTCCCTATCTATTGTGATGTAGAATCACCGTGTACACATACAGAGCTTACCAACTGCATTAGGCATCTTCATTACATATAACTCCTTCTGTTCTGTCTCTATGCCCAACATGTGTTGTCTGTTCAGGCTTGCATTGCAAGGAACTGCTACCCCTCTCCCCTCAACTACTACAACTTCCCTAAATCCTGCTGCACGTCTGTCAATGAAGTCATCTGCCATGGCATCCCAGACAGAAGACCATTACAAGAAGGAGATATCCTCAATGGTATGCTCATTAAACTACACTTTTTGGGACCCTAACGTCAGGTTCTACAAGTTGTTTTTCCTATATGTGGGATTGTTATTTATTTTTTTTTGTTAGAATAGAGTTACAGTACCATATTGTTATGTGATTTTGACGGTTTTTGTAAGTCTTAGTATGTAACATTCCTAACAAACAAACCTAACACTGATCTTTTGTTTTTAAACACCCCCATTTCCACTATTGACCTATTCTCATTTTTAAACCTCCTAGAAACGGTAAAGCTAAGTTCAGATGTAAGGAAATGTTTTATTGGAGAGAGAAAGAGGGAGGGGGACATTCCTCTGCCATGACAAATGATTGTACCAGCATCTTGAAATGGTATCAGCAGGAGTTTGGCCAATTTTAGCCTCTTTTATGAATATTTCTGCTAAGGCAATGTCTTCCATCCGCCACTCCCCTCAGAGTGTCGGCTGGAGCACTTGCCAACAACTCATCTCGCACTGCGTGGTCTGACAAGACAAATAGTTTCATTAACCTTTCCCAGTGGGGATTTGCTTGTCAGATCTGCTGCTCTCTATATTTCATGTTAAGTGGGGGAAAAAAAGTGCCAGTTTGCCCACTACCGATTCTAATTTCAAAATGGCATGTTTTGTTTGGCCTTGCAAATGTTAGATGTTCTATAAATGCATATATTCACCCAATATATACCTATATGTTTCAAGTTATTCATAACAGTATTCCTTTTTTGTTCAACATATTATAATCTAGTTTGTCGTGGAACTCAATGGCTCTGACCCATTCACCCATTTCACTCTTACGCAGTTGACATTACCGTCTACCACAACGGTTTCCATGGTGACCTCAACGAAACGTTCTATATTGGCGAAGTAGATGAAGAAGCAAAGAAACTGGTTCAGACTACATATGAATGCCTTATGCAAGCCATTGACTCCGGTAGGTATCCCAGCTTGATATTCTTTCATTTCGCTGATAATGTGTGCATACAGAAGATTCCGGCAGTATTATATGGATGTTTGACTATTGGGATGGGTGTATCGGCATTTATGTCAATTATCAAGAAATCCCACTACAGAAATGCAGAAGATGCATCTGAATTATTTTAGAAACAGTGTCACCATTACATAGTTTGTACACCAGAGACCACTGACATTTTATAGCAAGTTGAGTTTGAATGGCCATTTTTGACCTTTTGAAACAAGGTCAAGAATGAACTTTCAATCTCAACTTTTAAGCGAACATGGACAACGCTGTAATGGGCCCTTATCAAAATGTTGCTAATACTTTGGGTTTCCGATTGATTTATTTTAAACTCTCAAATAGCAATATCACCCTCAGAATTCCAGTGCCCATGGGACTATAAACTGCAATACATTTTTCCACGGCCTAAAACCATCATGTCTTTTTTTTTTTATTTTTAAAGTGAAGCCTGGCATTCGCTACAGAGAATTAGGTAACATCATTCAGAAGCACGCTCAGGCCAACGGCTTCTCGGTGGTGCGGAGCTACTGTGGTCACGGGATCCATAGACTTTTCCACACTGCTCCCAATGTGCCACATTATGCCAGTGAGTAGTCACATCCCTGCCATCCTACATGTTTTTAATCTTTGAAAGTGACTATTGAATTTCTTACACGCTCTCCCGCCAATAAGATGATTTCCATTTTCATGAATTTCCCAGAAAATAAAGCAGTTGGAGTTATGAAGCCTGGCCACGTGTTTACCATTGAGCCCATGATATGTGAAGGTGAGTGTAACTGCCTTTTGTATGAATTATGTCAACATTGACAATATTGACAACTATTTAAATTGATATAAATAATAGTATTATAATTTCCTTAATTAATCCATTTTTATTGTTCCATTTCCAAAGAGAAAAATACAATAAATATATTTTGGGGCAGAAAAAATAATTGCCTCAATTAAACTGTTTATATGAAACAAATATCGTTGTCAAGAGGGTAAAATATTGTACTAGTCTAAAACCTTGTTGTCCTGTGAAAACTATGTATCTCCAAATTATAACATAAAGAAAAATGTTGTCAGCTTTGTCACAATGCATTTTCCAGATAATTAATTGGGGTTTTAAATGGTTTAGAAGTAGGTTGTTTCCTTCCTCCTTCAGTTTATCTGGCGAAATTTGGAGATACACAAATTAGGGAGAGCAACAAAAAAATGTAACCGTCTTAAAGCAAGTTTGTAAAATTGACTCCTGGTCACTCAAACCTAGTCACTCCGGAGTGAAAATGTGAGGCTGTTTACTGGCTCATTAGGGGTTAAATTATGTGTAATGCAGCAGACCCAGTCATGTTTTAAAACCAGTGATTAAAATTTTAAAAACCACTCTATACCTCACAGGTATTTAGCGTCAGACTTGGAAGTGCCAGTTTCTGCAACTTGTGTTTAATTGATGCTGTGTAAGCCAAAGCCGTGTGTTTGTGCGTCATGTCTCAGGTGGCTGGCAGGACGAGACGTGGCCCGATGGCTGGACGGCGGTGACCAGAGACGGGAAGCGCTCGGCTCAGTTCGAACACACCCTGCTGGTGACGGAGACCGGCTGCGAGATCCTCACCCGCCGCCTGGAGGACAACGGTCGTGCTCATTTCCTCAACCAAGTGTAGGCCAGACTTGAAAGCACCAAGGACTGGATTTTCCAGACACGGACACCCAGCACCTCTGGGCCTCACACATACACACAGTCACTCTAGCACATACACATACACCTCACAACATGAGGCACCACTCCTACAGCTCAGTTTAACTGTGGCTTTCATTGTTCTTTGAATCAAATATCGGTTCCTCAAAATAAATGGAAGTACTTGAATGTGTCTTATATTAAACGTGGATCGCTTTATTAGTGAAAACTGTATCCTCTGAAGGAAATTATAAACATTTGAGATTTGGTTTTGCTTAGCGGTCAGGCTGGATATAAGGCCTGTATTGAACTCTAGCTCACGTCACCCAGAGATTTTTACTGACTGGCTAGTTGTTGTCTGTGATGTGTGGTGCTCAGGGCAAATCCAACTGGTACGCCATGCTTTGTTTCTTTTCTCTCAACCTCTGCTAACATAATCAGACTTCATATGACTTTCCCAGAGATGAACTGCAAAGAATCGGCAATACTAGAGACAAAGGGAGGAATCCTGAAAACTGGGTCAACGAGTCTCACAACCTTAACAACTAGCAACTCAAAACGTATTTTTACAAAAGAAATGTAAGTTTAGATTTCAGGCAACAAAGAAAACTATCATCTATCAGTTCTAATCAGCTAGTTATATATTTTAGGCTATCCACATTAGATGAGAAGATCAATACCGTTAAGAGTTGTATTAATTTTATCATCTAACTCTTGGCAAGAATGCCGAATTAGCCTATTTCCAAAATGTTTGGAAAATTTCTGCACTGGTTTTGAAAGATGTGTTGCTTCATACTGGCCTGTTGGGTAGCTAATCACAGTACCAGGGCAACTATCACTGTCTTCTTTACTTAATGGCGTGTCCAGTAGAAGCACTCTTAAATCCTTATATACTAAATGTGGCTATTACTAGTGCAACGTCAGTTTTCCAGTTGATTATGTCTGCCATGGTTGCTAGGAGAATTATGACACAACCACAGCGCATCTACATAAATATCCAGAATGAGAATAACGACATTGAGCACAAAATCGTTCAAGTGCTAAGCTTGTTAATCCTGCTTTGAGGAATACTCTTTTAGTGTCCAATAGCCCTGGTGTAGCAGCCTTAATATATGAATCTAGGAATTAAAACATGCTGGATATCTCGAAGCACGTTAACTGATGTTTCCCCTTACGTCGTCAGTCACCATTTACGTTGACGTGGGGATTAACCTGGTGTGAGAAGCAGTCATTCTTTTGATTTGCAGAGGACTAATATGATCACCGTTTCTCTGCCATCTTTGTATTTATTCTAATGGAGTAATAAATGACTCTTCTGTAGCTCTGTGTGGGCGAGTTTGTCCTTGGATAGATTGGCTTTGTTATCTAAATCCTAAAAGTGGTTTAATTTACAATGCTTTTATTAGTAGAAATGACTTTTGAGCTTTAATGCATATTTAAACTCCGTGGAGTACAATGATGGTCTAAATGGCATTTGAGATTTAATTTTGACACTATTAGTTTGCGTTAAGCTACACTAATGTGAAGTTACAATGACAGTTTCTCTGCTTCTATAAACATACACGATTCTATCAGCCCATAAGCATAAATATTCAAAGCTTTGCCAATGAAGTATTTTGTCTGGCGTGACTAGTAGAAGATAATTCATGCATGGTCAGAAGTTGGTGGTAGTTTAAACAAACCTGCGGAGTCTTAAACCGTCTTGAAGATTTTTTTTTGGGGCTTTTTTATTGTTGTTGATAGGACGGCTTAGACTTGAAAGTGTAGAGAGAAGGGGGATAACATCCAGCAAAGGGCCGCAGGTCGGAACTGAACCCGTGGGCTGCAAGGACTAAGCATCTGCATATGGGTGTGTGCTGTACCAGGTGAGCTACCCAGGCGCTTGCCTTAAACAGTCTTAAAGGAGACTCATAATGTTAAAATATTGGATGTTCATATTAAACATTACCAAAGCTTCAAATGTGCTAAATGTATGTAAAATAAATCCCTGTTTACAAAATTCTCAGATTTCAGACAGTCAACCCATGCCAGATATTTTCATAGGGTCTGTAATCTTGTTTGAAGATGTTCATGATTTTTAATGGTAGAAAGTGCTGCTATGCTTAGTTAGTTATTCTAATTAGTGATGGTGAAATGAAGCTTTGTGAACCACTGTCTATTTACTGAGCTCACTAGATGGCGCTTTGTTAAAAAAAAGGGGTTAAAATCACTGAATTTTTAACCTTTTTCTTTGAACAGAGAGCAAGATCTAGAGCTCAGAAAATAAAGACAGTGGTTCGCGAAGCTTCATTTGACCATCACTAATTCCAATTACAAACTCTTTTTGTGTTGGAATTTTAAATTCAGTGGATTAATGAGGACTATTGTTGGCTGCTCCTCAGATTTCTGCATGGTAAACTGAGACAGCTAACTAGACTATCTGTCCAATCTGAGATTTCTCTCACACAACTATTACAGTTTAGCACCGCCAATGACTATTTTGATTGGTTTAAAGAAATCCCGAATGCTATGTGGAGTAGCCAGACCCTCCTTCAACGCACTTTGGAGGAGGTTCTGGCAGAGCGAGGCTACACATGCTCAGTCCTCACAATGCAGAACCTCACCTAATACCCACTAAATGGAATGGAATGTTAATTACACTTCAAAATGTGTGCTTTGAAAAAGGCCTATTGAACATTTAGAAGTAGTTTGAAGTCAATTAACCCAATCTAGCTAAAAGGAATGCTGTCCATTTCAATATTATGTGCCCTTATTATGTGTACAAGAATCCTTCATGTTTGCCTTCACAGACAGTAGACCGGTCTTCACCACAAGAGGAACAATAGCTTTTTTTCTTCCAGCTACAGAGCATGAACTAAGCTGTTGGGGAAACATGGCTGTTCACGTATAGCCTAACTCAGTTGGACATAGATAAGTACAAGCCGTCGTAGTAATTCTTAAGACTACATTTTGTAAATGAAACTGCATCACCCAAGCTTGGAGAGTCACGTTAAAGTGAAACATTCTGAAATAGACCAGACTAAAACCAGCCTTGTTCTCTTTTGCAAGTGTTATAGCAGGCTAGTTTTTATTCTTCTTTATCTGCAGTGTCTTAAACATGCTTTTCCACTACTTCATCAGGCCTTAATGTACAAAGCTGCTATTGAAAAGAGACACTCAAAAATCCTCATTGATTAACAACCTTCCAACCCTAATACCATTTGGTTGTTTATGGTTGTACTACCTTATTATTCATTTGGTCTAGATGAAAGAATATTTCTGAATAATGTTGTGGTTCCTCTGTTTTTACTACACACAATGTTCTCTGTGTACTGTATGTGTGTGTTCCATCAGGGGCAGAATGTTGATCAAAGAGGTGTCTGACTGTGTATTGTTCAAATAAAACACTTGAACAGGGAATTGAAATGAGTATTTATTGAGCTGAGCAGGGTAAACATGAAATAAGATCATGGTTTCCTAGGCTCTCTGAATCTACAACTGAAAGATGACGCAAACGCTGAAAGAAAAAAAATTGGATTTTTTTAGCCTTAAAATACATTATTGACTGAATTAGTACTCCTATTTGAAGAAAGAACTCTCATGGTGCAAATTATTCTGAAATTCTTTCCTCACACGTCTCATCACAGCTCAACTTTGTCCTCAACAGAGGGCAGCAGTGACGCACAAGCCTTTAACAGACAAAACCCAGAGAGACACTATATCATGACGCACGTTAACATGAACAACTTTAAAATGTGTCTTAAATCAAGGCTTACAGTATGCATGAGATTATGACCATTTGTGATCTTAAAGGGCAGAGTGAGTCAAGATTCTATACTTTATTTCATGCAACTAAGTTGCTAGGAATTTGGTGCAGTGAGCTCATTACACACAAAAACAAAGCATTCATAGCAGGACTATCCATACTTATTAAAAACACATGTAGACACACAAAGACATCCACTTTGAGCTTCCTGTTTATGTACTCCACCTCTTTGGGAACATTGTCAACACTCTTGTATCCTGGGAAAATAATACAAATTTATGTAAATGAGCTCAATAATTAGAGATAACTTATCTGAACAAGTTGTTACAAGTATGCATATGTGATTGTGAGCAGACTCATCACATTTATTAGTGTAAAATGAGCCCTGAATCAAACTCCTTTTTACATTTTTTGTAAAGGTAAGGTGTTTGTACATGAAAATGTCTTTTACATAATACAGGATACATTCACCATTCACACACATTCATACACTGTGGCCGAGGCTGCCGTACAAGGTGCCACCTGCTCATCAGATAAACATGCACACACATTCACACTCCGATGCGCAGCATCGGGAGCAACTCGGGGTTTAGTGTCTTGCCCAAGGACACTTCAACATGGCAGGGCCAGGGATTGAACCACCAACCTTCCAATTAGAAGGCAACTGCTCTACCGCTGAGCCACAGCCGCCCATGTAAAAAAAAATAAAAGTCTAGTTTTAGAAGTTTGGAAAAATGGAATAATGATTGTTCTAAATCTACACATTATTGTTCAGTGTACGAATAATGCTTGTGTAACAGCCTGGCTTCAATTCAGAGACACAAAGCACTCACTGTAGGAAATTAATGACTAGTTTGCTCTGTGCAGTACATGCTCATGTGTCCCAGAACACCAAGCAGGCAGGATGATAGAACCAAAGGTGAACTTTCATGCAAAAGCTGGTTGCAGAGGTGAAACAGACAGGCAGGCAGCTAAACTGAAGGAGCAAGCTGAAGTAAATCAAAGAACAAAGGGAAAAAATGTACTGAGAACAAAGATGGCAAATTGTACACAGGACATCTAACAAGGAACACCAGCAACCAAAACTGACCCAAGGGGAGCACAAAGACTAAATACAAAAGATAAGGACAGAGAAAACGAGGGACAGATGACAGCAGGGCTGATGAACAGGTGAAACCGATCAGGCGGGCGGACAATCACACAGGTAGGAAAAAGGCAGGAAGCTAAGTATCTGAACTGAGAAAGAGGAGAGTATTTATAAATACAACAGAAAACTAAGAATAAATGACAAGAACCAAAGAAAAACCTCAAAGCAGAGCGGGACATGACACACTAGGTTTTCATGGGATTTCTAAAAGATCTGAGTGTGAGTCACAAATTCACTAGTCTTGCATTGCCAGACCTTGGATTAACCAGGTCTGGCTAGTCCACATAGTATTGTGGGATGGGAGAAAAACGTGCTCTGGTTTATTGGCATTTCTTTAAACCAATTACAATCGTCTTGGGTAGTGCTAAGCGCAGGACGGACCAACGGCATCTCTGCAAAATGGCCTCGGGAAAAGAACTTGTTTGGGTGGAACGTGTTTACATTTTAAGGTGTACATTCTGTCGTGCAACACAAGATCAGACTCAGATTGGACAGACAGTCTAGCTAGCTGTCCGGATTTACCCTGCAGAGATCTGGAGAGCAGTTAACCATAGTCCTCAGAAATCGGAATTCCCAGCGGCACCGGAGCAATCCCGGAAGTGGAACGTTGCGGATATAGACTACAAATGTATCCACTCTGGTCAGGACATAGAGTGAGACTACAGAGTGGTAGTCTCACATTGCCAGACCTATCTTTGCAGCGCTGTGGAGGAAGGTCTGGCTACACCACACATACATTCTGGGATAGGAGGGGAAAAAAATGCTCTGGGTTGTTGAATTTCTTTAAACCAATCACAATTGTCTTGACTCCGGACACAGCAATAGGCAAGTCTGCAAAATAGTCTTGGGAAGGAAGTCGTTTTTGATGGAAAATTTGCACCCGTAAAGGAAAATGCCACATACAATATTAAAATGAAGTTAACAGGAGTTTTTTAGTTAGAATTTTAGTAGAATGCATGGTTAAATGTAATTTGCTCTTAGTAGTGTATTGACGTGTGTACTTCATCCATAGCAATACAATCATTCCCCAAAAGAACCAAGCAGGCCTGCTTGTTAAACAATCCAAATTTTTGAAACTTTGACATTTTCTACGTGAAGCTTGCTAGCTCGAAGTTTGTTGTCATTTCCCCAAGCAAACAAAGTTTGACAACGGCAACACACAGAGATCAGAAGGTGAAGGAGATCTTGCAGTTATCCTGAAAATGTACTTCCATGGATCTGCGTAATGGTGTTTTTGGGCTTTTTTGTGGCATTGACACAGTAAAGGCTTCTTTCTCGCAACTCGACCATGCAGCTCATTTTTGTTCAAGTACCGTTGTATTGTGCTCTTTGCAACAACCACACCATCTTTTACCAGAGCAGCCTGTATTTCCCCTGACGTTACCTGCGGGTTCTTCTTTGCGTCCCGAACAATTTTTCTTGCAGTTTTGGCTGAAATCTTTCTCGGCCTACCTGACCTTGGCTTGGTATTGAGAGATTCAAGAATTTTCCACTTCTTCTACAATCGTATGAAAAGAAAGATCCCCGGAAAGACATTTTTGTCACACTAAACACAATGCAATACACAATTTAGTAAAATAATAGTTTTGACACTTCCATTGACAAACAACGCAACAAAATCACAATAAGCCACAGACCCACTTGTTTAGACCATTTTTTTCTCGATATACACTTACATGTTTAGCTTTTTCCTTATAACAACACTACAGATCCCACATAATAGTATTGAGAATTAAAATTAGAGAATGTATAGTTTGCATAATTTGAAATTCCTCTTTATTGTGTGCACTGTTATTTGTCTTGTGTTGAGACTTTGTTAAATTATTTAATCACTTTAGTGTATTATATAATCTCCATTCATTGTGCCTTTAAGCACAGCTAATCCTCCTGGGGTCCACGGACTTTGGACCACAATGTTCTTATTGTGGGGAAACATGCAGGACCGTCCGGATGCTGTGGACCAAGACAAAAGAGAAATGAGCAGATGTGTGTTTTAGTTGACTCATGAATGGTGGAGAAAGTATGGAAGTCTAAATCTACCATTTGCCTTGCTTCATCAGTTCAATGGCATCATTGATCTGGTCCAAAGTCATGTTGTGAGTGATGAACTCATCCAACTTCAACTTCTTGTCCAGGTAGGCTTTAACCATCTGAGGCACACCATACTTACCCTTAAAGCCTAAGCAACAAAATAAGAGCATATAGTTGAATGCAGAATACAGCTAGAGAGTTGCAGAATTTAAGTGCACAGCCAAGTAGTTACCAGAGATTAATTTGCCAGTGGTAATGGTTACATTTGTCTCACCTCCAAATGAAGAACCCTTCCATGTGCGTCCAGTGATGAGCTGAATGGGTCGGGCAGAAAAGTCTTCTAAGTCTGTCCAGCCAACAATCACGCTGACACCCCAACCTTGAACACAAGACTCCAAGGCACTGCGCTAGATGGAGAAACAGCACAAAGCCAGGGGGGTTGTAACCAGATGGGTGCTGGTCCAAATTTCTGGACTAGCTGAGGAGATGTTGGCTGGGTAACCTAACTACTGCTGAAAATGAGTAAGTGAGCTCAGTTGACTTTGATTGGTATACAGCTAGGTAACACCTCTGGGCTATATTACTGAACAAGATTAAATCAAATCTCCCTACCATGACTCCCACATTCCCGACACATTCCAGAGAGAAGTCCACTCCCCCGTTGGTCATCTCAGACAGCACTTGGCTGATGGGTTTACTGTGATCCTTGGGGTTCACAAAGTCGGTCGCTCCAAACACCTTGGCTTTCTCAAACTTCTCTGGATTGATGTCAACAGCGATAATCTTCTTGGCTCCTGCAGCCTTGCAGCCCATGACTGCAGCCAAACCCACAGCTCCAAGGCCAAACACAGCACATGTGGAGCCTGGTTCCACCTAGAGTACAACAGACTTAACATGGCCCTTTCGATTGACTTTTTAATGGTCCATACAAGGCAAGGCAAGGCAAGGCAGCTTTATTTGTATAGCACATTTCAGCAACAGGGCAATTCAAAGTGCTTTACACATAATCAGTTAAAAAAACAGTTAAAAGAAAATAAAACCGATAAAACACAGAAGAAACAGTTCAAAATAAAAACAGATAAAACACAAGAATAAAAGTTACAGTGCAGTATAAGAGATTAAACAGTAAAGAAATGAACATCATTTAAAGAAAGGCAACATCAAAAAGAAAAGTCTTCAGCATTGATTTAAAAGAATTGAGAGTAGCAGCGGATCTGCAGGTTTCTGGGAGTTTGTTCCAGATATGAGGAGCATAGAAACTGAACGCTGCTTCCCCCTGTTTAGTTCTGACTCTAAGAACAGAAAGTAGACCTGTCCCAGATGACCTTAGAGGTCTGGGGGGGTCATGGTGTACTAGCAGATCAGAAATGTATTTTGGCCCTAAACCGTTTTGTGATTTATAAACTAGCAAAAGAACTTTGAAATCAATTCTTTGGGGCACAGGAAGCCAGTGTAAGGACTTCAGAACTGGAGTGATGTGATCCAGTCTCTTGGTCTTAGTGAGGACTCCAGCAGCAGCGTTCTGAATCAGCTGCAGCTGTCTGATTGATTTTTTAGGGAGACCTGTAAAGACCCCGTTACAGTAGTCAAGTCTACTGAAGATAAAAGCATGGACATGTTTTTCCAAATCCTGTTCACACATAAGTCCTTTAACCCTTGATATATTCTTAAGGTGATAATATGCTGACTTTGTAATTGTCTTAATGTGGCTGTTAAAGTTCAGGTCAGAGTCCATGATTACACCAAAATTTCTGGCTTTGTCTGTTGTTTTTAACATTGTTGTTTGAAGCTGAGCGCAGACTTTTAATCGTTCCTCTTTTGCTCCAAAAACAACCACCTCAGTTTTTCCCTCATTTAATTTCAGAAAGTTCTGGCACATCCAGCTGTTAATTTGTTCGATGCACTTAGTCAGTTTTTGTATTGGACTATAGTCCCCTGGCGATAAGGTTATTTAAATTTGTGTGTCGTCCGCATAACTATGGTAACTTATTTTGTTGTTTTCCATAATCTGAGCCAGTGGAAGCATGTAGATGTTAAACAGAAGAGGCCCCAGAATGGAGCCTTGGGGAACTCCGCACGTCATATTTGTACGCTCAGATGTATAATTACCTATTGACACAAAGTAATCTCTATTCTGTAAGTAGGATTCAAACCAGTTTAGTACTGAGCCAGAAAGGCCAACCTAATTTTCCAATCGGTCTAGTAATATGTCGTGGTCAACCGTGTCAAATGCAGCACTGAGATCAAGTAATACTAAGACTGAAATTTTGCCATTATCTGTGTTAAGGTGGATGTCATTAAAGACCTTAACGAGAGCCGTCTCAGTGCTGTGGTGTGGTCGGAAACCCGACTGAAAGGTATCGAAACTGTTGTTTAGTGACAAGAAATGGTTGAGTTGTTGAAAAACTGCTTTTTCAATGATTTTACTTAAAAGCGGAAGGTTTGATATTGGCCTATAGTTGCTCATTAGTGATGTGTCTAGATTGTTCTTTTTTAAGAGTGGCTTGATTACTGCAGTTTTCAGGGCCTGTGGAAAGATACCTGAAAGAAGAGACATGTTCACAATCTGTAGATCAGAAGCTAAACAATTCGAGACATTTTTGAAAACACCCGTTGGTAGACTATCAAGGCAACAGGAGGAGGTTTTCAGATGTTGTATAATGTCCTCCAGGTTTTTATGGTTGAGCGCATGAAATTCTGTCATATTGGAACTAGTTTTGCTTGAACACTGTGACAACACATATCCTGTACTTGATATGGAGGCACTGACTGTTTGTCTAATCTTCTGAATTTTGTCTTTGAAGAAGGAGGCAAAGTCATTGCAGGCCTTGGTAGATAAAAGTTCAGATGCTACTGGTACTGGAGGGTTTGTTAACCTATCGACAGTAGCAAACAAAGCACGTGAATTATTATTGTTTCTAGAGATAATATCAGAGAAGAAGGACCGCCTTGCATTCCTCAGTTCCAAATTATAAATGCGAAGTCTCTCTTTATAGGTGTTATAATGGACCAGGAGATTTTTTTTTTCGCCACCTTCGTTCAGCTTTTCGACACTCTCTTTTAGAAATAAATGGGAAGGTTTTCTGTCCTGTAATGAGAGATTGATGACTCTATTATTGCAATCTAAAACAATTATGTAAGCTATCTGCAAGAGTCAAACACACCTTAGCAGTATTAACCGCGGCTCCATATCCTGTGCAGACCCCACATCCAAGGAGACAGACTTTGTCCAGAGGGGCAGCGGGGTCGATCTTCGCCACAGCCATCTGGTTAACCACAGTGTACTCAGAGAAAGTACTGGTTCCCGTAAACTGCAGAATCTTCTTCCCCTTACAGGTAAAGCTGGATTCTGGGGTTGCCAACACACTGTGACGACCAGCACCCCTTAACAGAGAATTTACCAAAATAAATACAACTTCTGAGCCAGTGTTTGCATTGCTCCTGTTCTTTTAGAGGTTAACAAATATTTGTAACAATAAAGAAATCTTTTGACAAAAAAATCCCAAAACAGTTTTTGAATGCGTTTTTTTCCCTTATAGAGGGTTCACTGAATACTTGCAGACAATATGCTTAAAACAACAAACAACACTGTTACGACCAGGCCTGTTGTAATATTGGGCGTAACATAAAATGGATGAATGTGGAGGAACCAAATGCAAAAAGGGAGGAGAGATCACAGTAAAAAGAAAGGATTTTTAATTAATATATCAAAGTACAAAACACAAAAAGAGCCATATGTGTGCTGCCTATATAAACAAAGTAATTTCTAACCATAACTAAAAGAGCACAGCACCCATTAGCTTACCAAATTATAACATGTAGAATGGAAACAAAAAGACTTGTGGCACAACAGGCTCTAACAATCTGTTAACTCCTAACAGTTTGTATCAACAACTGTTAACATCTCCTCATTCTCAACACTAACCAAGGGTAGCTAGACGGCCAGCATGGCAGACTGATCTCTACTTTCAGCCGCTCCAACTGATGAATCCAAGAGCTTTTTAAACTCTAACTGGGCTGATTGCAGGAAGTTGATTGGCAGGATTCACACAAGGCGCACCAGTGGACTGCAACAGGGAATTGGGCGGAGCCATCACACGGGCCAAACCTCTCCATGGCAACCACACAGCTAAATCTACATCCACAAATACTAGAAGCCTAAACTAACCTAAAAGGCAGTGGCCGTAACAAACACAAACAAGGATCTAAACTGTCTAACGTTGCTAAACTGATAGAGACGTGTTGAATGAAATGTTTTTGTGAAAGGATTGCCAGATAAACATAAAGCAGACAATTTGCACTGGTGAACAAATGGGGGATCATGCAGAAAAAATGTGGGAACCACTATCTGAACAAACCCAAGAAGAATGTAATAAAAAAGTGTGAAAAGTATAAAGAGCAAATGGAGTGGAAGGGTTGATACCTGATAATGTTGTAGTTTCTGTTCCTTTTTTTTCATTTTTTCATCTACGCCACACACTTTCTGTATATCTTTATTATCTGTATTTATATTTTTCCATTACAAGTACTTACTTTTTAAATATTATTTATGGTAAGGTGACCAGATTTCTCAGACAAAATCCGGGGACATTTTCAGCTCAGATGCGTAAATACCTCCAAAACAGTTCATATTTTTAGCTTTGTAAAACTTAAAACGGGGACACTGACCCAGGGGAATCACAAGACCTAGAGCTGCACTGGGGCACAAGGGGGGTCCATGGGCATGCTCCCCTGTAAGAAAATGTTTCAAACAAAACGAGACTAGCTCGCCCCTCCCTCCTCCTCAGCCCCTCCCTCTGTTCACTGATTATTTGGCCATAGAAAGCCCGCAAATATACCTCAAACCCAGACGGTGTGCTGAAGGAGAAGGAAAATTGAGCAAAAGTATGTAGGAGGGCGGAGCCAGGCTATCAATCTGGTGCACTTTGCAAAGAAATTCACAGGTTAGACTTGATTGTTCTTATCTATGGATGGAAATATTTGTGTTGTAGCCTGAACTAGTTTGCACTTCAGAATTTTAACCATGCACACACATCTTCATATTTTTGCATTAATGTCACTAGGAAGCATACCAGTAAAAATATTTTTTCATATTTGTAAGTGGGATATATATAAGTAAGTGAGATTGTCTGGAATCTGGCAATATAATAACCATTATGGTGGGATACACTGGCTAAGCAATTCACAAAATTATCTGTGCTGACATAACTAGTTTACATGAGAATACAATATAGTTTGGAGACCATGTAGAAAATTTGTTGCAATTTCAAAACCGGATTACTCGGGAACCGCTTGCTGTACTGATGCATGTGTTGAGTGAAGCGTTTGAGGTATTTCACAGAGAGTAATGGGTGTGCAGAGATTTATGCATAATGCAAACATGATAACATTTCATGTAGGCCACATTCTCATTAGGGGCTGAGCCCCCCTAAAGGTCTGATCCTAGGATCACCCCTGCTGCTACTTCATACACCTTCTGTTGTAATGTTTACTGAACTACATTTATGTGACAGCTTTTGCTTTATTGCTTCAGGCTTGTTTCTGCAACAGCTCATAGAGTATCGGATACATTAAAAACTATTGAGGAAATATTTTCCCTTGACACTGACGCAGTCTATTAAACGAGATCACTGCAGTCGGCAGCGGCGAAACAAGCTACAGTTTAAGTTAATTGGATAATTGTCTAGTTTGTATTTACGTTCATAAAAGTGCTCGTTTTGCTACTGACAGACTCAGATTAATATTCTAAGTGTCTGACAACATTATGGAAAGGATTTCTAAGGAGGTCGACCTTCCTGTTAAAGATTAAGATCCTTTTTTAAAACATAAAATGTCCGCGAAATTGCGTTTGCTAAACCCACCAGACTCCATGTAATCAGTATTTTTAGCATCGTAAAATACGGCTTTCTAGAACATCTCTGAGCTCTGAGCAGCGCTGCTCTGGCTGTCTTGAGGCTGCGTGTGTGAGACTATCAGCTACATTTGGTCAATGTTTTCTTTCTTTCATTCAAATTTCGGGTCTGTCAGTCACAGTGAAAACCGGGGACATTTCCGGGGACAGATCCAGCCGGGGACAGGTCACCAAAACCGGGGACTGTCCCCGGAAACGGGACTGTCCCGGGGACGTCTGGTCACCCTAATTTATGGGCGCAGGTAAATATAATTTATATTATGGTTACCTACTTTTGCTTTATTACTTTAATTACATATTCAATTTAATTTTAACGTCACTTACACCGCAATAGTGTTTCTTGTACTGTGGCAACCGCACTTTACAATACCATTGACGCCACTTTACTTTCAGCCTACCTTCTGCTCATTGTCTATTGTTTGCCTGTTTTTTCTTGTGTGTTTGTTTGTTTGCTTGCTTGGCTTTTATTGAAGAAAATGCTGCTGTAACAAGGAAACTTCCCCGCTGTGGGATGAATAAAGTATAATCTACTCTGATGAGTGTTTATTAAGCTCACCATGTCATTTCACACTGGTTGGTCTTTGGACTCTTACAAAAGCGACATTCTTTACACTGGGAGATGTACATAGGGATAACCTTGTCGCCTGAAAGACAAAAACAAAGTTGCCATGTAAAAGTGAATGTGAAATTAATCTTAGGCCAACTTTAAGAAATGTGTACAAATAAATATAGGTTGAATGGCACAGATAGGCCTCAGTTTATGTCCCTCATACACTCGATTACATCATTTCATTAATACCCCAAATTGTTGTTTATACATTTCTTTTAATGCATGGATTACATGAACAAAATGCAACAGTTAATGGTGAGCTTTAGATGTTTTCATCATGAGGGCAAACCACATTGGTGATTGTATTTTTGAACTTAGAACAGAGCCAGAAAAGCTCTTTCAATTCTTTACACTTAGCTAAGATACATATGTCCCACACTCTAAGAAATATCTGTAAATTAACAGTTGTTTGACTGTATATTTTAACAGAAATAGTCCGTTGTACGTGATTCACAGGTATATTTCTGTTAATTTACACTTCGAATTGCATAATGGGAACTTAATCTCTGCCAAATCATTCTGGCGAACATATTCCCTCCACGTACAAAGCAAACGTACACGTACAAATAACAGAAAATGTTCTGTTATTTAATACAGAAATTTTATTTATTACAGAAAATGTTCTGTTATTTAATTACGGTAGAAAGTCCGGGTAATGAGCTGCCGGTACTTTTTCGGTTATTTTATGGATTATTTTCTTAGAGTGCAGCTCTGTACTCAATACACAGTAATAAAACATATCAATCTTCTTATCCCGCTCTCTGAAAGAAAGCAACAAAGCATTTCCAGTTGTGCTCAAAAGTTGGCATACCCTTGAAGAATTGTTAATTTCTACACACCATGAGTAAAGAACACATAAGTGAGCAGGCAAAACACAAGTCTTTTATCTGTCATGGGATTCACATTGAACTGTAGGTCCTAACAGAATGGCACAATCATAAAACAAAAAAACATGGCAACAAAGACAAAAATGAACCGACCACTGTTCAAAAGTCTACATACCCTTAGTTCTTAATACTGTGTATTGCCACCTTTAGCATCAATGACAGCATGCAGTCTTTTGTAATAGTTGTCTATGAGGCCCCGAATTATCGCAGGTGGTATACCGCCCCATTCATCTTGGCTAAATGCCTCCAGTTCATGCAAAGTTTTTGGTCGTCTTACATGAACCGCACATTTGAGATCTCCCCAGAGTAGCTCGATGACATTAAGGTCAGGAGACTGATGGTCGCTCCAGAACCTTCACCTTTTACTGCTGTAACCACTAGAAGGTCAACTTGGGCTTGTGCTTGGGGTCATTGTTGTGCTAAAAAGTCCAAGAGTGTCCCATGCGTAGCTTCTGTGCAGAAGAATGCAAATTGTCTGCCAGTATTTTCTGATAACATGCTGCATTCATCTTCACAAGATTCCCTGTGCCTTCAGAGCTCACCCCCAAAAAAAAAAACATCAGTGAGCCAACACCATGCTTCACGGTGGAGGATGGTATTCTGTTCACTATGGGCCTTGTTGACCCCTCTCCACGTATTGCTTATGGTTGTGACCATAAAGCTCTATTTTGGTCTTGTCACTCCAAATTACATTGTGCCAGAAGCTGTGAGGTGCGTCAAGGTGTTTTTGGGCATATTGTAACCAGGCTTTTTTGTGGCATTGACGCAGTAAAGGCTTCTTTCTGGCAACTTGACCACGCAGCTCATTTTTGTTCAAGTACCGTTGTATTGTGCTCTTTGCAACAACCACACCATCTTTTACCAGAGCAGCCTGTATTTCCCCTGACGTTACCTGTGGGTTCTTCTTTGCGTCCCGAACAATTCTTCTTGCAGTTTTGGCTGAAATCTTTCTCGGTCTACCTGACCTTGGCTTGGTATTGAGAGATCCAGGATTTTTCCACTTCTTAATAAGTGATTGAACAGTACTGACTGGCATTTGCAAGGCTTTGGATATCTTTATAAAGTTCCAATACCTTGTTACGCAAGTCTTTTGACAGTTCTTTTCTGCTCCCCATGGCTCATTAACTAGCCTACTAAGTGCATCCACATGAGAGCTCACAAACAACTGGACTATTTATACACAGACACTAATTGCAATTTACAAAGCCACAGGTGTGGGCAATAACCTTTAATTGCCATTTTCACCTGTGTGTGTCACTTTGTGTGCCCGTAACAAGGCCAAACATTCAAGGGTCATCTAAACTTTTGATGAGGCCATTTGGGTTATTTCTGTTATAAATATTGTTTAAAAAGCAGCCAAACAACTATGTGAAAAGATATGTTTTCATATCATCACTATGCTCGAATCAAAGACAGTTATTTTGCATGATGAGTCATATTTTCAAAATTTATGCCAGGGTATGCAAACTTATGAGCACAACTGTAATCCAAAATGTTTTACCATTTGAACCTAACCTGGCTGAAATTCAGTGACTCCACAACCAACGCTCTCCACGATTCCGGCTGCCTCATGCCCAAGGACTACTGGAAAACTGTCATTATGCGTATTCTCCAAAAGGTGTTGCATGTCCGTACGGCACAACGCAGTCGCCACAATCTACAGAGAGGTCAGAGTCCTGACATCTTAGTGTCAAAAAAACAACTTCCATCTCAACGTCAACATTTCAGAGAAGCTAATCATGAACTACAGGAAACAGCAGTGTACATGACAATGGAAAAAGTAGAACATGTGTGTGTGTACTTGTGTGCTGATAGTGGATGTCTATTACCTTGATGCGGACCTCATTGGCTTGGGGTGGCGCTACCTCAATCTCCTCAATCACCAAAGGCTTGTTGGGTTCCCACGCCACTGCTGCCTTGCACTTGATGACCTACAGGGTAGTGGCACTCCATGGGGTTTATCAAGCATGAGCTATCCAAAATATTACTGTGGACTGTTAAGATTACACTTACCTTACCAGCTGTTGCCATTGTTTCTGAAAAGATAGGAGTAATCAAGCGAGAGACGAGTTAATAGAGGAGTGCTGCAGAACAGGAGGGAGGAGGAGACAGCCACAGACTCTTTACTTTATACAGCAGGTTATTGCGTAAGAATACATCAGTTTGTTATTCAGATGGGCAGGAACTGATACCTAAATCTAGGCTTTAGCATTAACAGTTCTGGAGCCTTGTGTTGAATAAACAAGCACCAACCACTAACCAACCGTGACTAAATGTAATATGTTTTTACCCCCAAATACTTTTTTTTGGATAAAAACAATCACTAGGTTTTTAATTAGCTTTCAAGTATTATTAACTTTATTAAAATTAAAGAGAAGTTGGAAAACACACTTTTATCGTGGAATTCTTCCTGGAAAGGTACCAACAGATGAGAGAAGCCAGATGTATGAGAGCCAAAGTACTACATTCTTTATTTTATCAGCAATCATATGAAAAGAAAGATCCCTGGAAAGACATTTTCATCACACTAAACACAATGCAATACACAATAGTAATAAAATAATAGTTTCGACATATCCATTGGCAACCAACGCAACAAAATCACAATAAGCCACAGACCTACTTGTTTAGACCATTTATTTTTTTCTCGATAAACACTTACATGTTTAGCCTTTTCCTTATACCAACACTACAGATCCCACATAATCCACAGAATACTATTGAGAATTAAAATTCAAGAATGTATAGTTTGCATAATTTGAAATTCCTCTTTATTGTGTGCACTGTGTTATTTGTCTTGTGTTGAGACTTTGTTGAATTATTTAATTACTTTGGTGTATTATATAATCTCCATTCATTGTGCCTTTAAGCACAGCTAATCCTCCTGGGGTCCACGGACTTTGGACCACAATGTTCTTATTGTGGAGCAACATGCAGGACCGTCCGGATGCTGTGGACCAAGACAAAAGAGAAATGAGCAGATGTGTGTTTTAGTTGAGTCATGAATGGTGGAGAAAGTATGGAAGTCTAAATCTACCATTTGCCTTGCTTCATCAGTTCAATGGCATCATTGATCTGGTCCAAAGTCATGTTGTGAGTGATGAACTCATCCAACTTCAACTTCTTGTCCAGGTAGGCTTTAACCATCTGAGGCACACCATACTTACCCTTAAAGCCTAAGCAACAAAATAAGAGCATATAGTTGAATGCAGAATACAGCTAGAGAGTTGCAGAATTTAAGTGCACAGCCAAGTAGTTACCAGAGATTAATTTGCCAGTGGTAATGGTTACATTTGTCTCACCTCCAAATGAAGAACCCTTCCATGTGCGTCCAGTGATGAGCTGAATGGGTCGGGCAGAAAAGTCTTCTAAGTCTGTCCAGCCAACAATCACGCTGACACCCCAACCTTGAACACAAGACTCCAAGGCACTGCGCTAGATGGAGAAACAGCACAAAGCCAGGGGGGTTGTAACCAGATGGGTGCTGGTCCAAATTTCTGGACTAGCTGAGGAGATGTTGGCTGGGTAACCTAACTACTGCTGAAAATGAGTAAGTGAGCTCAGTTGACTTTGATTGGTATACAGCTAGGTAACACCTCTGGGCTATATTACTGAACAAGATTAAATCAAATCTCCCTACCATGACTCCCACATTCCCGACACATTCCAGAGAGAAGTCCACTCCCCCGTTGGTCATCTCAGACAGCACTTGGCTGATGGGTTTACTGTGATCCTTGGGGTTCACAAAGTCGGTCGCTCCAAACACCTTGGCTTTCTCAAACTTCTCTGGATTGATGTCAACAGCGATAATCTTCTTGGCTCCTGCAGCCTTGCAGCCCATGACTGCAGCCAAACCCACAGCTCCAAGGCCAAACACAGCACATGTGGAGCCTGGTTCCACCTAGAGTACAACAGACTTAACATGGCCCTTTCGATTGACTTTTAATGGTCCATACAAGGCAAGGCAAGGCAAGGCAGCTTTATTTGTATAGCACATTTCAGCAACAGGGCAATTCAAAGTGCTTTACACATAATCAGTTAAAAAAACAGTTAAAAGAAAATAAAACCGATAAAACACAGAAGAAACAGTTCAAAATAAAAACAGATAAAACACAAGAATAAAAGTTACAGTGCAGTATAAGAGATTAAACAGTAAAGAAATGAACATCATTTAAAGAAAGGCAACATCAAAAAGAAAAGTCTTCAGCATTGATTTAAAAGAATTGAGAGTAGCAGCGGATCTGCAGGTTTCTGGGAGTTTGTTCCAGATATGAGGAGCATAGAAACTGAACGCTGCTTCCCCCTGTTTAGTTCTGACTCTAAGAACAGAAAGTAGACCTGTCCCAGATGACCTTAGAGGTCTGGGGGGGTCATGGTGTACTAGCAGATCAGAAATGTATTTTGGCCCTAAACCGTTTTGTGATTTATAAACTAGCAAAAGAACTTTGAAATCAATTCTTTGGGGCACAGGAAGCCAGTGTAAGGACTTCAGAACTGGAGTGATGTGATCCAGTCTCTTGGTCTTAGTGAGGACTCCAGCAGCAGTTCTGAATCAGCTGCAGCTGTCTGATTGATTTTTTAGGGAGACCTGTAAAGACCCCGTTACAGTAGTCAAGTCTACTGAAGATAAAAGCATGGACATGTTTTTCCAAATCCTGTTCACACATAAGTCCTTTAACCCTTGATATATTCTTAAGGTGATAATATGCTGACTTTGTAATTGTCTTAATGTGGCTGTTAAAGTTCAGGTCAGAGTCCATGATTACACCAAAATTTCTGGCTTTGTCTGTTGTTTTTAACATTGTTGTTTGAAGCTGAGCGCAGACTTTTAATCGTTCCTCTTTTGCTCCAAAAACAACCACCTCAGTTTTTCCCTCATTTAATTTCAGAAAGTTCTGGCACATCCAGCTGTTAATTTGTTCGATGCACTTAGTCAGTTTTTGTATTGGACTATAGTCCCCTGGCGATAAGGTTATTTAAATTTGTGTGTCGTCCGCATAACTATGGTAACTTATTTTGTTGTTTTCCATAATCTGAGCCAGTGGAAGCATGTAGATGTTAAACAGAAGAGGCCCCAGAATGGAGCCTTGGGAACTCCGCACGTCATATTTGTACGCTCAGATGTATAATTACCTATTGACACAAAGTAATCTCTATTCTGTAAGTAGGATTCAAACCAGTTTAGTACTGAGCCAGAAAGGCCAACCTAATTTTCCAATCGGTCTAGTAATATGTCGTGGTCAACCGTGTCAAATGCAGCACTGAGATCAAGTAATACTAAGACTGAAATTTTGCCATTATCTGTGTTAAGGTGGATGTCATTAAAGACCTTAACGAGAGCCTCTCAGTGCTGTGGTGTGGTCGGAAACCCGACTGAAAGGTATCGAAACTGTTGTTTAGTGACAAGAAATGGTTGAGTTGTTGAAAAACTGCTTTTTCAATGATTTTACTTAAAAGCGGAAGGTTTGATATTGGCCTATAGTTGCTCATTAGTGATGTGTCTAGATTGTTCTTTTTTAAGAGTGGCTTGATTACTGCAGTTTTCAGGGCCTGTGGAAAGATACCTGAAAGAAGAGACATGTTCACAATCTGTAGATCAGAAGCTAAACAATTCGAGACATTTTTGAAAACACCCGTTGGTAGACTATCAAGGCAACAGGAGGAGGTTTTCAGATGTTGTATAATGTCCTCCAGGTTTTTATGGTTGAGCGCATGAAATTCTGTCATATTGGAACTAGTTTTGCTTGAACACTGTGACAACACATATCCTGTACTTGATATGGAGGCACTGACTGTTTGTCTAATCTTCTGAATTTTGTCTTTGAAGAAGGAGGCAAAGTCATTGCAGGCCTTGGTAGATAAAAGTTCAGATGCTACTGGTACTGGAGGGTTTGTTAACCTATCGACAGTAGCAAACAAAGCACGTGAATTATTATTGTTTCTAGAGATAATATCAGAGAAGAAGGACCGCCTTGCATTCCTCAGTTCCAAATTATAAATGCGAAGTCTCTCTTTATAGGTGTTATAATGGACCAGGAGATTTTTTTTTTCGCCACCTTCGTTCAGCTTTTCGACACTCTCTTTAGAAATAAATGGGAAGGTTTTCTGTCCTGTAATGAGAGATTGATGACTCTATTATTGCAATCTAAAACAATTATGTAAGCTATCTGCAAGAGTCAAACACACCTTAGCAGTATTAACCGCGGCTCCATATCCTGTGCAGACCCCACATCCAAGGAGACAGACTTTGTCCAGAGGGGCAGCGGGGTCGATCTTCGCCACAGCCATCTGG